>JAZHEH010000681.1:1757500-2315000 GCA_036589455.1 Ateles fusciceps | reverse complement strand
CAATAGTTTCAGGCTGCTCACCATAGTCACTGTAGATCATTTCTGCCTAGCTTTTCAAGTATCCTCCATTAACTGTGAGGATGGTCCATTTCACAATCAAGCCAACTTATATCTGTCTGGATTACACTCTAAGGTTCCCTGACCCTTTTTAAGTTGCCACTTATTACTTAAATCTTAAACTTCATTTCTGTGCTTGACAGCAAATCCATTGTTTTGCTTATTTCCCAATTGGAAGGCTGGCAGTCTCTTCTGAGACTGATGCC
Source organism: Ateles fusciceps (assembly GCA_036589455.1). Lineage (NCBI taxonomy): Eukaryota > Metazoa > Chordata > Mammalia > Primates > Atelidae > Ateles > Ateles fusciceps. The sequence goes on along the minus strand of JAZHEH010000681.1, from coordinate 2,314,737 downwards.
AACTGAGCTCTGTGTATCAGCCAGTAGGAGTCACTTGGAGCAGATGGTCATCATCCTTCCCCACAGCCCAAATCCCTGGTCTGGGTGGCAAAGTCCCAAGACCACACCTACATACATGCCAACTGTCCTTATTTACTAAGATACTCCTTCTTATTTGTTTAGCTTAATAAATCATTTGCCCTAATATCTTTCTAATGACTTATGCTCTCATTTCAATTTTCTTTATCTTCCTATTAGCATCTCTCCCCTCTGTTCCTATCCTCTATTGCCTATGCTATTAGAATGTACATTTTTAAATTTAAATCTTTTTTTGGTTTCATAAATGTTCATCTTTACAGAGATTTTATGTAGTTACTGGTACATATGTAACAGGTTGAAATTATATTCTGGTCAAAAAGTATACCGACTCCCTCCCATTTCCATTCTTCCAACTTAAAATATTAAAGTTGAATCTTGGGTATATTTTTAAAAAATGAATGAATAAGTTTTTATTACTCTAAATGGCATCTGAATAGGCCTTTTTGTTTTCTTTTTGAGACAGGGTCTTGCTCTGTTGCTAAGGCTGGAGTGCAGTGGTGTGATCATTGCTCACTGCAGCCTCGACCTCCTGGGCTCAAGTGATCCTGCCACCTCAGCCTCCTGAGTAGCTGAGACCACAAGTGTGTGTCACCATGCCAAGCAAATTTTAAAATTTTTTTGTAGAGACAGGGTCTGGTCTTGCCATGTTGCCCAAGCAATCCCCCGACCTTGGCCTCCCAAAGTGGTGGGATTACAGGCGTGAGTCACCACGTACAGCCTTGCCATTGAGTTGATAAAATTTCCAAAAAAGCTGATACCTAACTTAACTATAGAACATAACATATAGTTTAATTCCTAAGAGAGCTAAAGGTTCATAAAATACTTAAAATAAATTTAAGCCCCATAATTCCTTACTCTTGGGGATGTATAGTTATTGGGAACATCCTAAGCTTAGCTTTTTGAAAACAGCAGCGAATTATTGGTACGTGTCATTTTTGGATTGAGAAAGCACTGTATCTGATCATTCAGAAACATACAACATTCTGGTAAAAGAGGACTGCTCTCTGCTATTATAACCATAATGTAATAAACTTAATAAGTCACAATAATTTGCATTTAATTTTCCCTTAGAATGATCTGAAATATCTAAGGAAGTCATCTAAGTACAGGGGTTTACAGGAAGTTTTATTTCTAAAAAGTTATATCTAAATTAAATTGACATGAAGTGATACATGCTACTGAACTTATACTTAAGTGGAACCTATTAGGAATCTTGTGCAAAGTGAAAAGATCTTTTGAGATACAAATATCATCTTCTAATGTTTTTATAATTCCACATTTTAAAAAATCTAGCATAAACTGATGCATAAGTTAAGGAAAACAACTTTCCAAAGCAAGAAAGATAAAATGAGAGTGGCAAGATATTATCTAACTTGTTAAGCTGGGGTTTAGAGTAATTTCCTTTTTTTTTTTTTTTTTTTTTTTTTGAGATGGAGTCTCACTTTTGTTGCCCAGGCTGGAGTGCAATGGTGCCATCTCATATCACTGCAACCTCTGCCTCCCAGGTTCAAGCAATTCTCCTGCCTCAGCCTCCTGAGTAGCTGGGATTACAGGAATGCACCACCACGCCTGGCCAATTTTTGTATTTTTAATAGAGATGTTGGTCAGGTTGGAGAACTCTTGACCTTAGGTGATCCGCCTGCCTCAGCCTCCCAAAGTGCTGGGATTACAGGTGTGAGCCACTGCATCCAGCTAGAGTAATTTCTTTCAAGGACTAGAAGCATTTTGGAAATATCATGAAATCTACAAAAAAAAAAAAAAAAAGAAAGAAATAGGACTTTCTGAGCCTAGATTATCAAGGTTACATTTAATGTGGTGACATGTTTCAAAGTTGTGCCATTAGGAAACAGCAGGCCAAATAAATGAGATATTGCTCAGTCAAAACTTCAGTTTTTCTAGTATCCATGTAGCTAAGGCAAGCTCTCTTTCCCTAGCATTGGAGGAGAAGTTGGTATGTAATTTTTTGGGAGTTTACGTGATATATAGCCCATCCCAAAGGTGGACATAAAAGTATATATCATTTATGGCAGTCAGGCTCCTCAATATTTCAGATAACTTAATACAAGCACTAAAGCTGATGAATTCAAACTATTCAAGCTGGTAATTAGAAAACATTGACCAAGTGTGGTGGCTCACTGCCTGTAATCCCAGCACTTTGGGAGGCTGAGGTGGGTGCATTACTTGAGGTCAGGAGTTCGAGACTACCCTGGCCAACATGTGAAACCCTGTCTCTACTAGAAGTACAAAAATTAGCTGGGTGTCATGGCATATACCTGTAATTCCAGCTACTCGGGAGGCTGAGGCACAAGAATCGCTTGAACCTTGGAGGTGGAGGTTGCAGTTAGCCAAGATCATGCCACTGTACTCCAGCCTGGGTGACAGAGCGAGACTCCGTCTCAAAACAAACAAAAAAAAGAAAACACTTAAATGAGGTATGTGGCCAGGTGCGGTGGCTCACACCTGCAATCCCAGCACTTTTGGAGGCTGAGGGGGGTGGATCATGAGGTCAGGAGTTCAAGACCAGCCTGGCCAACATGGTGAAATCCTGTCTCTACTAAAAAGATAAAAAAAATTAGCTAGGCGAGGTGGCAGGCGCCTATAATCCCAGCTACTTGGAAGGCTGGCGCAGAAGAATTGCTTGAACCTGGGCAGCAGAGGTTGCAGTGAGCTGAGATTGTGCCTCTGCATTCTAGCCTGGGTGATAGAGTAAGACTGTCTCAAAAAAACAAAAACGAGGTATGGCATATTACATGAAAAAACACATTAATGCTATTAATGTGTGAAAAGAAGCCATAATAAAAAGTAAGCAATAGGCTGTTTTGTACTTGGTGGAGATTTATAAGAAGATACATATTATACAGTTAGCGAAATTATGTTTTTGGGAGCTTGGGGAAAAGGAAAGTGAATTCTTATTTCAGACACCTTTCAGGATAAATCCCCCTTTAAAAAGAAAGGACAGTTTGCATATCCATGAATGACACATTTTCCTTACCCTCGTAAGGTATTGCTAATGTTAACATATCTGCTCTAGTCATTCAGGATAAAATCAATTACTTTTAAGCAGTGGATTCTTGTAAAATTATATATAGGCATTTAAGGCACCTCAGGACACAGGAAAAAACTCAATATATTCTCTAATTTTGCTTTTCTACTAGAAGGAAATGTGTATGGGAAAGAACTTCCTGATTTGTAAATTAATTACTTTGGAGGAGAATTAACGCATTATGTGGGTACACCAGGCAAAACTTCTTTTTGCTGTTTGTTTTGTAGGTACCAGAATATAGATTGATTCTCAGTAGGTGTAGTCATTTAAATAAAAACATATTAAGCGATTTTGTTAATTTTCACAGAACAGAATGATGGATGAAAGTAAGTCACAAGTGTATATCCAGCAATAAGAAAACAACTAGATATGTTACATAATATGACATGAACTTGTTAAGATCATTAAATGTCTTTTAAAATTTTTTATTAAAAAGTTTTGGCTGGGTGTGGTGGCTCACTTGAGTTTAGGAGTTCAAGACCAGCCTCAGCAGCACGGTGAGACCTTGTACAAAAAGTACAAAAATTAATTTTGTACAAAAAGTACAAAAAAAGACCTTGTACAAAAAGTACAAAAGTTTTTGCACAAAAAGTACAAAAATTAGCTGAGTGTGGTGGCGTGCACTTGTCATCCCAGTTTATTTGGGAGGCTGAGGTGGGAGAACTGCTTAAACCTGGGAGGCAGAGGTTGCAGTGAGCTGTGATTGTACCACTGCAGTTGCACCCTGTTTGTCAACACATCATTACAACAGAATTTATTTCATATAAAATGTTTCAGTGTGAGGTGAGGTCTTGTACAATATATTGTGACATACACTATCTGACAAAACTTGTGCTGGGCAAAAAATACAAAAGCAGAGAATTTTCTAGGCTGACAAATTCCATGGTCATAATCGTCTAGTCCAGTTGAAACACAGTGCAATTACCATCTATAAAACCTTGGACTTACAATCTTAAATTCCTATAAGTCTGTCTATTTGATCTCAATAACCATTAATTTCTAATTTCTTCACTATATTGCTAAACATCTCAAACAGATTCAACTGCTGGAATGATAATGAATGTGAGTGTCACCCACAAATTAAAGGCTGAGAAAAATATAATAAATCCTTGAGGAATTTACCTATGATGTTGACTCAGTCATGGGATGGTTGTTAATATGCTCTGAAATTTGAAGGCGAAAACTGAGTTGAGTCAGTTGGAAGATTTGTAGAACCACATTGTAAAATAACAATACTAACCATTGTTTGACTTGAAAATAAACATAAAATTTACCAATGACGTTAAGTATAAAATTGCTTATTATAGTCCTGAATTGTTTTAGAAAATTATAATGACCAAGGAGGAAAAGAGATAACTCTAGACCAGCAACTCATGGCAATAAGTCAAATAGACTTTGATTTCTTTGTTTAAAGCCAACGAAATGACAGCTACTCTTCCAGTGTATGTATAGTTTGTAAGAAAGTCTGTTACATTTCTCTTTTAAAATGATGTGTTGAGCACACATTTATACAGAAATACAATAAACGTTTACCTCCATTTCTATGAGCCATTTTTTTTTTTTTTACCAAGAATGTTTCCTTTTCTTAGAATCAAAGTTTGAGCAAACAGTTACGTCTGGCATATTGCGTAATGAGTCCTAACAGGCCCAGGGTTCTCTTAATCACATTCAAGTACCATTTGGAAGTACTTCATCTCTGACAAAGTTTAGTGTGCATGTGTGCACATGCATAAGTGTTTTCAACTTCAGAAAATGAGCACTGAAGAGGGATACTGAATAACCCCAAGAGCTTATTAACCAGTGCTCCTTGTCATCTCCTTAAAGAAACACGGCAAGCTGAAGAGCTTCTGTAAGGATGAGTGGAGATAAAGATGTGGAGCATATTGTGTGTAAGAGGAACAGTATGCTTATTTGTCAGCTCCCAAATGACAGGCTGCTGCTCTGTACTACTGTTACTAAAAATATCATGCTTGGCGTGGTAGATGCGAAAAAAATCTGTAGTCTGATTTGGAAAGAATTCAATGAGGTAAAAATGAGGGATCTTTCCCCTTCTACTAGCTTTACGATTCCCCTGCTTTCCCTTAGAAATTTGTTCTTCCTTAGGTAGACTCAAAACCCAGGGGCTAATTTATTTAACCCCTTGGATGGTTTTCCACAGTCTGGTTATAGCAAATAAATACCAAGTAAACTCATCAGTAATTACAAATACAGAGAAAACAAATCAAGTAAGTAGAAGGCATACTTTGGTTTTCTTGCATTCCTTAAGATGGCACACGTTGTTTTAAAACACACTTTTTGGTGATAGTTCTATATTTCACTATAAGTTTTTCAAAATTATAGTGGCATTGTCAAGTTTAAAGATGGCAAAGAAGTTAAAAAATCTAGACATTATATCAGATTCTCTGATGGTTAAAATGAAACATGCATGTCATACACTTAATCTGGCTCAATACCATTGTTATCAGCAATTGTTTATGCCACAGTGGACAGCTTTCTAAATATCCTTCAGTTAATGGATATTTATGTTTCATCTATGTCAAAGGACAAGCAGATAATCAGGCAAAATAAATTACACAAATATGCAAGAGCCTAAAATCAAAGTAGAGAAGGAGAAAAGTAGGGAAGACTTTTTTTTGCTTCATATTTACATAACTTTAAAACTTCCCTCTCCCTCTTTCCTTTTTTCCTTTTCGTTCTCAAAGAACATTTATTGAGCACCACCATGTACAAGGCAACAAGCTAACTAGCTGGAGATTAAAGTAATCCTTATCCTTAAGAAGGTGCTGCAAAAGAGTTCCTATACAAGGTGCTGAAAGTACACTTTAGAGAGAGACTTTACCAGACAAGGAAAGGCTTTGAGGAGAAGGTACTACTCCCGTCAAATTTAAAAGGCAAGTTAGAGTTAGATGGGAACTTAGAGTCCTAGGAGAAGAAAAACAGCAAATGTAAAACCAAAGAGGGGTAACAGTCTGGGTCATTTGGTATGAATGGTGATTATGGTTTGTGCAAGGAAATAGTCAAAGATAAGGATGGAGAAATAGGCAGGGGCAGAATCTATAAGGATTCCAATCTGAAGGCAATGGTGAGTCGATGAAGGCTTTTAGTCATAGAAAGTGACATGATTAGATTTTCTCCCTGAAAATACTTCTCTGGCTCTAAGGGCATCATTCTTGTGTGGGAATAAAGGGCTGGGCAGCATTGGAAGCAGGGAGACCAATCAGGAGGCCAGTACAGCAATCCAGGCTAGTAAAGATAAGCCCCCATCCCCCCAGATCAGCAAAGCCAGTGGCTTTGTTACTTCCATGTGCGATCACTTCTGTGATTCTTTTGAATAAATTTCCCAAACCTTTCAATATTTACTCCTTCAAAATAAAATCTTATCCTGGATATGTGGGAAAATTTGTAGTGAATCTACCAAAAAGTTGCTGTAGTGTTGCTGATATCAATTGTCTCCTAGTCTCTCTCCATAAGAAACCAGGTGTTAAATGAAGATTCAGTGAGAAATTGGATGTGGAACATGAGAAAAAGGGAGGTATCAAAGATGGATGGATGAATGGATGGACAGACAACATACCAATTCGATAAGTATTTACTAAGCTACAGATATTATTTTAGGTACCAGGTCCACTAATGTTCTTTTTTTTTTTTTTTTAAATTCCCGGATCCCACTTGCATTCAGTTGCTGTATCTCCATATTCTCCTCTAGTCTATAACAGTTCCTCAGTTTTTCGTCTTTTATGCATGACTTTGAAACTTCTAAGAGTATTGATTATTTGTCTGAAGTTTTTCATGATAGAAGTTATGCATTTGTGGCAAGACTACTACAAGAATAATGTCTGCTTCTCAGTGCATCTTACCAAGAGTTCATGATGCTGATATGTCTTACATGCCGGTGCTATTTACCTTGACTGTTTCGTTAAGTTGGTGTCTATCAGGTTTTTCCCATATAAAATTTTACCTTATCCTTTGTAAGTACCTTGCTCAAATTTCGAGGAATCTTTTCCACAACACTTATTACCATGTTATGTGCCTAACAGCCTTCTCTATGTCCCTCTTTCCTTTTATATTTACTAATTTATTATTTATTTATTTATTACAATAGTATGAACTCACAGATATTTATTTTACTTCATGGGTTAAAAACCAATATTATTTTCTTGTTCAAATTGTTTTATCTTTGGTCATTGGGAGTAATTTCAGGCTGGCTCCTCTGGTTTTTGACATGTCCTCATCCACCTTTCTTTAAGTGTTTCCTTACTTTTTGGCACACAATATTCAGTCTTGTTTTATATTTTCCATCTTTTGGGTCTGGAATCAAGCAATGAAGCACTTCTTCTAGAAGCCCTAGTTTCTCATATCGGAAAACTGAGCTCAGATCTGGCACTGGAATTCCACTGTTACAGGGGTGTCATTGCTTTAGGCCAGGGAGAGAAGTATGTATGTATGTATGTATGTATGTATGTATTTATTTTTTGAGATGGAGTCTTGCTCTGTCACCCAGGCTGGAGTGCAGTGGCATGATCTTGGCTCACTGCAACCTCTGCCTCCCGGGTTCAAGCGATTCTCCGGCCTCAGCCTCCTGAGTAGCTGGGATTACAGGCGCTCACCACCAATCCTGGCTAATTTTTATATTTTACAGGGTTTCACCATGTTGGTCGGGCTGGTCTTGAACTCCTGACCTCAGGTGATCTACCCGCCTCGGCGTCCCAAAGTGCTGGGATTATAGGTGTGAGCCACTGCGCCTGGCCTGAGGAGAGGATATTTTAAAGATAAGTTGGTCAGGGAAAGCCTTTCTGAGAAAGTCATTCAAGCAGAGACTTAAAAAGTATGAAGTAGGGAGCAATGCAAGGAATACTAGTGGTACTAGTATTACTGTACTAGAGGGTACAGTGGTGCAAATTGCTGAAATAAGAACATGGTTGGCAAGCAACAGCAAGATGACGAAGGTGGTTGCAGTTTGCTGGGCTGGGGGAAAGTGGTAGGGAATGAGTTCTGAGAGTAGACAGGAGCTTTGTAAGCCGCAGTAAATAGTATGGATTTTAATGAGAAGCCACTGAAGTGTTCTGAGCAGGGAAGTAGCATAATCTGATTTACTTTGTGATAAAGGATTACTTTGAATGGTATATGGCAAACAAAATGTGTGCAGACAAGTTAGGAGGCTACTGTAGCAGCCTTTGTGAGAAGCTGATGATAGCAAGATATGATGGGGATTAGGGTCATGATTGTAGCAGTAGAGGCGGTGAGAAGTGGCTAGATTTGGGGTGTGTATTTATACAGAAATATTTCAAATACATAGAAAACTCAGGAAATAAAATTAATTGAAGCACCCACGTACTTTCACTAAACTTCATTACCTTCTAACATTTGGTCACATGTGCTTCAGAATAAAGCAATAGTGAAGATTCCTGTATCTCTCCACTACTCCATACCTCTCCAGAGGTAAGAATTGAAATAAATTTGACATTTATTTTTCTCATGGACAGTTTTGAATCACTATTAGATATACGTATATACATAATGTGTAATGTTATTTTATGTGTTTAAAATTTCATACAAATGGAATGTGCATGTATTATTTTGTAACTTGTTTCATATTTGTGTCTCACAAAAAATGCTATATTCAACATTCTTTTACTTTTCCTCTTACACATGTGCTGAAGTTGTTCTAGAGTGTGTATCCACAAGTGGAATTTCCTGGTCGAAAAACATCCACAGTATTCATATTACAAGTTATTGCCAACTTTTTCTGAGAAGCAGTTGTAACAATTTATATACCCATCAGTATTGTATGAAAGTTCCTGTTTCTCTTAATTTCTTTGCCAACTCACTTAACTGCCAGACTTATAAAATGTGCCAATTTGATGGGTATGACATGAGAGTTGTTATTTTAATTTGCACTGTCCTAGGCAGAGGCAACAGAAGTATCAAGGCCCTGAGGAGGGAGTTTGCTAGGTGAATCCAGGAATAGTGAGGGGGCTAGCATATCTGAAGGAAAGTAAGTAGAGAGGAGATGAGAAAAGACATAAAGAAGAGGGGCAAAATCACATAGGTCTTGTAAGTCACTATAAAGACTTTGGCTTTTCTACTGAGTGATTTGGAAAGCTACTGCAGATCTTTTTTGGTAAGCAGACCAACATGAGCTGATAAGTAATCATTAGTTATCAGTATTATATTTTCCAGTTAGGTATAGTAAGACTATAGTAAGTATACTATAGCAAGTACAATAAGACTGCTAAATATAGTGTATTAATTCAATGGTAATAGCTCATACTTAGGTACTTACAATGCACTAGATACTTTACATTGGTTAATCTTCTCGATAACCCTTTTACAGATGAGTAAACTGTAGTATAGATAAGTTAAGTAATGCCCAAGGTTAGTTACAAGAATAGCAAGTTGTAGGTCTAAGGTCCTGAATCTGGCAACCTTGTTGAATTCTGTTTGCAGATTCTCTTGGCTATAGATATGGACAGTTTGATCTTGTTCTTTCCAGTTCTTATAATACTTGCTTCTTTCTCATTAGGGAGTTATTAAAATGGTTAGTATCTCTAGTAACAATGTAAAGTAGACCTGGAGAGAGTGGACATTCTTACTCCTGACCTTAGTAGAAATATTTCCAAAATTTTATCATTAAGAAAAATATATTCTCTTTGTTTCTGATGGTGACCCTTTAGCAGGATAGAAACTTTTCTATGCTGTTCCCTAGATTTTTTTTTTAAATTACTAAGAATGAGTGCTACATTTTATCAAGTACATTTCTACATTGTGATGTTGAATCATTTCTGTTTTTGTGAGAAACTTTAGTAGTAGCAATAGTAGTAGTGTGTGTAAGTGTGTGTGTGAATAAAGTGCCAAATTCCACCTATGTCTATTTAGGATTTTTTTTCTACCTGCAATAGTGAAACTGATCCACAGTTTTCTTTTCCTGTATTATCCCTATCTAGTTTTAATAATACTAGTTTAATAAAATTAGTTGAATAGCTTTTTTTTTCTCAGTTTTCTTACATAGCTTTTACAAGAGGGATTATATGAAGTTGTAATAAAGCTATCTAGATTTTGGACCTTTCTTATGGGGATGATTTTTGATAGATCTGGCATATTGTAAAGGGTAGAGCTGACAGGACTTGTTAGACTGGAGGTGAGGAGTCAGTGAGAGGATGACTTCTAGGTTAGTGGTTTATGTGGCTGGCATTTTTAGGTATTGAGACAGGGAACATTAGAGTAGGAGATGAGTGAAAAGGTGATTAATTAAGTTTTCAACATGTTTAAGTCCCTTTGGAATCACCAAATGGTGATATCCAAATTGTTGTTGGGGTTTAGAAGAGAGGGTATGCTAGTGACAGAGCCTTGGATCCGTGGTTCATTGATTCACCTTATTTCATTCATTCAAAAATATTGAGTATCTATTCAATGTCAAACTCTGAGTATGCTGTTTTTTTTTCCTCTTCCAGTTCAGCTTTCTGAAAGAATGAAGCCATTTTTTCACCCTATATGATATTAATGGCAACTAATAGTATTAATGGTAACACTAAAGTTTTGGTTCCCACTTCCTCTCTCAGCTTTTTCAGAAAGTATAGTTGGGAGAAGACACATGGTTGATGAGGGTTGGAAGAAAGATTGTACATATTGTTTGAAATTAGTTTTTAAGTGGGAAAAGTGCTGGACGTATTTAGATGCTTAATGCATGAAATAAATTAAGCCCATAAAAGAACTTTAGGCTTTGTTCTTGGCTATGGCCACAGCCAGCTTTATAAATAGGTGCCGAGGCCAGTTTCTACAGTGGACTTGTTAGAAAGTCATCATTTAAAATGCACATATTAATTTGAGTTGAGGGAGGGGTTTAGGATGTATATTGTATGTACTTCTCTAAGACTAAATCCTCTCATACATGAAATAAAAGTTTAGGACTCGGCTGATTTCCTAGGTTCTTTCAGCCTTCAACATTTTATAGTCTATATGCGAAGATACTGAAAATGAGGTATTAAACACTGGAGCCTGAAGAATTCTCTTCTGTGGAGGTTAAGAAAAGGAATGCCCTTTCTACACATTTCGGTTAAATGCACGTCTGCCTAAAGGCTGGAGAAGGGAAAGGTGAATCATGAATAGAATACAGTAAACTAAACCTGGAAATGGAGGTGAACAGTTAGGGAGATCACAGGGAATAATGACAAAAGCCTGAACTTCACCATAGAAGACATTTAAGAAACATGCTATCAGGAAGATATTCTGGCTGGAAAGAGAAATCAGAAATTATACATTTCTTACTCTTTCAGGGCTCTGAGGAATTGGGTAGACAGCAGAATATGTAAAATAAAAACAAAAACAATTAAAAACACAACACTTTTTGTGGAAGAAAACCTCTGTGGAAGTGAACTGAGCAACAGGAAAAGGACAACATGTCACATCCATCTAGGTCAGGCTGTACCTTCAGGCAAGACAATCAAGGACTCTGAAAACCTATGACTGCATCCCAGGTAGCCTGAGGGAAAGACCACTGTGACAGGGAAGAGAGATGGTTTTTACTGAGAATGAGTTAACCATGTACTAAAAAGAAAGTAGTTACTTTTCCTGAAGGCTTCAGTGTTCTAAAAAACCTCAAGATGTTTCTCCAGAGTCTAGAAAAAGCCTCACCACAACCCTTGAGAGCTATGCCACCCGCACTGAGGCTGATTTCCATCACCAACCCGTACTCCCTTCCTTGGGGTGATACTCTGCCAGCAACAAAGTTGGAAGAATAACTACCAAGCAAACCATATGCTTCCAGGAAATATTTCCATCAGCATTATAAAAGTCATAAAGGTTTAGAGATGCTGACAGGGAATAAAGTTGCTTAAATGGCTCTAAGCATGTTCAAGAAATGCATCTTTTTAGTTTTATTTTCTAGCTACAGGAATTATTATGTAGTTATATTTATGTATGTATTTTTTTGAGTATTTCTCCCTGCTCCTTTTCTCCCACAATTCCTTTCTTTTTACCTACACTCCACAGAGACCTAGTATAAATACAAGAAAAAGCCTTTACATTCCAATGATATAGTATACATAGAAGTCAAATTGTAATTGATGTTTTAAAGATCATTGGTTTGAATTAGAAATCACTGACAGAAGTAATTTGTTGTAACAGTTGTATGAATATGTGTAAAAGATTTAGGGCCCAAGTTGCTGGGGGAAATACAACTTAGAAAAGTCAACATGACTAGGCTGGGCGCAGGGGCTCATGCCTGTAATCTCACACTTTGAGAGACTGAGGCGGGCGGATCACCTGAGGTCAGGAGTTTGAGGCCAGCGTGACCAACAAGAAGAAATCCCATCTCTACTAAAAATACAAAATTAGCTGGTTGTGGTGGCACATGCCTGTAATCCCAGCTACTCGGGAGACTGAAGCAGGAGAACTGCTTGAACCTGGGAGGTGGAGGGTGCAGTGAGCTGAGATCGCACCATTGCACTCCAGCCTGGGAACAAGAAACTCTGTCTCAAAAAAAAAAAAAAAAAAAAAGGAAGAGTCAACTTTACAGGGCCATATATAACTTCTGCATCTTTAATCAGTTTTTCTTTATTCTGTATAACTAATCTGTGTCCAAATTTTGTTATCTGTTGGAAGGGACTTTTACGTGTCTCTTTCCTTCCCCCACTTTCACTAGGGTTTTCTGATGCTTTTATAAACTCGCACTGAAGATAACTGTATCCCTGACTCTTCTCTGCCTCCATGAATATGTCCTGTACATTTCTTCCACAGTAATGTTTATTAAATGCTTTTTTTTAGCATATCACCCAGAACCTACAGTGTTTCTCTATATCCTCTATGGCTTTCAAGGCATTCCATAAGTCATCCCCATCTCAGTTATTTTTCCCAATACAAACTTTCTTCTCTCAGGCCAGTTTCTACACTGTTTCTAAGTATCCAACTGGCATTCATACCTCCTTGCTTTTACTTAGGCTTTTCTCTATCAGGAAGATCTTCCTCTTTCAGTAGCCTTATGCTAACGAACTTAATTATACCATACTTCAAAGTTTAGCCAAGTCCTAGCACTGTCCTCATTCTGGACCTAAATACCTTAACTTGCTGAGCTATAATCACAGACCATTCTGCACAATTTTACTTTATTTGATACAGATGGGGTCTTGCTGTGTCCACCAGGCTGGTCTTGAACTCCTGGGCTCAAGTGATTCTCCCACTTTGGCCTCCCAAAATGCTGTGGTTATAGGTGTGAGCCATTGCACCTGGCCTCTGCACAATTTTGTTTCATATCTACTAGCCTTTTCTGACCTCTTATAACATAAGCTCACTGAAGGTAGAAGAGACAGTTGGATATATAAGGAAAAAAAGACACCAATAATAGTCATAGTTTAGTGTTCATTAAAAAATCTATGCTATAAGATTTTGGTTTACAGCCAGGTGTGGTGGCTTATGCCTGTAATCCCAGCACTTTGGGAGGCCAAGGCAGGCAGATCACCTGAGGTCAAGAGTTCAAGACCAGCCTGGCAAACATGGTCTCGAACTCCTGTCTCTACTAAAAATAACAAGAATTAGCCAGGCGTGGTGGTGTGTGCCTGTAATCCCAGCTACTCGGAAGGCTGAGGCAGGAGAATAGCTTGAACCTGGGAGGTAGAGGTTGTAGTGAGCCGAGATTGCGCCACTGCACTCTAGCCTGGGTGACACAGTGAGATTCCATCTTAAAAAAAAAAAAAAAAGATCTTGGTTTACTGTGCTGTTAGAGAAACCTATTTAGATGTATAAAAGGAAGACTTAATAATGTTAACCACTACTGTGAGTTAACATAACTAAAAATCTGCTCATTGCAGAAAAAGGAAACAATTGGAAGATGTTGTAAGATTATCTTCAGCTGCTTATCTCTAAAAGGAACTGTAATCTACAACTGTAAAATATTCTGTTTTGCATATTCTTATAAGAGCTCTTTTTTGGATATAGTCCAAACATAATTTTAAGTAATAGTTTTTAAGCTTTAATATGCTTTGTCTTCTAGAAAAGTTGTTTGGCACTAAACACTAAAAAGGCTTCCATGACTTGACATTAACTTATCTTCCAATTTTACTTTCTACTACCTGGCTCCTATGTTGCTTGCAAAAATCATTAATCATTTGTTAAACAAGTGAATCTCTGTTGCCACACACTCCAGAACACGCTATAAAGAGAAGCAGCCAAAATTCAGAGGCTTGTCCTTGTGACATTTTATTTGGAGTCATATTTAAAACCTCTGCTGCTTTTCTCTGACCATGGTGATTACCACTGATGCTATGTGTCCCCAGAATGGCAGCCATGTTGCCTTTTCAATTTATCTCAGTTTTGGCTGTCTGGAGGATGACTGCCCATCTCTTTCGGGTGACCCCAGATTATCTGAAGTGAATTTTGCATAGGGCATCAAACTAATATACTGTATCTCAAATGTATTCTACACATTTTGTAAAATTCTATCTAGTCCTTTCCCCCAATTTGGTAACACAGAGAAATTTACCTTCTTTTATATAGCTTAAGCCTCTTCCCCTTCACCTTCCCTTCTCCACACTTTGTGGTTCTATAGTCTACCTCTATTCCTCTGCTTCCTCTAAGATAGGGATCATTCTTTAAGTTCTCTTAAGCTAATTATATGGAGCCCTCACATCACCCTTCCTAACATAGTCTCCACTTGCCCCTAGTTCTCTTACTCTCTAATGATATGTGTGTGTGTGTGTGTGTGTATATATATATATATATATATATATACACACACACACATAAAACCAAAAGTTAAAACACAAGGACTGTCTGTTTTGCATTAGAGTTGGCACTTGTATTCTCTCTCTTTCCATGTCTTGCCCTATTTGACTGTAAGCTCCTTAAAAGAGAAGGTTATACCATTTTTATCTTTCTCTCTTTATGTTCACTTTTCCAATTAGGGCTTGCACAGTCAGACACATACACACACACACACACACAGGGTGTTGGTCTGGATAAAATGAATAGCATATAGTTAAAAACCTGACAATAAAAGAAAATCTACCATATGCTTCCTTAACTCACTAAAAGTCCAAATTTGTTTGATTAAAAGAAATAAAGATCATCAACCTCAAATTCTGTTCTCCTATTTCACATTTGTTGGCAGTACAGAAACTACTGAAGTTGCTGAAAAGGCATCTTAAACTAAAGCAATATTTTTATATTCTATTCAACTCAACTATGACTAACATTTCAATAATATTAATATCTGCTTATGCAAAAGTTAGGAACAACCTGCCTCTATTATTAAGGCACCACAGACTTAATTGTATCTAAACGATTCAGGATAAAACGCATACCAAACTGTTTTGCTGACATCAACTTATGTAGTTGAACAGTTATTGTGTACTATTAAACAGTTGGCACATTTCACATCTTTGGCATGTAAAAGCCAATTGGGTGTAGACTTATGTTGTTTAAATGATGCCAATGTGTACTTCTCACCTTCTTAAGTATATCAAAATTCCTTAGGATGCCAAACAAAATCTATCCTCTGGGACTAAAATGTGCCAACAGTTTGATGGTACATGTAAGCATTACTGGAAGAAACTTGAGAGGAGAAAAAAAAAGCCTTTTTCCCTGTAAGAGACTAAGGTCTCATAAGTGAAAATGAATTATAGCTCTGGAAATTATCGGATGAACTCTAGGCCTGCCAACCAAACTAGATAATTCAGTACAAATTTTACAATGATTGCTATATAGTTTTTTCAACTGTATAACCTCTGAGTATAAAACTGGCTTTCTTAAAGCTTCTCTTGGCAACTGTGTTTACTGATTTAAAGCTTCAGAGCAAAGCATGTCTATGAATTTAGAGACAAAATTTCTCAATTTTCATTTTCAGAATTGGAGTAGTGGTAGTAATGCTTAAGTGTAAATGGGGACTCTATGAGTAAATATTCAGGTATATAGGTAAATATGTTTTGCACATATGAAATGGAAAGGCTGATACCAATCATGGAAATTATGGATTTACTTGTGGTTTGACAAGTGTGCGCTTGCTTTGTGCTAGAGAGAAGGAGGTTTAGTGTGTAATAAACATAACCTAAGGTATCTGTAGGGAAACATATGGTATATGAATATCACTACTTATTGGTATTTTAAACTTGGTCTTTCACAACTCATGCATTTTGGTCAGGCACGGTGGCTCACACCTGTAATCTCAGCACTTTTGGAGGTTGAGGTGGGTGGATAACGAGGTCAAGAGATCGAAACCATCCTGGCCAACATGGTGAAACCCCATCTATACTAAAAATTCAACAATTAGCTGGGCGTGGTGGTGCGCACCTGTAATCCCAGCTACTTGGGAGGCTGTGGCAGGAGAATCGCTTGAACCCAGGAGGCAGGGGTTGCAGTGAGCCGAGATTGCACCACTGCTCTCCAGCCTGGTGACAGAGCGAGATTCTGTCTCAAAACAAACAACCAACCAACCAACCTCATGCATTTCACACTTTTAAAATAATGGCAATATAGCATGAATCTTAACATGAGATTCTGTAAATTAATCATTATTACTAAAATAAAAATCCTAACTATAAAGAGTACTAGATTCTACTTCAAAGTTTTTCACTAACATCAACAAAAAAGATTTGAAGAAGTGTTCTGAACATATTGTGCATGTCAAGAAAACAAATTCCATAGCATGTCTACCATGGGAAAATCATACTTGAAACAGCCCAATACTGAACAAATTACAAATAAAAAGTGCTACACAACACAGACCCACAGGGATGAAAAAAATTCCTCTAATATCCCTAATAAATATCAATCTTACTTTGAAAATGAACATATAAGCAGACTTAGTAAAAGCTGCATTTTCATGTATTATAGTCATGTATACTTTCCAGAAATGATTAGTCTTAGGCAATTTTAATTGTGTCACTACACTTTTATGGTTTTCTCTTTTCAATACAAATCTGTCTCATCCTAACATTCCCCTATTTGTCATGAAAATGTTGGTATATAAGATCAAAATAACTAGATTTACCTGTTAAAAGAAATTAGGGTAAAAAACACATAACAAGAGATCTACACTCTTAGTGACTTTTTAAGTATGCAGCATAGTATTGTGAACTACAGGTACAATGTTGTACACAGATCTCTAGAACTTGTGCAACTGCATGACTGAAACTTTACACTCATTGAACAGCAACTCCTCATTTTCCCTCCCCTCAGACTCTGGCTACCACTACTTTATTTTCTGCTTTGGTTAGTTTGACTATTTTAGATACTCATATATGTAGAACCATGCAGTATTTGCCTTTCTGTGACTGGCTTATTTTATTTAGAATAATGTCCTCAAGATTCATCCATGTTGCCACATTATGTTAGAATTTCCTTTTTTTGCGGGGGTGTGGGGGGACAAGGTCTCACTCTGTCACCCAAGCTACTGTACAGTGGCATGATCTCCGCTCTCTGTGACCTCGACCTCCCAGGCTCAGGCTCAAATAATCCTCCCACCTCCGTCTCCTGAGTAGCTAAAACTACAGACACATTCTACCATGCCTGGCAAATTTTTTTTTTTTTGTAGAGATGGGGTTTTGCCATGTTGCTCAGGCTTGTCTCAAACTCATAGTCTCAAGCAATCCACCTGCCTCAGCCTCCCAAAGTGCTGGGATTATAGGTGTGGGCCACTACGTCTGGCTTTTTTGTTTTTTATTTTCATTTATGTATTTATTTTGAGACAGGATCTCACCTTATCCCCCAGGCTGGAGTACCGTGGTGCAATCACAGGTCACTGCAGCCTTGAACTCCAGGCCCAAGCAATCCTTCCACCTCAGCTTCCTGAGAGTTGGGACTACAGGTATGCACCACCATGCCTAGCTAATTATTATTTTTCTATGTTTTGTAGAGACTGGGTGTTGCTGTGTTGCCCAGAATGATCTCGAATTCCTGGCTCAAGCAATCTTCCCCTCTTGGCCTCCCAAAGTGCTGGGATTACAGGATTGAGCCACTGTGCCTGGCTGGATTTCCGTCTTTATTAAGGCTGGATCACATTCCATTGTACATATATACCACATTTATCTGTTGATGGACATTCAGGTTCCTCTCACCTCTTGGCTATTGTGGCTAATGCAGTGTAAAATATCTCTTCAAAATCCTGATTTCAATTTTTTTGCAAACATAGCCAGAAGTGGGACTGCTGCATTATATGTAAATTCTATTTAATTTTTTGAGGAACCTTCACACTGTTTATACATTTTACATTTCCACCAATAATGACCATGGGTTACACCCTTGTCAACAGTTATTTTTCTAGGTGTGAGAAGATAATCTTATTATGATTTTGATTTGCATTTCCTCCCTGATTTTGTAATTCTGAGCAGTTTTTCATATACATTTTGGCCATTTGTATGTCTTCTTTGAAGAAATGTCTATTCAAGTCCTTTGCCCATTTTTGAACTGGGTTATCTATCTGTTTGTTGCTATTCAGTTTTAGGAGTTCTCTATACATTTTGGATGTCAATTCCTTATCAAATATATGATTTACAGATTTGCAAGTATTTTCTCCCAGTCTTTAGGCCACCTTTCCACTCTGTTAATTGCTTCCTTTGTGGTGCAGGAGCTTTCATTTTTTAATAGTCCTACATGTTTACTTTTGCTTTTGTTACCTGTGCTTTTCATGTCATATCCAAGATCAATGTCATAAAGCCTTTCTTTTAAAGTTTCTTCTAGGAGTTTTAAACAGTTTCAGGTCTTATGGTTAAATCCTTAATTCATTTTTTTTTTTTTTTTTTTGGCCAGTGGATATCCAGTTTTCCCAACACCGTTTGTTGAAAAGACTATCCTTTCCTCATTGTGCATTCTTGGCACCTTTGTCAAAAATCAGTTGACCATACAAATGTGCATTTATTTCTGGGTTGTGTTTTCTTTTCTATTGGTCTATATGTATGTCTTTATGTTAATATCATATTGTTTTGTTTACTGTAGCTTTGTAATGTTTCAAAAGCAGAAGATGTGAGGACTCCAGCTTTGTTCTTCTTTTTCATGATTATATTGGCTATTTTAGGTCCTTTGTGATTTCATATGAATTTTAGATTTTTCTATTTCTGTAAAATATACCACTGGGATTCCCATAGGGACTGCATTGAACGTGCACACTGTTTTGGGTACTATGAACATTTTAACAATATTAAGTCTTCCAATCTATGAACACAGTATTTCTTTCTTTTTTTTTTTTTATTGCATTTTAGGTTTGGGGGTACATGTGAAGAACATGGAAGATTGTTGCATAGGTACACACATGGCAGTGTGATTTGCTGCCTTCCTCCCCATCACCTATATCTGGCACTTCTCCCCATGCTATCCCTCCCCAACTCCCCCACCCCCCCACTATCCCTCCCCTTTTCCCCCGACAGACCCCAGTGTGTGATACTCCCCCTCCCTGTGTCCATGTGTTCCCATTGTTCAACACCCGCCTATGAGTGAGAACATGCGGTGTTTGATTTTCTGTTCCTGTGTCAGTTTGCTGAGAATGATGGTTTCCAGGTTCATCCATGTCCCTACAAAGGACACGAACTCATCGTTTTTGATGGCTGCATAATATTCCATGGTGTATATGTGCCACATTTTCCCTGTCCAGTCTATCATCGATGGGCATTTGGGTTGGTTCCAGGTCTTTGCTATTGTAAACTGTGCTGCAATGAACATTCGTGTGCATGTGTCCTTATAGTAGAACGATTTATAGTCTTTTGGATATATACCCAGTAATGGGATTGCTGGATCAAATGGAATTTCTATTTCTAGGTCCTTGAGGAATCGCCACACCGTCTTCCACAATGGTTGAACTAATTTACACTCCCACCAACAGTATTTCTTTTCATATATTTATGTCTGCCTTAATTTCTTGCAATCAGTGTTTCATAGTTTTCAGTGTACAAGTCTTTTACCTTCTTGGTTAAGGTTTTTCCTATTTTATTCATGTTTATGCCTTGTAAATGAAATTGTTTTCTTAATTTTCCTTTTGACTGTTTAGTGTATAGAAACACAACTAAGTTCCATGTTGTCTTTTTAATTCAGCAACTTTGCTGATTTCATTTATTAATTCTAACAGTTTTTTTAAATGGAATCTTTAGGGTTTTCTACATATAAGGTGCCACCTGAAACAGAGAGCATTTGGCTTCTTCCTTTCTGATATGGATGCCTTTAATTTCTTTCTATTGCCTGGTTGTTCTGGCTAGGGCTTCCAGTACTATGTTCAATAGAAGTGGCAAGAATGGCATCCTTGCCTTGTTCCTGATCTTAGAGGAAAAGCTTTCAGTTTTTCACCATATAGTATGTTAGCTGTGGGCTTTTCATACATGGTCTTTATTATGTTGCTATAATTTCTTTTTATGCCTAGGTTCTGTTTTTATCATGAAGGTGTGATGACTTTTGTCAAATGCTTTTTTTGAGGCATATATTGAGATGATCATGTGCTTTTTCATCCCTCAATCTGTTAATGTGGTGTATCAAAGTGAATAATGTTCCTATGTTGAGCCATTCTTGCATCCTAGGGATATGTTGGGATATGTTCATGATGTGTGATTCTTTTATTGTGTTGTTGAATTTGATTTGCTAGGTTTTTTTGTTGAAGATTTTTGCATCTATCTTGATTAGAGATTGTGGCCTATAGTTTTCTTTTCTTGTGGTGTCTTCATCTGGCTCTGCTATCAGAGTAATGTTGCCCTCATACAATGAGTCTGGATGTGTTGTCTCTTCTTCAATTTTTTGGAAGAGTTTGAGAAGAACTGGCATTAATTCTTTTTTAAACATTTGGTAGAATTCACCAGTGAAGCCATCTGGTTCTGAGATTGTCTTTGTTGGAAGGACTTTGATTACTGCTTCAATATCCTTATTAGTTACATTGCTGTTTAGATTTTAAAATTCTTCATTATTCACCATTCATAGTCTTGGTAGGCTATATAATTCTAGGAATTTATCCATCTTTTTCCACATGATCCAATTTGTTGACTTATAATTGTTCACAGTAGTCTCTTTTAATCATTTTTACTTCTGTACTGTTAACTGTAATGTCTCCTCTTTCATTTCTTTATTATTATTATTTTTTTGAGACGAAATCTTGCTCTGTCACCCAGGCAGGAGTACGTGATCTCAGCTCACTGCAACCTCTGCCCCCCAGGTTTTAGCGATTTTCTTGCCTCAGCCTCCCGAGTAGCTGGGATTACAGGTGTACGCCACCATGCCTGGCTAAATTTTTATATTTTTAGTAGAGACGAGGTTTCACCATGTTGACTAGGCTGGTCTCAAACTACTGACCTCAAGCGATCCACCCACCTTGGCCTCCCAAAGTGCTGGAATTACAGAAATGAGCCACCGCGCCCAGCCTCCTCTTTCATTTCTAATTCTATTTGAGTCTTCTCTTTTCTCCAAGTCTTGCTAAAGGTTAATTTTGTTGATGTTTTCCAAAAACCAACTCTTAGTTTGGTTGATCTTTTTCAATAGTTTTCTTATTCTCTATTCTACTCTAATCTTTTTTTTCCCCTGCTTTCTACTAACTTTGGGCTTAGTTTATTCTTTTTCTAGTTTGTTGAAGTGTAGAGTTAGGTTGTTTGAGATCTTTCTTTTTTAATGCAGGTGTTTGTTGTTATAAACTTGTCTCCTAGTACTGCTTTTGCTTTATTCCCTATGTTTTGGTATGTTTTGCTTTTGTTTTCATTTGTCAAGATATTTCCTAATTTTCCTTTTGATTTCTTCTTTGACCCACAGGTTGAGTGTGTTGTTTAATATTCACATAGTTGTGAATTTTCCAGTTTTCCTTCTACTATTATAGTTTTATTCCACTGACATCAGAAAAGTTACTAGGTATGATTTCAATCTTCTTAAATTTGTTAAGACTTATTTTGCGAACTAATGTGATCTATTCTGAAGAATGTCCTATGTGTGCATGAGAAGAATGTATATTCTGCAGCAGTTGGGTATGGTGTTTTGTACGTCTGTTAGATACATTTGGTCTGCAGTATTGTTCAAGTCCTCTGTTTCCTTACCAAGTTTCTGTCTAAATGTTCTATTATTTAAAGTGGGGTATGAAATCTCCTACTATTACTCTCTTGCTGTATATTTCTCCCTTCAGTTCTGTCACTGTTTGCTTCATCTATTTGGGCGCTCTGATGTTGGGTACATTTATATAACAATTTACAATTGTTATATCTTCCTGGCAAATTATCCCTCTTATCATTACATAAAGTCCTTCTTTGTCTCTTGTGTCAGTTTTTGACAAAAAGTGTATTTTGTCTGATGTAAGTGTGGCTACTCCTACTCTAATCTGGTTGTCACTATCGCCGTTTTGTTGTTTTTTGTCTTATCCTCTTTTGCAGTTTTCCTTTGTGTTTTGTTTCGTTTATTTTATTTCTTTTTAGTGACATGCTTTGATTCCTTTATCATTTTCTTTTGTATCTTTTAAAGGTATCTTCTCTGTGGTTACCATGGAGCTAACATAAACCATTTTACAGTTATAACAATATATTTTAAGCTGATAACAATTTAACTTCAAGTGCATACAAAAACTATTTTATTAGTCCCCCACCCACTTTATATTTTTGATGTCACAAAGGAGATCTTGTTATACTGTGTATCCATTTGTTTATTTTTATAGTTATAGATATTTATTATGCTTTTATCATTTAACTTCTATAGTAGAATTAAAAGTGATTTATATACCATTATTACAGTGTTACAGTATTCTGTATTTGTCTATATATTTACCTTTACCAGCAAGCTTTATACTTTCCTCTGCTTTTGTGTTACTGTTTAGTATCTTTTTATTTCAACTTAAAGGATTCCCTTTAGCCTTTCTTGGATGGCAGGTCTAGTGGTGATGAACTCCCACAGCTTTTGAATATCTGGAAGAGTCTTTATCTCTCCATTTTTGAAGAATAGTTTTGCCAGAGATACTATTCTTTGTTGGCATTTTTTTTTTCATTCAGCACTTTGAATATATTATCCCATTCTCTTACTGCCTCCAAAGTTTCTGCTATTAAATCCGTTGATAGTCTTATGGAGTTTCCCTTGTTTGCGAGCATTCACTTTTCTTTTGCTGTTTCAAAATTATCTATGTCTCTTATTTCTGACAGTTTGATTATAATATGTCTTAGCGTTGACTTCCTTGGATTCATCTTATTTGAGATCCATTGGGCTTCTTGAATTTGGATATCCATTTTTAGCCCCAGATTTGGGGGAGTTTTTGCCATTATTTCTTTAAATAGCTTTCTGCCTGTATATTTTTATAGTTATATTTATTATGCTTTTATCATTTAACTTCTATACTAGAATTAAAAATGATGTACCACTATTACAATGTTACAGTATTCTGTATTTGTCTATATATTTACCTTTACCAGCAAGCTTTATACTTTATATATTATATAAGTATAAAGTATATATATAAGGTATATATAATATATAAAGTATAAAGCTTGCTGGTATATATACTCTCTCCATATATATATATATATATATATATATGTATATATATATGGGGGAGAGAGAGAGTGTCTTTGAAGAAGAGAGATAACTATATACATACAGACTATATATATATAGAGAGAGTTCTTCACAGACTATGCACACACACACATACATACCTGCTTAATGGTGTCCCTTAATTCCCCCCAGGCTTTCTTCATTTTTTTTTTTTCTTTCTGCTTCTCTGACTGGATAATTTCAAATGACCTGCCTTCAAGTTTGTTGATTCTTTCTTGAGCCTGATCAAATCTGCTGTAGAACCCTCTAAGGAATTTTTCAGTTCAGTTATTGCACTCTTCAGCTCCAAAATTTGTTTGGTTCTTTTACATTTTCTATTTGTTGAAATACTCATTTTGTTCATGGATAGTTTCTTTGAGTTTGATTAACACATTTATGATGGTTACCCTGAATTCTTTGTCAGGTAATTCACATACCTGTTTTTTTTTTTTAGGGTTTATTTCCAGAAATCTATTTTCCTCCTTTGATTGGGCTATTTCCCTGTTTCTTCATGTTCCTTATAACTTTGTGTTGGTATCCATACATTTGACAAAGTAATTACCTCTCTGTTTTTTCAGACTGGCTTTGTACATAGAAAGATTTTTGCCAATCAGCTTGGCCAGAGGTTCTGGGAGTCTTTCAAGCTTTTTCTTTGGATGTGACACTGCTCTAAACTTGTGTGTTTAGATTCTTGGATTTGCTGGTTTCTTTTTTTTTCAGGAGCTTGTAATCTCTTGCTCCCTTTTATTCCTTTGATGTACTGAAGGTCCTCTAAAGCAGCAGGACATCACCCAGCTGTTTTTTATTCTCAGTGACCCCCACGCATCTAGAATATGCTGGCTCCTGTCAGTGTCCCATGTCAGGCTACGAGGAAGTCAGTCCCTTGGGCAGCCCCCTAAAATGGTAGAATGTTGAACACATGCTCCATTCTTCTCTTTCTCCTTGAGGCAGAACTAACCAAGTTGTATTGTCCTGTGTCTGCTATATTGCAGTTTCTGGAGCAGTAGCACACTGCCAAGCTCTTGTTCTCAGTGCTCTCACAAATCTAGAGTATGCCAGGTCATGTCAGTGCTCCCAGAGAGATGACACAGAAGCCAGTCCCTTGGGCGGCTCCCCCTTAGAAATCAGAATGTTGGATATTCATGGTCCAGTCTTCTCTGTCCATGGAGAAGCTTAGAACTGAGAGTTTCCTTTTGAATGATATTCCCTCCAAAATTCATGTTAAAACGTAATTCCCAATACAACAATATTAAGAGGTATGGCCTTTGGAAGGTGATAGAGTCATGAAGGTTCGCCTTTACGAATGGAATCTGAGGTTGAAGGGAGTGTGTTCTTGCTTTTCTGTTCCTTGCACCATGTGAGGATGTCTAGACAGGCCTTCACCAGACACTGAACCTTTGGTGCCTTGATCTCGGAATTACCAGCCACCAGGATTGTGAGAAATAAATGTCTATTGTTTTAAAATTACCCAGTCTGTGGTATTTTTGTTATAGTAGCATAAATGGACTAAAACACTTCCTAATTGACTGGGAGAATGCAAGGACAACAGTGAGAGAGTGCAATGAATCTTCCTGTTGGCTTAGAGTGGCTAATTTTGCACTTGCCTGGTGTGTGGGTGTCTCTTAACTGGTTTCTGGATTTCTCACAAAGGGAACTGGTCCATGTATTGTGTTGTCAAATTGGTATTTCCACAGAAGGAAAGAATGTCTGAGGATTCCTATTCTACAATCTTGCTGATGTCACTACTAGACTTTTCTTAAGCTGGCTTCCTTAATAAGACAATCTCACTGATTAATAGCCACTAAACTATCTGAAGAAGGATAAGTCTCAGCCAAACTAATGGTGCTGTAGTTAAAGAAGCTGAAGATACATGCTCTTTCTGTCAGTAACCTGTACTGTGACTGTGGCAAGTCACCACCTTTTTGAGTCCCAGTTTCTTTCTGAATTATATGTAGACAAGCTAGAAGAGAACAAGCATTTTTGGAAAAAGCTCTTATTCAAGCTGTGTCATACTCATACTCATAACCAATTTTATAATTAATAGGCAAACTGGTTGTTTGATGAAAATGGCTGGGTGTATAGGGATGGCAATCAGTTTCTGAGTGTAGTAGTAAATGGGTTAATTCATTAAACAGCTGAAGCAGTTATGCATGTAGAAAGCCCCAAAGCTTTCCCACTAAACAGATTACCACGATAACCAAACAAAAGTGGGGTAGAAGAGTATAACAATAAAAACATTTTTTTGAGATCTAAAGTTTGATTTCCAGTATGTCAGTATTGGTATCTGTTATTATTTTTATTACACATTACGCCACTAGAGACTTTGTATTTTCATTCCCCAAATGATTATTTACCTATTATTTCAATTTATTTTTGTATCATCCCCATGAGGTAGAGCCTGAGGAAATGGGCCCATATATATTTTTATTGCTAAGTTAGTACATAGATACTAATTGCGGAAACAATCTGTTCAGACCACAGAGCTTTGGTACTGATTGTTATTATGGTTTCGTACAGCCATTATAACTTACAGTAGACATCCTATCTCATAAAACATTTTGAAATATACTACATGTATAACTTTCTTAGCCCTCATAAATGAACAAGCACATTTTAAAATGAGCTGCAATTACAACATTCTGTTTTACTAGTTCAAAACATTTCTTTTGGATTTTTCTTTGAAATTTGGAAGAGAATGAGAGCCAGGAATACCACGCAATTTTCTCCTCTAGCTAATAAGACTATTCTGTGCATTAATATAAATAAATTTATTCTATAATTTCTTTCTATTATGAAACAATTCAAATAGAAAGCTCAATGTGCCTTCCTAAGATTCATGGTGTAATTTATCATGAGGTAAGGATATCATACTGTACCCTTTCAATCTAACTTTAATTTTGGTTTCCAAACAATATATATCTCTTTCAAGGTTAAAAGCACTGAAAGTACACATGAACACTAAGGAAAATCTTAAAATTTCCTGAAATGCATTAGCCATCCTATTTATATAACAAATATCTTGTTTGTTTATGATGATCTACATCATTAATCCAGATAAATAAACGGTGAAGTGAAGGGAGCTGGGTTTGCTGTGTTGTCCATTGCCCAGCAACCAATGGTTACAAGTGTTTTGCAGCAGAGCACTGCTGCAAAGACTTAGAGCTTTTGCAGCATATGCTACTTTCTATATCTATATTGATCCAGGCAGAAAAGTCTAAGAACTCACACTTACTAATGGTTAGCTGGGCAAGTTTGGGGTGTTTACTTTTTAAAAACGTTACTTCCCTAAAATATTAATGTTTGTCACAATTAGGGTAGTAGGTACACAGAAGCTAATAGTATCTACATGCTTGAAATACTTAATTTTTTTGACAAAAGCATAAATGTCTATCAAGTTAATTCTATGCTTTTATTCTTTAAAGGCCATTTTTATGAACTTGGAAAAAATTATAACAGTAATATATGCTTATAATAGATTAATATAATGTAAAATAATATATGTATAAAAGAAAAACTAAAAATGTTCTTCCTATTAATTCCCTAGTTCCATCCTCTGAGGTAACAACCCTTCAACAGATTATATGTTCTTATTATTGAAAGCATTTTTCAGAATGAATTGTAAAGTAACTATAGATCTGATCACAGCAAGAAAAGAAACTTCCTTGAAACAAATTTTATAAATGGCATAAAAACATGTACTATTAAGAAAAATGATAAAATCAAATTTTTTTTCTATCAACCTAGTATATCATTATTAATGATGTAAAGCAAATATCTTTTAAAACCTGTAATAATCTTTATTCTATTGTTGGAGGTTATTTCTCTTATACGTTTTGTTTATATGCTTTTTGGGGAAGTAATATCATGGCAATATTTCATGCTTGATATAAATAGTAACAGGCACTTTATTTTGAGATACATGAGCCTCTTTAAGTTGAAAACATACTTGTAGGCATACGCGTAAGATGCTGCTTAGCATCTCAGCCAACAACTCTGCTATTCAATAGATGTGCACTGGAGTATCTATTCCAAATGCTTGATGCTATGCAGTGTTTGTGCCACAAATAAGCTGAAGATACATGCTCTTTCTGTCATCAACCTGTCCTATGACTGTGGTAAGTCACTACCTTTTTGAGTCTCAGTTTCTTCATTATTCAATAATTCTTCATTATTCAAGCAGTCATTACATGAAACAATAATAACTGACAATGGACACATTTCCTGCCTTCACCATCAGAGCTTACTCGTCTTTGATATTCTTTAGCGGATATAGTGAAAAGTATAAAGACAAGATAGATACATTTACTATGTTCACTGACATTCATAAATGTTTGGGAGGGAGGGACTTATGTCCAAGAGTAAGTGAACACAGCAGCTTCTGCGGCGAGGCCCTTTGAGCAGTTTGGAATAATTTACAAAGGAAATGTCGTTTGGACGTTCAATAAAAGTGGTACCCTTATCTTCTATTCTTTAAGAAGAAGTGCTGCATTAAAAAGAACAAGAGGCCTAATTCTCCCAAATCCTCCTTCTCCATAAACTAGCTAGTCTGAGCCAATAAATCAACCTCTCAAATTTTTCTATGTACAAAAAGTAATTAATATCTACTCTCCTTTCATAATCAAACACATTTTTAGTTAGCAGTTATTATGTGAAGCAATACAACGAATGAGACACAGCTTTCCACTTCTTAGTCTCCCAAACAAAAACTCTACATATGTTCCCTTTAAAGTTAAAAAAATACTGTAAAAACAAAGTTCTTTTTCTTTGAGCCCAAAGCTGAGGACGCTGATACTGTCCACAGATACTGATGTTTCTTACGGCCATATTCAGAGAGATTATTATAAAATTATGAAATTTGAGCTACTTATTCTTGGTCTTTTATTATAAAACATACTTCATTTTGAAAATGAGACAAGCCTAAGTGTTAAAAGATATAGTTGAAGCTTAGGCAGTTCAAGAACTATTTCCTATTCAGAAACAGTTCATTATAATGTTTCTGTTTATTACAGAAAAACAATATTAACATGCAAACCAACACATCACTGAATTCATATCATATAATATAATCTGGTGGTTCTCAAAGTGTATGTTTTGGAACACTGATTCTATATGATAGGATTTACATAAAGAAGGTTCTATAATCAAATAATTGTGAAAAATGCCTGGCTAAACAAGGTAATGTGGTGTTTTTTTTCCCATTAGGATTCCTTTTTTTTTTTTTTGGCCACCTGCCCCTTCATTGGGATTTCTATGTTATTTTACAAATTTTAAGTAGAGAACATATTATGCTGAGTTTCCTCAGCATATTTGACCAGATAATTCTTTGTTGATTTGGAGCATCTGACAGAATTACCGTTACACAGCATGCATTTGGAACATGCTGGCATATCCTCTCCTGCAAGATTAGTTACCAAAAATCATAAATGATCCCAATATTCCTTACAGTCTCCCTTTTCATGCGTTCCCTTGCATCCTGTCCCCTTTATTTCTTCCTTTTTAAACTGCTATAATACCAGTTCCCCTGGGCTCCTTTCCTCCACTCTCTTCTGTACCTTGTCTAACAGTGAACTTCCCCCAAATTTCCATTTCCCACAGGTCACTCTAATGAAAAGCCTTTCTATTATATATATATGTGTGTGTGTATTTATAGAATTATATATATATTATATATATATCTATATTATATATATCTATATATCTATATCTATCTATGTATATATATAATCTGCTTTTTCAGTGCATGAATAATTATTTGCTCCTTTTTCAGTTCTCCAATAAGAATCTTTTGGAGGCAGACTGTCAGGGTTTGAATCCTCCATGTTTCCTTTACCACAGAATGATCTTGGGTATTAGTTACTTCAGCTGTAATATGGGGATAATGATGGTCCATACATTAAGGTCTTTTGAGGATTAATGAGTTAATACATGTAAAGTGCCTAGAACAATGTCTGGCATAACACGTTAGCCATTATTTTATTGTAGGTAGGCTGGGTCTACCCAGCAGGTGGGCCCAGCTTCATTGGCATCAGACAGAACCCCCATGCTTCGAAGGGTCCTGTGTTTGGGGTTTAATGTTCTGTGTTTGCTGTGTGGAAATTCCTAATGATTTCATTATTGAATTTATGTTCTGTGAGTGAAGTTTGTGGGGACAATGAAGTTATGTGTGGACCTGGGGGAGTGGGCGGGGGTGCTGGCTACTATGCAGTCCTGTCCCTTGGCCTCTAGGATGGGTAGTTCACACCTGCTCTGCCATACGGTAGGGCTTCAGCCCTCAAGGCCTCCCAGTCTCCTCTCTCCTTCCTCAGTGACTAGTGACTGCTATTGCTTTCCACTTAGTTCAGGGCCTGGGTAAGTGTATAAAAAAGGTTAGGGTTGACTCATGGCATCTTAAGGTAGGACATGGAGGCAGTTGTCCTGATCCAAACTGGCACTGCCTCAGGATGTTTAGTGGGTGACTGGGCAGGGGGTAAGCTTCTTGCCCACCTCCCATCCAGGTACCTACCACATTTCAGCATGCAGGCTGCAATAGCCATCCAAAGAGGGCTGGGGCAGTGGGCCTGTGGGAGCGTGATGCCTGGCTCGACTTCCCCACTTCTGGTGACCACAGCCCATCAGCTGAGTGGCTGGCAAGAGCAAAAACCTGATACCTAATGGGTTGCTGTGTCCCAAATTGTGGGGTGAGACACCTCCCCACCTATGTCCTGTGAAGTCTGTACTAAGTATCCCTGTGCCTGAAGCAGCATGACCTTAATTAGCAAATAAATACAGCAATACAGGTGGAAAGAGGGAGAAAGGGACAGAGAGAGAGAGAGAGAGAAAAAGAGAGAGAGTGACAGAGAGAGAGGGAGACACCTTTGCAGAAAAGGAAAAGGTTCATATTTCAGTACTTTTAATGGCAAGTTTTCTGCTTTTCTGAACCACAGGACTCACATTTTCATTATCATTGGGCCCTGCAAATTATGTAGTCATTCTGCCTGCAAGGCTTACTTTCTTCCACAGAAGGTTTTTACAACTTTTACTAGGTATTTTCACTGAGAAGTCACAGATGACTGGTTATTAAACTATCTGAATATAGATAATGGCAACTGTAAACATCATATATAAATTTAAAAATGTATAATTAAAAAGACTCATACTAGCTCAGTATTTCCAAGATTACCATTCTCTTTATTCCACATAGTGGAAATCAAGTACTGCCTCCTTCTTCCTGAATTCTCAAGTATTAATCATTTGTGTTTTGGACAAAAGAATGAACAGTGAAAACAGACAACAACAACAAAAATGATACATTAAGAATTTTCTGTGGGAAGTTTTCTCTTACTTCCAATGGCCAGGTTGGATAGATGTGCTTTTATCTGAGGAATATTGCTATTATTTAATATTTGACATATTATGTATGTTATGTATGTTTATCTAATAATGATATAAATTACCATTAAGTTACAATTTTTCACCCAAAATATCGATCAGTATTTTCCACAACAAATATTGTGGAAGCTGCTGGCCACTGGGCTGTCTATCAGGCTGCTGTGGGTACATAATAAAAGTGGGGAAGGCAATGGAGAGGGCCACAGTATCAGTCAGGGAGTAAGTAGTAAAGCTGACCTCATTAGCATTACAACAGGTCATAAGTTATTGCCAATTATTTAAGCGATAAAGATGGTAAGATCAAGCCTGAAAAGCACATAAAAACAAAATAAATGTATCATGAAGCCTATGAATTATACGCATTTTTAGTTGGTAACGTTTTGGATTTTTCATTTCAATATCATTTTCAATTGAACTGTTTTATCTGAGAAATGATTTGCTCATTTATATTTTCTGATTGATTAATGTCCCCAGGGTCCTGCCAAATTTGAATCTACTACCCCCCAAAATTCCCCATGACAAGACCTGCCACTGCTTCAGAAGTGTGCTGAATGAAAGAAGCCAAATCCAGATTCCAGCTGAGCAGTCAGGAAGCATCATCATGGGTTGAATGGAAAATCAGGAGTTGAATATACAGTTTTAGAAAACACATTAAAAAAAAAAACCAAGATAGTTAAAAATTCTAACAAACCAAAATCAGTGTTGTAATACAGTACTAATGATATGTAGCTAGAACCTATGTTATAGTTCACGATCTTATAATTTTCTATTTCTTTTAATGGCAACAGGTTAATATCCACAAGGAAAATCATGCATACCAAAATCAAAAGGAACCTATTGGCATAAGGCATCTTGGCATCAGACTAGATTTACACACGCTGACATGTCAAAAGCCTTGAAACAGAAACTTCAGAACCTCCTCATACTAGCTCAAAAGTACATCTTTCCAGGGATGGCATTCAACCACACAATCAACAAAACTGGCAAACAAAGCCTGAATATGTACTTGGCAGTGAAAGTCTTAAAGCAGAACAAAATATAAGACAGATTCCAAAGCTGCCAAGTTTCAAATAAGAATCCAAGACTCTACAAAATAGGGAGTAAGGCACATTTTGAACAGCAATTTTGACTGATGGGGCAGAGTGAGCAAATTGAGCAATAGCCCCCATTCCTGTACCATGATCACAAACTCCCCCTGGCCTGTCTTCTTAGGCTGGGCAAGAGAGCAAAGGGAACATGATTTCACTCCATCTGGTACTTGGCACTTATCTTCCTTTTGCTTTATCTTGCAGTGCGAATCTGCTCATGCCCTGGTGTCCTCTCCAACTTTTCTTCCTAGCTATGCTGTTCCTGTTTCTTAAGAGTAAGGATTGTGCACAGTATGTCACACTTAGTACCACTCACTGGTGGACATTTAAGAAGGATATTTTAAATGTTTGGTTGGGATAACTTCAATTGATTACTTAGTACTCCTCTCAGTTAAGGCGTAAGTTTCAGTGAGTTCAAATTCTACCAGAAAACTTAAAAGGTTGCAGAGTTTTACTATTCCTTACCAACTACTCCATTGCTAAGCAACTGAGAGACTTTTATTCCCTTTATCGATTTTTTGGGGCCTTACTATAGTATAAGGGTGCTGGAGTGCATGCCTGCATCAGCGGGTTACCACTTCACTACAATTCAAGCAAAACAATTTGAAAAAGTGCCAGACTATCTAGGGATTGGGCAGACAATAGTGACCCTTCATGATTCCATGAATAATGTAAACAGGGAACATATTGCCGAGGTCAAAGGAAAGTAAAAAAAAAGTAATTGCCTAGAAAGAAAAAGAGGTGTAAGATTTTAGGAGGACAAACAGCATTTGAAATGGAGATCATATTGTTTACACAATAAGTTCCGAGTTTTCGTTTTTCCAGTGCCAAGACTGTGTTAATTACAATTATTTATCTTAAAGGTTTCTGCAGTCACAGAACTGTGGTGAAAATCTGTGCCTAACTCTTCCCTTCTGCTTGAATAAAAATAGATGATGTAGTAGTCACTACAACTTCCCTTCATCAAAACTATGTCAGAACTTTTAACACAAAAAACACTCGAAAAAAACAGGTGGGGCACAGTGGCTCATGTCTGTAATCCCAGCACTCTGGGAGGCCGAGGTGGGTGGATCACGAGGTCAGGAGTTCAAAACCAGCCTCGTAAAGATGGTGAAAACCTGTCTCTACTAAAAAAAAAATAAAATAAAAAATTAGCTGGGAACGTCACGTGCATCTGTAATCCCAGTTACTCGGGAGGCTGAGGCAGAGAATTGCTTGAACCCAGGAGGCGGAGGTTGCAGTGAGCTGAGATGGCGCCACTGCACTCCAGCCTGGCAACAGAGCGAGACTCTGTCTCAATAAAAAACAAACAAACAACAACAATAACAACAAAAAAACCCAAAGCTTTTTACAAAAGGTCATTCTAGTGATTATGTAGTGGTGTCGTCTCATTATGATTGTTCCCAATATTTTATTGTGAAAAATTTCCGACATATAAGAGAATATGCATTTATACATTACCTAGGTTGTACAAGTAACTGTTCTCTACACTTGCTTTATCACCTCTCTGAAGATCTATCCATATTCACCAATCTCTAATTTGTGGTGAATTTCAAAGAAAGTTGCAGACATCAGTATATTTTACCCCTAACCACTTCAGCATGCATATCATTAGCTAAGTCAGTATTTGTTCATGGTTCTTTTTAAAAAATAGGTTTACTGAGATATAATTCACATGCCATACAATTCACCCTATCGTTCTTTTTTACATAAAAACTTTTAGTAAAGAACACAGAACATTTTTTTCTTCTGTCATTATTGTATGTATCAGATAATACTTGTGGCTTTCAGATCTGCTGATAAACACAAAGCTACAAGTTTTGGAAAAATCAAATCTTCAACTTTGGAAACCACAGACTCTTCCTTTAACCCTAATAAAATGAGAGATTTCATTATTAAAATGATAAAAACATAAACAAACCTCAACTTCAAATCTGAGTCATTAAGACAAATGATGTTTCATCTATAACCATTCAACTAAATTCTACTACTGTAGGCCATGGATCCAAATACTTGAAACTACCACAGTTTTATGCCTACTTATAGGTACAGATTGTATTTTCTTTCTTTCCTTCATTGAGACAGCGTCTTGCTCTGTCACCCAGGCTGGAGTGAAGTGGTGCAATCATGCCTCACTGTAGTCTTGACGTCTTGGGCTCAGAAGATCCTCCTGCCTCAGCCTCCCAGAGTAGCTGGGACCAGAGGCACACACCACCACACCTGGCCAATTTTAAATTATTTGTAGAGACGAGGTCTCACTATATTGCCCAGGCTGGTCTCAAACTCCTGGCCTCAAGTGATCCTCCCACCTTGCTCTCCCAAAGTACTGGGATTACAGGTGTGAGCCACTGTGCCCAGACTGTATTTTCCAAATGTCACTGTACA
Organism: Ateles fusciceps; assembly: GCA_036589455.1. Classification (NCBI taxonomy): domain Eukaryota; kingdom Metazoa; phylum Chordata; class Mammalia; order Primates; family Atelidae; genus Ateles; species Ateles fusciceps. The sequence goes on along the minus strand of JAZHEH010000681.1, from coordinate 2,280,324 downwards.
GCACCACCCATTCCATATGCTCTTGTACACCGTGACTGTGCTCCTCCGCCATTAAGTGTCAGGGCTTAATTTTTCTCCCCCTTGAATCTAAGTGACCTTGTGATTGTTCTAATCAATAAAGTATGGCAGATGTGATAGCTCTGTCACTTTTCAGACGGGTCATAAAAGGTAATGTACCTTGTTTACTATCACACTAGCTTTTGGAACCTAAACTGCCCTCTAAGTAGTCTGACCATCATGTAAGATGAGACCACAATGCTGTGAGGAAGTCTGGGCCACATGGAAAGGCTACACACAGGTGCTCTGGAAGACAGCTCCAGATGAAGTCCCAGCGGACAGTCAGCATTAACCATTAGATAAGTCAGTGAAGACCCTCCTAGTTGATTCCAAACTTTAGCCATTACATTTTTCCAACTGAGGACCTAGATACCATGGAATAGTGAATCCAACGAGCATGCCTGCTGTTCCCTATAGAAGTTCCTGACCCACAAAATCCTTGAATGTAATAAGACAAGTGTTTTCTATAACTATGTTTTGGGGTGGTTTAATACACAGCAATAATCACCAGAATAGCTCTTCTCTACTCCTCATTCTGCAAAGCAAACCAGAAAGCACCACTGTTTGAAAAAGAAATATAATTTTTTCTTGGGCAGATATATCTGCATATAGAAAATACCTTGCAAGGTATCATCTCAGATGGTTAATATTAAGGTCTATATTTAGATAGGTAGAAATTTTATAAAGTATTGCTCTAAGAATTTCATGATGTTTGTCAGTTCTCCAGCTACTGGTTTGATAGTAACGCTATTCGCCTATATTTAGAAATAAACATAGCCTAAAGTAGCACATACGAAAACGGGGTTTTAGGAGCTGGGCTCATGGCTCATGCCTGTAATCCCAGCACTCTGGGAGGCTGAGGCAGGTAGATTACTTGATCCAGGAGTTTGAGACCAGCTTGTGCAACATGAGACCCATGTCCATTAAGCAAAGGGTGGGGTTTAGTTGATTGTAAGCTCAATATGAGTCAACTATGGATGTGGTTATCAAAAAACTAATATATTCCCAGGTCCATAAACAGAAACACTATGATAATGTCACTTTTTTCAGAATAATGCTTTTAAATGTATAAAATACCTTACATTACAAAGGAAACAAATTTCACTGAAATGTTACCAAATAATAAATTCATTTTTTATATAACCATCTATTTGTATATTTTTATTAGCCATTGAATAACAAGAATAGCAGTGGGCCTAATACTAATATATTATAAAGGAGAAAAGTAATTCTTTGAGACTGCAATAATTATATGAAAAAGTCTGTGATTTCTATTGACGACAATCACACTTACTGCTAATGCGACTGTAGTTTGTTGCCTATATTCATAACTAAGAAAATGCTACATTTCAATAGGAGATTAGTAAAAATAAGCATCTATATTTCTCTTCACCGCAAGTCCCTGGAACTCCTAAATTCTATCCACAGACTCTTTTGCTCTTAAATCCCTTCAATTCCTTCATTTATCTATGATTTCTCAGGCTTACAGCATTTGTGGCCTCCTCATTCATTTTTTTTTTCTGCTGCCAAATTAACAAGTTGGGGGAGAAAATTTAGAATAAAAGATGCATAAGACCCCCAATTTGAGCAATTGTTTTATATTTAGAACTGTTCATTATCTTCTCACCAGTCAATAGAATCTCATCCATTATTCCAGGCCTAGTTCAGGTCCTACTTTTTCTAGTAATGTAATATGATCCATAAAGAATTCTCTTTTCTCTGATTTCTTATTGCACTTGGAATCAATTTACCCTCATTTTAGCCTTAATTTGTCTCTATTTCATTCATTATCAGCTTTGTCTTCTCACCTAGATGGGGAGGTTTATAAAAATTGAGAGTGTTTGCTATGTTGTATTATCCAAAGCATACTGCTAGATACATTGCAGATACTTGATATATCCCTGTACAACGCTTATCCTATTGGTAATGTTGTCCAGCTATGCAAATCACCTATATTGCAGTGGGAAACTGAAACTCCACATATTATTTCTTACTATCACTGTCAACTACAATGGATCACTCATGGGCTACACACAGTATATCCTTGATATTAATAACACTTACGTGACACCTATGTGCCAGATACTCTTCTAAGCACTTTGCATAGTAATCTTCTCATCAACTCCATGATATAGTAACTATATTTATCTTCATTTTACAAACGAGAAAACTGAGGCATAGACAAATTAGTAAAGACACAGAATGTAAAAGCAGATATTCTTTTTCAGAGCCAGTGTACTTAGCTACTACACTCATGATCTTCATCAATAAAGAACTAGGCAGAGCACAATGGCTCATGCCCGCAATCCCAGCACTTTGGGAAGTTGAGGCAGGGGAATGCCTTGAGGCTAGGAGTTTGACATCATCCTGGGCAACATAGTAAAATCCTGTCTCTACCGAATAAATAAATTAGCTGGACGTGGTGGCATGTGACTGTAGTCAGGAAGGGAGGCTGAGGCAGGAAGATGGTTTACAGCTCAGGAATTTGAGGCTGCTGTGAGCTACAATCATGCCACTGCACTCTTGCCTGGGTGACACAGCGAGGCCCTGTCTTAAAAACAAACAAACAAACAAACAAACAAACAAACCTCCTTGTATTAATATACAGCTCTAACTTTACATGAAATCACTGGTCTGACAATTAGCTTTTCTTCTGCTAAACTCCTATATCCTTGACCGTGTAATCATTAACTCAGCCCTTGTACTGTTTGAATTTTATTTCAGTAAAGCAGTTACCATCTATTGAGTACTTGCTCTGTGTTAGATCCTAGGCTAAGTGACTTAATGTATTGTTAATCTTTGTAACAACCCAATGAGGCAGGAAAGGAAACCTAGGCTCACGTATAAGCAGTGAAAGATTAAGCAGTAAAAGAGCAAGGATTCTAACCTAAAACTGACATTAGAATTCATGCTTTAAAACACTTATGCCATGTGTTTAGCCTTAGTTCTACAACTAGATTACAAATTCCTTGAAGGCAAGGATTATGTCTCATACTTGCTTATTGGTTCCACAATACTTTTAATACCTGATCTAATATTTAAAAATTGTTTCCTGATTGATACAACTGACATTTCACATAATTCAGCGTTCTGTACCATCAACACACTGGAATCTCTCAGTAACTGTGTGCATGTCTTTTGGGAAGCTATCGACATTTTTCCAGCTTCGGATTCTTAATTTTAAAAGGAAAATACAGCTAACAATAGGAATGTTTAAATATTAAAAAGTAATCATATCTGTAACATATTTATTATAGTGTCCACCACATATGAAGTAATCAACTAACGCTGGCTTCTTAGTCCCTTCTTTGAAGCACAGTTTTTTGGCCATGTCCACAATGACTGATTTTGGTAAGCATTTTTTATAAAAATGATCATATTTGGTTGTACAATTGTAATTTATAGCATTCGGTCTAATTTCTCTTTCTTCTTTTTCTCAAATTCAGCAAAAACGATAAATATTAGCTTATTTAAAATCTGAAAAAGAGTTGCCATCTGAGCCAATGAAGTAGTTCTTCTGTCTCTATGATCTATCATAGTGGTTACTGATGAGTAAAAATGAAAGAAATGTGTGGTAGGCAGAATAATAGTCCTCAAAAGATGTCCACACCATAGTCTTTGGAACCGTAATATGTTACCTGACATGGCAAAGAGGAATTAAAGTTAAAGATAGAATTAAGGTTGTTGATTGGTTGACCTTAAAATAGGGAGATCTTGGTTTATTTGAGTGGGTCCAATGTAATTACAAGGATCCTTAAACGTGAGAGAGGCAGAAAAAAACCCAGAGAGTTGGTAACATAAGAAGAACTCAGCCCAATGTTGTTCACTTTGAAAACAGAGGAAGAAGCCATGAGCCAAGGAATGTAGGCAACTTCTAGAAGCTGGAAAAGGCAAGAAAATAGCTTCTTCCTTGGATCATCCAGGAATGTAGCTATGCTGACCCCTTGACTTTAGGCTGGAAGAGTAATTTTGGACCTCTGCCTGCCAAAACCATAAGAAAATGAATTTGTATTGTTTAAGCCACTAAAATTATAGCAATTTTTCATAGCAGCAATAGAACCTGGTACAGCATGTAAATTCCACAAATTTGGAATTGTGTAAAACCAAATATGGTTTTAAACAACTTTTAAGTAACAATGAGCAACAATGGTGACATTTCTCTTGACTGTACAGGAAGAAGTAAAATGAAATATAGTAAACATCATCATTGCAGAGTCATTACTAACATTTACTTAACTAGCTGGGTTAGAAATAAAAAATTTTCTTTGCAATTTATATTTTAGTCACTAGAATGTCCTTCTGTTTGTGAACATAAGAACATTTTTATTTTTTTTTTTTGAGACGGAGTCTCATTTTGTCACCCAGGCTAGAGTGCAATTGCACGATCTTGGCTCACTGCAACCTCTGCCTCCTGAGTTCAAGTGATTCTCCTGCCTTAGCCTCCTGAGTAGCTGGGACTACAGGCATGTGCCACCATGCCTGGCTAATTTTTTTTTTTTTTTTAGTAGAGATAGAGGAAACATAACATAAATATATAAAAATATGATGCTAAAAGGGTCATGGCCTTACACAACATTAATAGATCTCTATAAATTAGAGTCAATCATGGAAGATAAAACTTTCACTATTGCTCAGTAAAGAGAAGTGCAAATAATTAACTCACTGATCAACTGTATAATCTTTATACTTTGAAATCTTTGCTTCGATGTTATTGATACAGAATTCCTTGTTAGCATATTTCTGGCAAGAAATGACTGAGGCAGAAGGTTTTCATCAACATTTGATAAAGAAAAAGTTAGAATCAACAGTAAAACTTACCATTGCTAGTTTATACCATAAAGTATTAACAACACAAAATGTTAATTAATTTCTAATTCTCTATTCTATTATTTAGATTTCATGAAGGTTGATTGGACTTGATCCATCATTTTACGGAAAATTAATTATTTCAAATACATGCGCCACTTTATGCAACCTGCCTGATTTGCATTGAGGAAAATTCAGCAGAAGTAATTGAGGCACAAGCAAATACTGGCACTGACTGAACTCAATTTTCATTCCAAATTTCTGCAAAATCCCAAGGCACAACAATATCAGATGCAAGGGGAAAACAAACAAAAGCAATGTGAAAAGGGAACATGAAGAGAGAATATTACAAGAATCAGAGAACAAAGGGATTGCAAAACTATTTTAGTGCCATAGATGAGCAGTGAGGGCTTCATTCAGGCAAGGTGGAATAAGATATCATATGGCATCCTGACAATTGATGTCTTCATTTAAATGTAAGAATTTACATTCTAATTAGAAAGAATTTACATCTTAATCAGAGGCAGCTGTATTATCTTGTTACTGTTTTTTTCAAAGGTAATGAACTAAAGTACTGCTGTGCTTTTTCAACCAGAAACTAAATAGACAGCATCCAGCATTATTTTATAGCTTACCTGCTGTAAGCTGTTATTAATATTTTCAAAGATTAAATTCTAACCAAAATCTCTTAAAAATGAAAATTGTATTTGACATCACTAGAATAGTATGATAAAGACATTTAAAGTATTTAAACAAATCCTTTTTAACATGTATTTTCAATGTACTTATTTATCAAGCTAATAGAAGCCTCTTAGGATTTATTAATATAATATTGTTTTCATTTAGAGTGATGTAGAAAAGCTACGAATGCAGATATGTATTATACTGGATGAAACCTGGCTGCTCTCAAATTTACCTCTGATTACAAGAGATCATTTACTAAACACAAAACTCTACCTTATTAAGAACATTTAAGTTAACAGAAATTCTTTTTTACTTCAATGATATTTAACAGGGAAAAGACAATGTACTTAACAACAGAGTATTTTCAGTGTATTTTATGCGATTTCGTTACTTCCACATTAATAACATTTAAAAATGTAATGCTTCACAAACGTACACAATTCTGCTGGGGCCTAGGATTGCCACAGTTAGTGAAATTAAAGGAAATAATGCATTCTAATTTGTATTGTTCTATTCTAGGTTGTTTATAATGATGGTAACTAGACCTAGGTATTGGTAGTTGGTGATATCTTTGCAAAATCCAGCCCATCATTCATATGAGAATCAGCATGAGCTCACTGACCCATGGTTAAGAAGAAATTGGGCTTGGCCTAAAAGAAATCAAGCAGAAGAAAATTACAAGTGTTAATAAAAATGTAAAATGCCACCTTTGTCCCTAGCACTATGCATCTTTAGGTTATTGATACCTATTTTCATCAGCTGCATCATTAATATGGAGTTGTAGTATGGCCAGTTGATAATTTGCAGGCTTATGATTTAATTCATTGGGTAATTTTTATTAAAGTGAAAAGAAAGAAAATAATAAAAAACTAAGGCTGTACCTACTATTAATAGTTTATTAAATAAATGACTAATTTGGTTAGTTTGGTCAAAATATTTAAAAATTATAGTCTAAAATAATGTGGAGGTGACATACTTATCTTTATCATCATACTGACTTTCTAAATCTATACATGTAAATGAAAAACATATAATATTCAAATGCACTATATTTTACCACAAAACAAAACAAAACAATTTCCAGTACATTTTAAGAGATTAAATTAGTTTTAAAGTGGCATTTTCTTAACCTAGGCCACTCCGATGACAAAGAGGAGATAATTATTAGTTCACTGGTGCTTTTTCATGTATTTCTACTAAAGACAATTTATAGAGGAAATGATTCAGATGGGTCTGACTGAATTACTGGCTCTGAAAGATGGCTTTATACTGCTGTCAGAAGCCGTCAGCCCACTTGTGAAACATTTATTTGTCTATGGCTCTTCTGTGTATGATTTGTTATAAGGGCACTTAACATTACCACATGGTACACAAAGTGCCTTCATTTTCAAAAGTGTCCCAGATAAGTTTTTGATTATCTCTAGGTTTTATGGAACCTGTTTGCATTTTCATAAAGAATCTCTAAAAATAAAGTACATTTTGTTTTTTAAATGTATGTAACATCCAAGTGTAATATAAAAGACTTTCAATTAGAGTATAACAGAGTGCATGTATAACTTCATGAATATTCTACTTGGTCTCATAGTTACTGTAACCATAAATGTTCATATCCAATCTAAAAGAGCATAGTGAACTATAATACAGGACTCCTCTTGCTCTATATCTCTTGTTACCCTAATCATTTTTGATTTGGGTTGTCACAGTTGTTTCCTAATTAGACTCTGTGCTCATAGTTACCTCGCCACCTATTTCTTACTTCATGGAACTGACAGCCTAAAGTCATGGGTTCTAGTCTCCCCTATAATACTATGAGCTCTATTATTTACATGATATAGTACTTATATGCTTGGATAGTTACATGAAAAGATATGGATTCTAATACTGATTATGTTACTCTCTGTGTCTTATTCTTCTCTGTATGCTGAAGAGGTATCCAAAGATCATTTACACTAAAGGACTCTTTTCCTCTGAAATTCAATAATTCTTACTCATCATGTCTATTTACTGTGTTTTAGTTATTCCACCTTTTTTTTTTTTTTTGAGATGGAGTTTCTCTCTGTCACCTAGGCTGGAGTGCAATGGCATGATCTGGGTCACTGCAATCTCTGCCTCCAGGGTTCAAGCAATTCTCCTGTCTCAGTCTCCAGAATAGGTGGGACTACAGGCACATACCACAATGCCTGGATTATTTTGGTAGTTTTAGTGGAGATGGAGTTTCACTATGTTGGCCAGGCTGGTCTTGAACTCCTGGCCTCAAGTGATCTGCCCGCCTTGGCCTCCCAAAGTGTTGGGATTACAGGCGTGACTTACCATGCCCAGCCATAATTTCATATCTATTAACACATCATTCTTCCCTCAACTTCAACTCAAATGTATTTATTGCCTCTTTCTTTTCATACAAACACTGTTCATTTTTCAAGATCTGTTTAAAATGTCTCCTCTCCATAATGTTGTTCTGATAATGCCGGTCAATAATAATTTCCCCCTTATCTAACTGATTTATTCAACAAATATTTATTGAGTGCCTACTCTGTATCAGGCACTATAGTAGGTGATGGAGATGCAAAGAATGAATAAGAGAAACATGGCCCCAGTACAAAAAGGGCTTATAATGTAGTGGAGAAAACAGATAAGAAACTAGCAACAAAGATTAAAGACTGTGATAAGTGCAAGGAAGGCAACAAACAGCTTGCTGAGGGATGTACATTGTATATATAGCATGATCAGAGAAGGTTTGTTTCCTACAGCACTCTCAGTACATAGTAACAATTAATAATTTAATCTATTATTATCTTAAATTGGTATTTGACACATTGTGGTTGAAAACCTTACTTCCCAAGCTAGATTGTAGTAACAATGATAATTATTGTTTTGGCTAATATAAATTGAGTATTTAAAATGTGCCAGTTATTATACTAGGCAATTCATGTGTATTTTATCATTTAATCCTTAGAACAAAATAGGTATTTTTATTATTATCTTATTTTATTCAAGATCAGGAAAAACGAACATAGAGTTAAATTAAGATACTTTCTTAAAGTCTATTAGTAAATGGCAGACTTAAGACTAAAATCCAAGCCTGCAGATACTGAAGTATGGTATATTAATTACCATTATCAACTCCTTCTTAGAGAGAGGGATCATATTTTATGGGATTTGTTATCATTACAGAGTAATAAACAATCCCGTCCACATACTTAACAATTATCTGATAGTGAGTAACTAAATAAGTGAAACTTGGGTCTTTCAGTAAGTATTACACTTCCTTAGGAGTAGCTTTCCTGCTTTAGCATGAACTTAACTGGCCTCTGAAAACTAATCTTAGAAACAGAGACCCTTGGATTAAAAATCCTATTTATAAGCATTTCAAATCTATAGTTTGCAATATGATACATCATCAACTTGTTCCTGATACCAAGTCATATGCATATGCTTTCCTACTCAGGACCCTTGGTTCTGGGTAAACCTCATACCAGCAATTGTCCATTTTGAGCTTATATTCTTTCACTCAAGTGGTTTTGACTCAAATACTAAAAATAATCAATGACAGGATGTATAGATCAGAGAGTTGTTACAGAATAGAAAATCTAATAAAATCAATTAATCATGGACCTCCTTTCATAGAGTTACAGCTAGATTTCAGATATTTTAAAGACCAAAGGGATGTGCTAATGACATTTTTACTTCAAATAAAATATTGGATGTCAATAACAACTTTCCTTGCATAATTATTCAATTAGTTACATGAACAGCGGAAACTTTAGGCAACAGGTGATTCAAAGGAGCAGCTTAAAAAAATATATGTATTTGATTCAGAATATACTTCAGCATTATTTTTATTATGGTTTTCTTAGAAAGAAGTTAAAAGTTAGTTGATTTATTTAACTTACTTTACTGCTCAACTTTCTCACCGCTGGGTAAAACCGGCATCCTTTCTTAAGACATTCATACTGAGATACTAGTTGAATCTGAGCTTAACAAGTACCAGTTTATAAATTTGTTGGTTCTCACTTTTCCTGGAACTCAGTGATAACTTTTTGATTTCCAGATCTGATCAGATTTTGGAAAATACATATATTATTTAAATAAAAGGTCCTTAAGAAGAAGGTCCTTAGGCCAGGGAATGAGGTGTTATTGTCAATAAAAACTGATTTTTGATACAGATAATCTTAAATGTGTAAAATACACTTGTAGATAACTGAGAATTGGCTTTTAAAATTATGTCTTGGATGGCATACTGCTAAAATTGTGAAATACAAACTTAAATATCAAAGTTACATTTCATGGGCTTACATGAAAACCACCTGAGATGAAATACAACTCTGATGGCTTTGTTGTGGCTTGAGAACAGAGAAATTACCCAGAGGAACAACACTGAGCATAAAGAACAGAAAAGGAATGAGTCAAAACACTTTTCAGGTGAAAAAATGAGAAATTAGGCTGGGCGCGGTAGCTCACATCTGTAATCCCGGCACTTTGGGAGGCAGAGTCAGAAGAATCACTTGAGGTCAGGAGTTCGGGACCAGCCTGGCCAACATAGTGAAACCCCATCTTTATTAAAAATACAAAAATGAACTGGGTGTGGTGGCATGTGCCTGTAGTCCCCAGCTACTCAGGAGGCTGAGGCAGAAGAATTGCTTGACCTGGGAGGATGAGGTTGCAGTAAACTGAGACGTGCCACTGCACTCCAGCCTGGATGGCAGAGCAAGACTCTTATCTCCAAAACACATAGATTAAAACCAAACAAGGAGAATGTAGGAATTAAATAGAGTTGCAGGTTTACTTATGTGTATTACTGACAGACATTTTTTAAAAATATAATTCAAGAGCAAGGATAGTGATCCTAAGTGGGTACTGAATTCTTTAAAGGGACAAGGAGACCCACTGCTAGAAGACAATTATTGACAATATTCACCTGAGAGCATACCCTGTCTGTCCTCTAGAATCCCTAGAGGCAGATTAAGATAGGCTATGGTAAAAAGAAATAAATACATTTGTAATTCATATTCATCTCAAATTCAAAGAGCCTAAGCAAGAATCATACAACATTAAAATATTTAAGTACCCTCAAATATTCAACAAACAGACATATCTAGTGAAATAGTTTATAAAGCACATAGAAAAAGACTCTGCAATAAAATTAATATCCTTAAATGGGTAAGACAGGCTATTAGGAAAAGAATCAATGAGAAAAATGGAAAATAAGAATATTACTGCCAAAAGAAAAGTTTAACAGACTAACAGAAATGGACACAATTGAGTAAGGAATTAGTGAACTGGAAGATGACTGGGATTCCCCCAAGATAAATTCAAAAACCAAAGAAAATAAAATATTAGACAAAAGTTAAGACATATGGACAACAAATTCAGAAACTCCATTTGTCTTATAGGAGGCAAATATAGATATCAAAGTGGAAATTTACTATGTTAAACGACTGACAGAGAAATAATAGAAGCAGAAAAAATACTGGACTAAAATCTCTTCATAAGCTAGGAAACACAAGGAGACATCTCTTGCCTGATATATGGGACCTACTGAATATTCAAAACAAGTATCTTTTCTAAGTGGTAAGATAATAAAAATATTACAATAAAATCAGCGATAAAGACTGATGGCCATTTTCAACAACATATTTAACATTACACTCTAAGTCCTGGACAACACCAAAAAATATCACAAAGGAAGAGGCAAGTAATCATTATTTGTAAACAGTATGATCATGTATCTATAAAATCCACAAGACTCAACTGAGAAACTATTAGGCATTAATGAGATGACTCAAGAAGGTTACTAGATATAAAATGAACATTTAAGCATTAATACAAAAAAAAGTAATGGCCGGGTGCCGTGGCTCACGACTGTAATCCCAGCACTTTGGGAGGCCAAGGCAGGTGGATCACAAGGTCAAGAGATTAAGACCATACTGGTCAACATGGTGAAACCCTGTCTTTACTAAAAATACAAAAATTAGGCAGGCGTGGTGGCATGGGTCTGTAGTCCCAGTTCCTTGGGAGGCTGAGGCGGGAGAATCACTTGAACCCAGGAGACAGAGGTTGCAGTGAGCTGAGATTGCGCCACTGTGCTCCAGCCTGGTGACAGAGCAACACTCCATCTTAAAAAAAAAAAAAAAAAAAAAACTAATAAGATGAGAAAAGGAATTCCTTTCACAGTAGTTAGAAAAAACTCACCAAATATTTAGGAATAAATCTGATATGAAATGTACAGACTATTCACTCCTTTCATAAATATTTACTGAACAGGGAATGGGAATACAAAGGAAAAAAATAATGAAAAGCTCATGGTACCTATACTTATAGAGTTTAAAAAGTACATTATGGTTGAAGCTCTCATTCAAAGAATCACACTGGTAAACATATAAAAAAAACCGGTAAGTGCTATGCAGTTAATGATGCTTTAAGGGTATAAAAGAGGAGAAGTAGAAGGTTTCCCTGTGGAAGACATTACTCTGGGAGCTCAAAAGGAATTATTAAGGTAGGGGGAAAATGTAAAAGGTATTCCAAGAAGACTGAATAGCAAAGGCCCTGTGGCAGAAGAGAACAATGATATTAAAAAAAATTGAAACTAAAAAATAAAAGAATGTGTGATAGATAGACTGTGATAATGTCCCTATTTATCCTTGAAGATATACATGTCCTAATTCCTGGAACCAGTGAATGTTACTTTACATGGCAAGGAGGACTTTTCAGATGTGATTAGGGAAACGATTGCCCACTGTAATCACAAGAGTGCTTATAAGAGAAAGATGAAGGGTAACAGTCAGAGCGGCCATGTGATGATGGAAGCAGAGGTTAGAGTGATGAGGCCATAAGGCAACGAATGCTGGTAGTTTACAGAACAGGAAAATGGATTCTCCTGTAAAGGTTCCAGAAGGAACCAGTCTTGCTGATACCTTGACCTTAGTCCTTTCAGATCCTGACTGTGGACCTCTGACCTCTAGAATTATAGGAAAATAATTTATTTTATTTTAAGCCACTAAGTTTGTGGTGATTTTTTATAGCAGTAATAGAAAAATAATATAAAATTAGACATATATATTTTCTTTAAATAGAAAATAACAACTATTCAAGTAGAATTGATGAATTCTTACCATGGAATTATATTAACATGGTCAATTACAGAAGGTATTACAAAATAATACATTGTTATAGAATAAAGGTAAATAATAAAACATAAGTATCATTAAATTTTCCACACTTAGAACATACAAAGATGAATCAGTATTTTTTGTACATATTATAAAAGTATATTGTCAATAGATTACACATGGTAAAATGAGGCCTTTGACTACTTGATATTTTCAGTTGGAATATTAAGGATATTAGACAGTATTCCTACTAACATGAAATGTAAGGTTTATTTCATATATATATATACTTACATAAAATTATATATATATGTTATTAAATGTTATGTATTACACTGTTAATGGGAATATAAACTCATACAACAACTATGAAGAACAGTATGAAGAGTTCTAAGAAATTGCAAATGAAATCATTATCTTGAAGAGACATCTGCACGTCTATGTCTACTGCAGCACTATTCACAATAGCAAAGACATGGAGTCAACCTAGGTGTCCAACAAAAGATGAATGAATAAAGAAAATGTGGTATATATACACAACGGAGTAATATTCAGCTATAAAAAAGAATGGAATCCTGACATTTGAAGCAATGTGGATGGAACTGGAGGACATTATATTAAGTGAAATAAGCCAGGAACAGAAAGTTAAATGCCACATGTTCTCACTCATATGTGGGAGCTAAAAAAGTTGATCTCACAGAAGTATTATAAGAAGTAGAACAGAGGATACTAGATGTTGGGATGGGTAGGGGGTAGGGAAGGAGAGGGAGAGATTTGTTAAAGGATGTACACTTATAGCTAGATAGAAGGTATAAAAGGTCTAGTGTTCCTTTTTTTGAGATGGCTAGTTAAAACTTTTTTTTTTTTGGTAGAGATGGGGCTTCACCATATTGACTAGGCTGGTCTTGAACTGCTGGCTTCAAGCAATCTTCCCACTTGGCCTCTCAAAGTGTTGGGATTACAGACATGAGCCACCATGTGTGGTCTTAAGTTCTAGAATTCTATACCACTGTAGGATGACTATAGTTAAAAATAATATATCATATCATTTCAGATAGAAGGAAGATATTTAACATTCCCAGCATAAAGAAATAATAAATGTTTGAGATGATGGATATACTAATTATCCTGAGCTAATCACTATGTATTATATGCATCAAAATATTACTCCGTACACTATGAATATGCACAATTATTATATATCAATTTAAAAAGTAAAAAAATACAACATATTGGTGCTAAACCAGATCAAGAAAAAAGAAAAAAAAAAAAAAAAAAAGAAAAAAAATACAACATATAAAAAATACAACATATTTTTATTGAAAATATTATGTTCATGACCAGCCTGGGCCACCACTTATTTGTAAAAAATAAAAAATCAGCCAGGAGGGGTGGTGTGCACCTGTAGTCCTAGTTACTCAGGAGGCTGAGGCAGGAGGATCACTTGAGCCAAGGAGTTTGAGGTTACAGTGAACTATACTCATGCCACTGCACTCTTGCCTGGGTGACAGAGCAAGACCCTGTCCCCCCAACAAAAATAAATTAATAAAATAAAAATAACAATTATGTATTATACGCATAGAAATACATCAGTCTGAAAATTTACCATGTAGAATGTCAAACATTTATGATGTTTAAATATCACAAAGGTTAATGCAGATTTCTTGTCTCTACAGAAATTAATAGACATACTGATAATGGTGGTCCGCTTTTTCCTTTAAGAGTAAGTTTAGAACTAAGACATAACCATTATTAACATTTATTAAGATTGGTAATAATAACTAGACTACAGCTGCAGAGAAATTTCAATCTGTAATCTTTTTTGAAGAAATACTTGAAATGTCAAAATAAAAAGATTCTGAACCTGTATGTTCAAATATATAAAGCAGTAGTTTTAAAATCTATGTTTGTCTCAATCCAAAGTTCCTAGCAATAAAGCAATTAAACATAAGTACATTTATATGGTGTTTTGGTTTGAATGCGTCCCCCCAGATTTCATGTGTTGGAAACCTAGTCCCCAAATTGATGTTAATGGTTTTTACCAGTGGGGCTTTTGGGAGGTAATTAGGATTAGATAAGGTCACCAGGGTGGAGCCCCATGATAGGACTGGTGGCTTTATAAGAAGAGGAAGAGAGACCTGACTTGGCATGCTTTTGCCCTCCCACCATGTGGTGTTCTCTGCCATATTATGATGCAGCAGGAAGACCCTCACCAGATGTTGGTGCCATGCTCTTGGACTTCCCAGTCTCCAAAACCATGAGCCAAATAAACTTCTGTTCTTTATAAATTACACAGTTTATGGTATTCTGTTATAGCAACCAAATACGGACTAAGACATATGGTGACTTAGGAAGTCAGAAAATAATCCTTAAGTCATACAGTATACAATCTTTAAGTCATAAACAAGAGTAGTGTTTTCTATGATCTAAATCAGAATTTGTTTTAAGAAATAAAAATAGGAGTTTTGTGTCTTCTGTTTGAATTAACCATGTGCGTTTTTTTTTTTTTTTTTTTTTTTTAGTTACTGAGAAGCTTTTCTATTTTCAGATACAAATCCAAACTACAAGACCAGGATCTGAAATAATAAGAGATAATTCGCCTTGATGCATTTGTGATAAGAAAATTGCATTGCAAACTAAATTTTTTTTTTTTTAATTCTATTACTCTTGTAAGCAGAACAAATGCCCAGATGGCATGGGCCATAAAAATATAATTAAGCCTTGCAATATTGTTACTATCAGATCTCAGAAGTGTGCTGTAACTTAAGTTAGAGTGTTGAATATGTGAGTGGTTATAACATTTTTGAATTTTAATTTATTGGAAATATACATGCAAGTTGAAATATCTACCAGTTTCAAATAATTTCTATTTTCTGCCATATTCTTGGCTTTGAGTTTTTTTTTTTTCCTTTTTTTTTTTTTTTCACATTGGACATTTGTACAAGGCTTTGAGTTTTAAACAATTTGATAATTATTTTAGAAGAAGGAATATTAACTAAAATATAAAACAATTGTACTAATTCTTCTTTTTCAATCAGAAAACAGTTTGATTTCCTTAAAAAATATAATAATGGGAAACACTGGCACAAGATCACCAACAGAGAAATCACAGGCTTGCTCTAAGACAGCTGGATAACTACAACTAAGGTGTAAGGTACCTGGAGAGAAGAGTTTAAGGACAACTTATGTCTTGAAGAGAAGAGACTGAGGAAACAATCTTCTGAGGTTTCTTTTTGTCTAGTTATTTTGCATTTCAATAAAATGGTGACAATAACAGCAATTAGGTAATTGCTTCAAATTCTCTCATAAATAAAGTATATAGATTATGTTAAAAATATTCATATTTTACTCATACTATGAAAAATGCTGGCTAACATTTTTGATATATTATAATTGCTTAAAACTAACAGACTCACAGTATATATAAATAAAGAGGTTATCTAAATCTGAAAAGGTATCATAGCTGTTTTAGAATCTCTGAGGATAGCTGGGCAATAAAGGTTGTTCCACAGAAACACTGGCATGCTACTTGCCCTGTCTTTTCACTGTTCTCTTTGCTAAGCAAGCTTGCTCACTATGCTACTGGTGCAAGGCCTAGGAAGCTGAAGAGGTCCTAGGAGATCAAACACATAGTCACTGGATCCTCTGCATGTGTCATGCTTAGCAAGTGAAGCACAAAGTAAACAAAGAGAATGTAGGCAATGACCATAAGATGTAACCCACATATGCAGCCCCCAAAACACAATGAAAAATTAAAAGGACCTTTGGTGTGTTAACTCATCTGCAATATCTAACGAAAAGTGCTAGCCGCTATAATTTCCTGAGTGATTTTAATGTATTTAACTGTTCTAAGTGCTTTACACAAATAATATTCATTTTCCCAATAAAATTTTCCAAGTAAATATTATATTAACTGCTCCATCTAACAACTTTTTGATATAGGCATTGATAGCCTCATTTTATACAGAAGAAAATTAAAGTTTATAGGAGTTAAGACTTTTTATACTAAAAACTTTTTAGTATAAAAACTATAAACTTTTTATACTAAAAAACACCTGAAAGCAATTAAAAACTTTCAGAATTTTTTTTATAGCCAGAATCTACACCTAACACAGTAAAAGTGTGTAACACATATTAAATAAATAATAGTATATGTTAAGGTTAAAGACCAAATGCTAGCTAATATCTATGATAAGGAAGAATCACCTACAGATGAAAACTATGAAACAGGTTTTAAATACATACATAGTGGTAAAACATACATAGCATAAAATTTATCACTTAACCATTTTTAAATGTACAGTTCAGTGCCATTAAGCACTGAACTGTACATTTAAAAGTTGTATGTTGTTATGCAGTTTTTACCATTATCCATTTCCAGAACTTTTTCATCCCAAATTGAGTTTCATCCCAAATTGAAACTCTGTATCCATTAAACAATAAATCCCAGTCTCCTCTCCCTAACATGTTTTAATTGAAGCCCAATTATTATTGTTGTTATTATTTTTTAGAGACAGGATCTCGCTCTGTTGCCCAGACTGGAGTGCAGTGGCCCGATTACTTTTGGGCTTGAACTTTTGGGCTCAAGTGATCCTCCTGCTTCAGTCTGTATGTAGCTGGGACAGGTGTGTGGCAGCATGCCCGGCTCAAGTCTAATTATTCGTTTAATTAAAATCACAAAATGTTAGTGCCTAAAGTCTTTCCATCTCAACATGTGTAAATACATGCAATTATAGGAGACTAGAAAGTTCACCTTTGAAATGCAACTATAATTTTATTTACTAAGTAGATTTAAAAGGACAATCAGAAACATAATTCATCAATATATTATTTGCTTCCTACTGTGGCTAAGTTGATATTAAATTTTTGGGAATGATACATAAACACTAAAGATACATATGCTGAGAAGTAAAGGTATACTGTCAGGAGTTTCCAATATAAAATGTTTTTGTTTACCCATTTAAAAAATGTCTTTACTGATTAGTATTGAAAATGTATCTCTTATTATATTAGGTAAAATACGATTTATCAAGGCTCAATTCGGAAAGATAGATTGAAACATACATATGTATATATTTTAGTCTACAAAACCCTGAAATATATATAGGGCTTAAGTTAATAAACTGAAAATACAGGAAAAAAAAAACATAACTGGCTTAGCCATTAAGAGCAGAAAAAAGCAGTTTTAGAAAGGAGACAGAGTTATTATAAAGTTATGCTTAGGCAATAGTTTCTGACATAAATATAAATAGGACACAATATCTGTGCCTCAAGATAAACCAAATGACATTAGAAGTTAATTAAGTCAAAAGCACGATTCTGCTAATAAAAAATCGTATTTTAAACATGTAGGTGTAAAATTATAATACTTCTTGGTTACTTCCAGAAAATCTTTTAAAAGGAATTAAAGAATAATAAGAAGATGTAAGCAGCTTATCAAAAACCCATTTAAGCAATGTGACAGCTTATTCTTTATAATATTAAGTCCTCAAAATGGACTTTATATTGCCTATATAACTGAAAACATCCAAAAATATTTTATTTTCCTGGTAAGACAAGGAAATTTTGAAAAGAAAAGAAAATGAGCACAAAGTCCTTAAATATATGCAAAATGGTATGAGGAAATACAGAATGCAGAGAAGGCTATTTTCTTACACAGAGGTTCAAGTCACTAACTATTTGAAACTTTAAAAACACATTAGCCATCCAGTCTAGTGCCTTTGGGGATAAACACACACACACACACACACACACACACACACACACATACATACACACACACACAAAAACAACAACACATTAGCCATTATGGTTATAAGTGATTGGTAAATCAAATTTTAAAAAGGTAGTGATTGAAATCCAGGAGCATTCTATAAACCTTCAAAGAGGAAGGAAAACTTATAGGGTAAGAGAGTTAGGATGTGGATGAAAACCAGGGAGGAAAGGAAGAAATCTACTCACTTTCACATTTATATGATTATATACAACACAGGTGAGGAGACAGAAAAAGGTTTTCTATTATTTCATTCTATATTAGCATTGCATACCAATGAGAACATTCCTATATTCTCATTGGGTTGCATTTGAAAACTGCAATACAGAAGATGCCCTCTTGGTGAATCTAATGATGCAGCTCTAAGGGATGTTTTTGTAAATCTGACGCTTTCCTGAATGAAATCCTAAAAGTCAGAATTTGAATACAAATGTCCCTATCTTGCCTCAGTAATCCTTTCCAGCCAAGGACCACTGGGGTAGGAATCAAAAGACCTTGGTTCTGTTACTTCCTGTGTGAGACTGGGAAAATGTACTTAATTTGGGCCTGGATACCTTATACAAACCCACAGCCTTTATTCTCAATTCAAAAATGCAAAAACCTCTGAAAATCTTAACTCATTTGTCTACATGGACATAAAGCTATTTATAGTTTTTATTAATGTACTCGTATGTATTAACATACTCATATGATTATTACATATGAGTAGGTTATGTGACTATTCATATGATTATTACAGAAATATTAATGCTTGATTATGAGGTATTTACTCTATTATCTTTTTAGTGATCATTTTAGAATAACTAATTTTGAAGCATTTTCAAACACAGAAAAGTATTCCAGGACAAAATAAAGAATTCCCATATCCCTACCTAGATTTCCCAATTTTTAACATTTCCCATTTTCTCCATCTTTCTCTTTTTTAAAAAAATAAATACACTCCTTCAAGCATGTATGTGTATCCACTATTAGCCTTTTCTGAAGTATCCAAGAACAAGTAGCAGACATGATTCCTATCAACCTTAAATACTCCGGTATTTCTTAAGACAAGGACATTCTTCTACAGAATCACCATATAAGCCTTTGAGTCAGAAAAATCAACATTTATACAACACTACTATCAATCTACAGACATCATTCAAACTTTGTGAACTGCCCCAGTAATGTCAGGACATTCATTCTTTTCCCATATTCTCAGTCTCTCCAGGTCTTTCATGTTCTTGACATTTTTCCAAAGATACAGAACTTTCATTCTGCAGGCTAATCATAAACTTAGATCTATCTGCTATTTCCTCATAATCATGCTTTTTGGGCAAGGAAACCATTAACATAATACTCTGCTCTTTTCAAGGCTACACATCAAGGTGATGTGCCACACATGAAGTTGACCCACTTGTGATGTCAACCTTGATCATCTGGTCATATTGTTCAGAAGATTTCTCCACTGTCATGTCATCCCTTAGTAACTAACTAATAGTGTGTAAGGGAGATATTCTGAGATTATGTCAATATCCTTTTCCTCATTAAACCCCATCAAACTCATCAGCCAGGCCTTAGTCTCCATTGAAAACGTCCATCTGAATTGAACTGTAGTTGACAAACTATGACTGTCAAATGGTAGTTTTCTATTTTGTTTTTTTATCATTCCTTTGATGTTTAATAGTTGGTATTCTATGGCAGGGAAGAGATTTCTTTTCCTACCTATCTATGCATCCATCTATCTCAGTAAGGGTTCATGAATTTTCATTTTATTTAATGTTTTCCATTATTTATTTTGATGCTCAAATTTCCCAGTTTGGCTAGTGGGAACCTCTTTGAATTAAATCCTGGGCCTTTACTTTTCATGCTCCTATTATTCTTTGAGTATCTCCTTACTTTCTGGCACAAATTCTAGTCTCATTTTATACTTTCTGTGCCCCAATCCTAAAATTAGCTATTTTGCCAAGAGGCTTCCCTACTCTTCCCCCTCCTTCTTTTTTCAAATGGAGGAAGAGACTCAGAAAACCAATATTTGGGGACTTAGAGTATTCCCTAGGGTTGTCATTGCTTCTAGGCTCTTCAGAAGAGAAGGCTAAGAAATATACACATATATATAGTACATAAACTCACAGATATATCTATTTTTACACGTATTGTGTGTGCTTGAGTGTGTATGGTGCATAATCATGAGCATTTATGTTTATTTGTTCCAAAATCATTTCTTTCAAATTTCAAGCAGTTTTATATTGTAGCAGGCTTTGATGAACAAACTTTTATTCACTATATTCATGTGTTCCATGGTAATACATATTTTGATCTTAACCTCTTTCAGCCTTAGTCTAGTAAGATCTTCCTATAGCAATCACCTCCTCCTCATTCCATTTCCATAACTGTATTAACAAAGAAGATTCTGCTGAGGTCAGAGAATCAGGCAGAAATATAGGAAAAATAAAATTTAAAATTCCCAGGCCAGGCATGGTGGCTCATGCCTGTAATCCCAGCACTTTGGGAGGCTGAGGGGGGGTGGATCACTTGAGGCCAGGAGTTTGAGACCAGCCTGGCCAACATGTTGAAACCTCGTCTTTACCAAAAATTCAAAAATTAGCCAGGCGTGGTGGCCCATGCCTGTGATCTCGGCTACTCAGGAGGCTAAGGAGGGAGAGTGGATTGAACTCAGGAGGTGGAGGTTGCAGTGAGCTGAGATCTCACCACTGCACTCCAGCCTAGGTGACAAAGTGAAACCCTGTCTCAAAAAAAAAAAAAAAAAAAAAAAAAAAAAAAAAATTCTATGGTTATAACAATATAATTGTAAGCATATGTATAGGAAATGTATATACTTTTTGTTCATTAGTAATATTAAAGTACAAAAAGATATAAATAAAATATAAAAGGTTTGAAAGAGTATCTTAATTAGTTAAAATCTGCTCAATAATTAACTTTCAGAAAAATAAGTTTACTTAAAATAGGCTTATATGACTAAAATTTGTAAGTTTAATATAAATATGTGTTTAAGGTTTCAACTTTAAGTATACTATGCATATTCTATACCAGATTAGACTAACATGACACCCCTGCTACAGCTGGGAAAGTTAAACAACAGTATACAAATCTGAATTGGATAGAACAGCTGTTCAAATGCCAGGGTGTACTTTACTTGAAAATGCGACCATTTCGTTCTGTTAAATATAAGCTGCTGTTCTAGGTATGTGTATTATTTTCCTTAAAAAGTCCTTTTTTTTAAAAAAAAGCACTTTCTGACATGTAGTAGAAGCACTACTAAAGTTCAATGGAGTTTTTTTCTTTTAACTTTTTCTCAACTTTCTGAAAAAATGAATGAGACAATTCTCTTCTTTATCTCTTACATCCTATTCAACTCATCAGCTTCTTTGCCAATATGAAAACGTTATAATTAATCATTGGAAGAGTGGTACTGCTTTTGATGAGACCCTGAATGCATTTCAAATCTTCCTTTTTGACAGAAACAAGTTTAGACATTTTTAATTGTGGACAATAATTCCATCCTGACCACATGGTATACATGTTAAATTATGAGCTGTATAAGTACCTTTCTCAAGGATAAAACCAAGAAATAAAATCCTGAAGTTTCCAAGAATGACTACAAATACTTTATTTATAGAATGTCATCATCATTAAAAGTTCATAAAATTATCTGTAAATGAAGGAGGTGGCCCATGCCCATTTTTCCATTTATTAGGACCTAGAATTTTAGTAAGATGATTTTAAAGAACTTGCTTTTGAGAGAAGCCTCCTTAATCTGGTCTCAAAACAAACAAACAAAAAAACCAGGCCTTCCTCTTCCATTATAATTCAGAAACTGAAAATCAAAGCCCTGATGTAGAGAAAACCCACTTATAATACAAAAAACACAGAAGCTGGGTACTGGAGGTATTATCCTAGTGGAAAGGGAAACTAAGACCTAGAGATAACTCTTCTAAAGTCACACAGGAAATCAGCAGCTGTTCAACAAGAAACCAGTTTAAGATTCATTCCATTCAGCATGTTACTCCTTTGAGTGGGCAGTGGAGAGTGTACGTCCCTTCATTCTTTCTCTAATAAACATGGGGCACAAGCCTTGTGTCAGAAACTCTTCTAGGTTTGGGAGAATCAATGATGAGCAACACACTTGTGGTCTCTATTTATGGAATTGAGTATTTAAGTAGGGAATGATAAAAGTAATTGCAATGTAATGTGATTACTGCTATGATAGAGAAAGTACAGGGTGCTACCAGAGCATAAATGGAGGTATCCAATCTAGACTTGGTGTGGATAGACCAGAGAAGCCCTGAGAGAAACAGTGACATTTAAACTGCAGCCTGAAGGATACACAGAAGTTAGCTTGGCTGAGACCACAGTTGTAGGAGGCGGAGGGGCTGTTAGATTGGGGCTATTGCTCCAAACACAGGCAACATCATGTGTGAATGCGCCTTGGAGGAACTGGAATTAAGTGGAGCACAGGAAAACTCCTGTTTTGCTGAACTTCTCTTGCTTTTCTGCAAAGCCAAGGTAGAGAACTGGCACCTGTCATTTTGTACTCTTCCAAAATGAGCAAGAGGGCAAGAAGTAAAGAGTCAACGTGCTGGGGTAGAGAGGACTTTACTGTGCCCTTACAAATGAAAAATTGATGGCCTACTTTTTTCTACACAAAGATTAGGTCAATTCAGAAACTGTTCTTTAAATAGTTTTCAAAATTGATTATTTATAGTAGTAGGGAAAAGATTCTATCACTAGAAGTACTTTTTTTTTTGGATTCTAGATCATAGCACTTACTGACCATATTAACTTAGGCTAGTTACATTGTATCTTTAGATTTCCTAGCCATTAACGTGAAGGTCTGAAAAACATGGTCTGTACTTTCCTCCCCAACTCTAATATTTGGGCTACGTTAATAATATAACCATCAGGATCATAGTTATCAAAACACTGCTCCTTGACAGCCCTGGATTCCTTCAAGTTAGTTTAGAAATTTTCCAGTTCAACCAGAGCAGCTCCAATATTGTTAGATTTCTTTATTGGACTTTTGAGTAAGAAGTTTCTCAGAGTTTCACAGCTTAAAAATTTGAAAACCACCTTTTGTCTCACTGTTCTGTTGCATAGACAAAATGCTTAAATCCTTACTTAGTTACTTAAAACATGGGGGCAATTCTCCTACTGGTCTGAATAAGGCCAAATCTATGAGTTCTTTAATGATGTTTCAATATCATATTTATTTTTCAGCACAAAGTTAATATTAAGAGATATCATAAATTCTATCAAAATCACCAGCTATGTGTTGTCTTGGGACGAAAATTCAGCTTTGTGTCATCTGGGGATATCTAATTAGGAAAAGTGGTATGATAAATATTTATATTCCTGGTTCAAAAATTGTTATTGTAAACCTTGTGCTTATTGTCTTAAATTCAGAAATCAGAAACTTCAGTCATTAAGTATGTCCTTTAGTTAAACAAGTGTAAATATATGTACCATTCTATTTGGTAAGGTTAAAAAAACCACTGGCAGTAAGGCAATCCTAAATTTACCATGGATTAATTTTTTAAGCTCGAAGATAAAATTGAGGCTTTATAAATGAGAAAATGATGTACTAAAAGCAAGACACTAAATCAATTTTAAACACCATACACAATTTATGCCTGCCTTTAAAACTCATCCACAAAACATTAATCTACACAAAGGCCAGAAGCTGAATGAAGCATAATTTGTGAAACTGATACCTTTCATCACAACCTCTAACTGAAAAGGTCATTAGATATATTATATCTAAGTGAGCAGCTTATCCCTGCTTCATTACTGATAATTAAGACAAGTAATATTTTCTTGACAGTAATGTGTCCGTTAACAGATATAGTCTACTTTGCATAAAATAAGCATTAATTACCATAGTACTATCCCAGATTTAAAAAAATTAAATACTTATGTAACATGGCTTCATCATTTTTTCCCTTAATTTCCAGGCTCAGAAAACATAAGGTACATATTAAGAAATTCATCTTTAGTCATGTTTTAAATTCATAAGGTACATAACAAAACAGGTATTCTGAAAAAGTGACCAATGAAAGTGAAGGTACCTGTGATGGGGCATCATTTAAATTGTCTGTACTAACTTGTTTTGCTCTGAGCTATGTGAAATGCCAGAAGCAGCTATTCTTTAATGTTCTTTAATGTTAAGACTTTTGAAGTCTTAATGTAGGAAATTTGGGGAAGTATAAAATCGTCTCTAAACTGACTGAAATCCAAGAAGTAGTGCAAACAGCCAAAAAAGTACACCTTTAAAAGACCCTGAATAAGAAAGACATGATTTGTCTTTGCCTTTTGGGTATTAAAAAAAGGAAAAAAAAAACCCCCACATGAAACTAAGCTCTCAGTAAAGAAAACCTTAACTATTACTAGTAATGACTTGTTATTATCAGATAAGAATTTTATTGCTTTTGGCCAGAGGCAAGATTTTCAGGGCCAACATTTTTTTTTTTTTTTTTTAAGAAATAAGAAAGATCAAAATAAAATGAGAATAGGAAGCTAACAGAATTATGCTTTTTTTATTAACTCAGACTTTGTAAATTCAGTGTAAGAAGATAAAGATTAAATTGGGATAACTGTGTCTCACATACGAAGTTCGAATTTTACTTTCCACAAAGCTATAGAAGAAACTCACATTTTAGTACAAATAATCCATTACAATATTACAGATATAAAATGTACATTTTCTTTTTAAGAAAAAGAGTATTTGACCGGTCAGTGACCAAACGTAATTTGAGATTCTACTGTGTGTGCTCCCTCTCACTTGAAGGAAGGTGAGGCAGATGGACTGGATTGTGGCACAGCTTTCTTTTAATTTGCCACATCTAGAAAAGGAGGAAAACAGTGATGCCCCAAATGTTGGCAATTTAGCTAGTAGAATGAGGTGGAACAGATGGGCTTTTGAGTCAGCTACTCCTCTGGCTGAATCTTGGCTTTGCTATTCAGCAGACATTTGATCTTGTATAGGCACTCTCTTGAGCCTCAGGTTTTTCACATGAAAAAATCAACTAATATTTATTCTGAAGGAATTATTCTAAGGATTAAATGAGATAATGCATACGAAACACGTTATTTTCTTTTTCTTCCTTCCTAGAGTAATATTATTTTGGGTCCATTTCACGGGGACCATGAATATTTCCCTGGTGTATGGAGGATGGTGAAGAACAGAGTTATTGTCTGCTAATAAGCACTTCTCAAGGTTTCCATTAGCAGAGCAATGCTTCTTTGCCTGTGTGAAAAACCACCGCTACCACCACCACCACCACCACCACAACAACCCTATGAGAAAGATGCTGTTACTGTCTCCATTTAACAGGTGAGAAAACTGAAGCAGAAAGACATTACTTGCTGAGCTCACACAACTAGTAAGTGGTAGAGTCAAGTTTCAAATTCAGGTTGTTGAACTACAGAGCGTCATTCTAAATCACTATGCCATACTACTTTATAGAATACATAGAACATAAGATGGGAAATCAGTGCCCACAGACTTCCTATTTCGGAGGTTTCACATAATGTAATTCTCCAGTCTTTCTTCCACCCTCCATTTGGACAAATGTATCAACACAGACAGCAGTTGGGAAGAAGAAATGCACTACATCCACCCAGTGTGCTAGCCATTTCTCCCTCCCTCTCTCTCTCTCTCTCTCTCTCTCTCTCTCTTGGAACAGGTTCTCGTTTTGTTGCCCAGGATGAAGTGCAGTGGCACAATCAAACCTCACTGCTGACCCGTGAACTCCTGTGCTCAAGTGATCTCCTGCCTCAGCCTTCTGAGTAGATGGGACTATAGGCATGCACCACCATACCTGGCTAGTTTTAAAAATTTTTTGTAGAATCGAGGTCTTGCTATATTGCCCAGATTGGTCTTCCACTCCTGGCCTCAAGTGATCCTCTCACCACTCAGTAGGTGAGAGCCACTGCACCCAGCTTGCTACTGTTTTCAAAGTAAAGATGAACCTATTCAAGCTAAAGGCACTCTCACAGGACAAGATACCAATTAACAATTAATCATACTTTAATCAGTATACTAAATAGTCTATACCTAAAAGCTTCTCAATTAAAGCAAACCCTGTGCAAGGTGCTTATATGCCATATGAATTTTGTTCAGCATTCCACTCAATGACAAAATTAACAAATTCCCATAAATTACAGAAACCAAATATATTAGTCTAGATCTAATTTACCTCCCAATGATAAAAGCTACAACCAGGAAGTCCCCCTCATTTCCCTCCTCTAACCCTCGTAAATTTGTTCTCTTTTTATGTAGGCTCAAATTAATCTAATATGTATGTAGAAGTTAGGGACTTTCATAGTTACCTATCTCTAGGCACTTCTATATACTGCTCACTCTTCACAGGTCAGTGGCTATGCATATTAGTAAAATAATAGCAATATTGGAAGTTCATTTTCTAATATAATATTACTAATTCTATATTTCTTGAGTGTATACTCTGCCTAGCACTGTCCTGTATAGATTTTAAATATTATACAAAGTGGTACCTTCTTGTTCTATTTACTACATGAAGTGTTTGACATTAATGAAACATGACATAGTACTGTATTCTATTATGAAATTTCCTCTACTCCAATATACCTGGTAAGACTTAGTGGGAGTCAAAAAGATCAAAAGGGTGGGAGGAAAGAATGCCTGAAAGATTAGGTTTATCTTTAGATTTTAGTTGAAATTCAACTACTTGGGTTATGACTTTCAAAGGTCAGTTATTTTTAGCTAAATAAGTAGAAAATTGGTCGTGGTAAGCAGGTATGTATCTCCCAGGGGTGAGGATGGAGGTGGGAATAGGGAGAAACCATTCCCTTGCATTATAGCAAATGATACAATAATTTCATATTCATATATATAAACAGCATTAGCATAACACCATTCTTTGTAGAAAGGGATGTTAACATTTAGAAGGTTGTAATTATTTTAGGAATAATGAATTTCTCTAAGGCATCTGTTTTTTCCAAAGTATTTTGGTTAAAGCCTGATTTGCGTGAAAACATAAATAACCTCTTGCTCCAGACTCAGAACATCAGCAAGCTTTAACAGATGGCCTCATTTAAAAATCATTTGTTAAGATATCTCACATTTATCCAACATGCTGTCAACGTCTTCCTTTTATTCAATCGTGATTTTACATATTTCTATCATAAATATTTTTTAATCCTGTGCATTCATGGAAATCACACAATTTAGTATTTATACTTAATTTGGTTTGGGGTAACCCTGATTTTTTTAAACTTATGCCATTAACGAAAGTATTATAGAATGATTAATTATAGAGAAACACAAAGTTTAACATTAACTTGTGAAAATGCAATCAAAAGCAACATTTTAATCAAGGAACAAGCAGAAAAGCAAAAGAATAGAAAAATTATCTATCCTGAACCCACCTCTATTATTCTTTCCTTCTCCTTTCTTTCATTCTCAAGAATCTGGAACAGAGAGTTGATACTTGCTGTCTCTATTTCCTTACCTCCCATTCACTTTTTAAACTTTCAAAACAATTGCAAAAGCCATTCAATCTTTAATCAACTACATCTAATTAAGGTTTTGAGTCCTATACTTTTTGGTCAATGGTCACCTATAAACCTCATATTGTAAAATGTAATAGACTTCTCTATCTATGAGTCAACTGTTGACTTTCTATTCATTGCTCAATGCATTTGGCATCATTCATTATTCCCTCAAAATTCTCACTTCCCTCAATTTTTACGAGACCACTCCACATGGATCTTCTGCCTTCTTCCCTTCTGAATCTAAGCATTTTTGATCTTACATATTCTAATGTCTTCAACTACCAGCTATATGATGCCCAAATTTACATCTCTGAATCATGTATCTCCCTGGAACAAATTCACACATCCAAATGTTTAAATGTTATATATACCTATATGTCCTATTCTGCATGTCCCAAACTGCACCTTTTCCTATGGTCCCTATTTTAATGAAAGACACCAACCCCATCTAATCACTCAAATCAGATATCTGGGAGCCAGTTTAGACTCCTCCTTTTCTCTTACTAAATAGCTAAGTTCTGTTGATTTTATCTCATTTTTAATCATTACGATGATGATGATGGTGCTGATGATGATCACCTGGCTTCTGCAACACTTTTTTAACTGAACTCCTGGCCTCTAGTCTTGTCACCAACCCCACCCTGCTCCAATCTCTTTTCATACTCCTGCCAGAGTGATTTTTTTTTGTTTTTGAGGCAGGGTCTCACTCTGTTGCCCAGGCAAGGAGTGCAATGGTGTGATATCTGCTCACTGCAACCTCCACCTCCCAAACTCAAGTGATCCTCCACCTCAGCCTCCCAAGTAGTTGGGACCACAGGTGTGCACTACCATGCCCAGCTAATTTTTTTGTAGAGATGGGCCTTCACCATGTTGCCCAGACTGGTCTTGAACTCCTGGGCTCAAGTGATCTGCCTGTCATGGCCTCCCCAAATGCTGGGATTACACTTGTGAGCCACTGCACCAAACCCAGAGTGATATTTCTAAAACACAAATCTGATTGGTAATCTCTACATAAAATACTTTAATGAGTCCCCATTACCCATGGGAGAGAATCCAAAATTGTTAGACAAAAATCACATTATGATCTGCTTCTCTTGGAGGGCTTCCCTCTTTTATACATGTTTAATCTGAAGTCTTAATAAAATAGTCAGATGCTTACATCTAATTATAGTGAATATGTTTGTATTTAAGATAATTAAGATTAGAAGCTATTCTATACCAAAACAAAACAAAACAAAACAAAAAACAACAACAAAAAAAACCCCAGAAGATCACGAAAAATCAGAAATATGGTACAGGTAGAGTCTAGAATAAAAATTAGTTTCAGAGGCCGGGTACAGTGGTTTATGCCTATAATTCCAACACTTTCGGAGGCTGAGGTGGGTGGATCACAAGATCAAGAGATGGAGACCATCCTGGCCAACATGGTGAAACCCTGTCTCTACTAAAAATACAAAAATTAGCTGGGTGTGGTAGTGCGTGCCTGTACTTCCAGCTACTCTGGACGCTGAGGCAGAATTGCTTGAACCTGGGAGATCGAGGCTGTGGTAAGCCAAGATCACGCCACTGCACTCTAGCCCGGCGACAGAGCGAGACTCGGTCTCAAAAAAAAAAATTAGTGTCAGGATAAATAATAACAGACTAGACTTTCTTGGTATTGACGGTATTGATTAGAGAAAGAAGGTAATAACCTTAATTGTATTAGGGCTAACATGACAAGATAAATAATAGATTACTAATATATAAAATGTATATATTTTTCACAGGTGAGCTTGGCTTTCATTTTGACTAAGTCATAAAGCCTAGTGGAAGCTTAGAAAAAACTGTATAAGAGATTACAGAGAAGTTGTGTGGTAACCCCTTGAAAAGACAATTTCAACATATAACTTTTATTCATAAAAGTATTAATGTGCTATAATCATTTAACAATATATAGGGAAGAAATATTTTAAAAATAAACTTCATTAATAAAATTCATTAAAGTCTCACATTTCATATGTCTTCACTAATTTATTAAAAGTTTGGATCCAAATCTGTTTTCAATTCTTCTGTTACAAATTTGCAATTTACTACACTGTTCTCTAAGTAATTGCACTATTGTATTGAACCCCATCTCAATTAATTTGTAATTGGAAATACAGAGTAAAAAAAAAATGCACAGGTTGGGTAAATTATTCAGTAATTTTAGGTATCTTTTGTCAATTAAACTTCCTTTGCTATTATGATCCTTTCTTTCTGCATAACTTCTTGTAACAGCTTTTCAGTATTATGTCTTAAAGTACCAATGTATGCTTGCATGGGTACATATATTGAAATTATCTTATAATTTGTTTAGTAAGATAAAAATCAGGAATATCAGCAGCCCCCTGGAAGTGTCCTCAGCTCCCTTCCAGACACTCTCTGTGAAGACAGTGTCGTGTGCTTCTTTCTAAAAGTCTATTGTTTTGTCTTTCATACCAGATTACAGTCCATCTGGAATTGCTTTTTGTTTATGATGTGAAGAAGGGGTCAAGATTTACTTTTGTTTTTCATATGGATCATACGGATACCTGTTGACTGAGTACTATTTATTGAAAAGCACATTCTTCCCCATCTATACTACAGTGTTATTTCTGGAGTAAGTCACAGGTGCTCATATATGTGTGGGTCTGTTTCTGGACCTTTTTCTGTGCTGTTTGGTTACAGTGATCTGTCCTGTGTCAATACCATAAATCTTGATATAGGGTAGTCCTCCAGCTTTGCCATGTGTAAAGATTATTTTTTGGGGCCGGGTACTGTGGTTCTTACCTTTAATCCCAGCACTTTGGGAGGCCTAGATGGGCAGATCACTTGAGGTCAGGAGATCAAGACCAGCCTGGTCAACATAGTGAAACCCCATCTCTACTAAAAATACAAAAATTAGCCAGGGTGGTGGTGCACATCTGTAATTTCACTACTTGAGAGGCTAAGGCAGGAGAATCACTTGAATCCTGAGGTGAAGGTTGCAGTGAGCCAAGACCAGTCCACTGCACTCCAGCCTGGAAAGGGAGATATTGTTTAAAAATAAGTAAAGATTATCTTTTTGGTCCTTTGCATTTTTTTATTTTACAAAATTTATGCTGGGATTTTCATAGGGACTGCATTGGTTATAAACATAAACTCTGGAAGAAGTGATACACCAATCTATGTTTGTAGTAGCTTTAGTCAGACTTTCAAAGTTGTGCAGGATGTAGCAGGTCTTCATTGGGTAGGACTTTGCACAGCATTGTTGAATGCCAGAATACCCTAGCCTCATGCATTAAATATTACTGACAATCACTGTGATAACCAAAATTATGTTGATATCAAAGGAGGACTGAAAAAGTTCATTCAGTAATGTTTCTTTCCTTCCCTTCGAGTCTACAATTCCTATTGTTCATTCATTTAATAATCATTTACGTAGTGTCTACCAAGTGATCTTTTCTACTTCTTAGCAATTTTGGAAATTTATATCTAGCTAATTGAATTTATCCTATAGTACAGATGGAAGAAATCTCTTTATTATTAAATTGTGAATTCTTTAAAATAGAAACAATGTCTTATTTTTGTATCTCTAGCACCCCCTACATAGCAGGTTTTCAAATAGATGTTTGGCAAATTATCTTAATAGACCATAAAATAATTTTAATTCATCTAGAACATTAATTTTAAAATGCCCATGGTCTTGGAACTTGCAGAAATTATGATGGATTTAAATGTTCACAAAGGAAAATTTCACTGGTGTTTCACAAAATTTAGAAGAGCTTGAGCTTGTTTCATCTGTCCTAGAGTAAAATTCAAAATAATACACTCAATTTACCAATTTGAAATTTCAACAGTATAATTTCTATTATAGTTGTTTATATGTCAGTTTTTTCTACTAGACTATGAGCTCTTCATGGGCAGGAGTTGTGTTAATACATATTTGCATCCTCACAAAAGGCCTGGCACATGGTATTATCTCTTATACTTACTCAGCTTGAGCCAATACAGTATGGTACAAAATGTACAATAATGAGAGAACTGAACAATGAATGCCAAGGTGCTAACTTTACAAATACAAAAAACATCAATTTGTAATGCAACTGTCAGGCTAGGCTCAGGGAGTAGGTGAGATTTGAGGTCAGCTCTGAATATGTATGTAAGATCTCAGCAGGGGCAAAGAAATTAAGCATCCTGGAAATGTGACCAAAGTAGTGTTACCAGACTTACTGCTTCAGCACCTTTCTAACAATAGCAGCTAGTGAGGAAGGCAAACATATAAATAAGCACCTAGGAGTTTTACTAAAGGGCCACTAATTTTACAGCCTTGAGTAATCTATGATTCTTCCTCCTCTTTCACCATTCAGGTCCTGGCAAACATCACGTACAGTATCAAGTACAGCTCTTCATTTAAATCTTAGATTTGTCAATATCTCTGCTGAAACTGTTGCACAGTTGGATGGGACGCTGACATTACAGAAGCACTAAATCGACATCAGTATCTGCTTACCTTTAGACTTGTTCTGTTTGAAATATAAAGGCCTATTTGTTCAAGCACCTATCAGTTTTCTTTTACATGCACTGTAACCATTTCCTCACTGATGTATCTTCTGTCCATGTTCTTCCAGATCATCAAAAAATGTTACTTTCCCTTTCAATCTGCTTCTAATTTGCCTTCAAACAGATATAACATCTCTCTCCTTCAGTCTCATAGCATTTTATGCTTCTTTATTACACTTAGGATATTTTGCCCTGTATTGATTTTTGAACATCTATCTAATTATTGCATTCACTTTTCTGGTGGAAAAATGGTGTTTTACTTATTTGCTTTATACATAGCAGGTGTCTAATTTTCTAAACTGATTTAGACTAAGCATACTTTACTGCGGTATGCATGTTTACAAACAATTCTATATGGTATGATGCAAAGTTTGCGCACCTAACAAATCAAACCCTGTTTTTGCTGCCCTTCCAGAAACCCCACTCACAATGTAGAACCAAGCCTAATTATATTTGACTGCTGGATGAATTTAAAATGTTTTTCTCTTCTCAGCTTGAATATATATTCAGAAGGAGGAAAGCCTGAAATCTTCAGACCTATCCTTAATTCCCCTCATGATAAAAAGTCAGATTTCAAAAAAAAAAAAAAAAAAAAATCTAAATATATGAGTGTGAATTTTTACAAAAATAGAAGTCACCAAATTAGCTAATTTCAACTGTTAATGAGTCAGGATATACTGACATTTATAAGTTTCATCATGAAAACCTCAGATTAATAAAGGTATGATCATACTTTGATATATCAGCTAATTAATACCTCAAAAATACTCCATTTAGGAACACCTGAGCTCCTCAGAATGAATTAATTATATTTT
Organism: Ateles fusciceps; assembly: GCA_036589455.1. Lineage (NCBI taxonomy): Eukaryota > Metazoa > Chordata > Mammalia > Primates > Atelidae > Ateles > Ateles fusciceps. Next base: position 2,247,016 of record JAZHEH010000681.1, on the reverse strand, counting down.
AAATTGAGTTTTTACACTCCCTAACAGAGTTTTATTTCAACTCTGTATTGTAAAGTATTATCACTTTACATTAAATAAAAGGAGTATACCTTAGAGTTCTTCTTTAACAATTTCATTACTAAGCTCTGCCAAGAAACTTTTCAAGATGTAGGTTCATCTACTGTGCAGTCTATTGAATACAACTTTAGAAGATTAAATACAACCTTCTCTATTACATACAACATTCTCTAACACTCGAAGGCAGTGGCTTTAAACATTTTAATTGTCAAGTTACTTCAAATGACACATATGAAACAAATAAAACACATGTGCTCTGATTCAAGCAAGAGTTAAGTGTTTTCCTTGCCCTTTGCTTCCTTCTTGCTTATACCGCTCCACAACCCCCATTCCAAACTCAACCAGCAATTCCAGAGGATCTTCCCTGGAACCACTAGGGCCCCAGTATTTTGCAAACCAATGCTCTAGGGTAAATATGCTTCAAAAACTAACGATGCAAGTGCAGAAATATTTTCATAAATATCATTTTAGCAAAATGGGATTCTTGCCAGTTTCAAGATGTATTATATCTAACTCAATTCCTTCTGTGTAGTAAAGAACCAAAAAGTGCTTAATTTTCTTCATGATGATGTTGCAATAATAAAAAGTATATTGGAGACTTCTGGTTTCCAGTGCTGGATTTAATGAGCTTGGAAGTTGCCATTCATGTCTCCACAAGTAAAAAACTGAACAAACTGAAAAATCAACAAATCTTAGCTCCATCAGAGAATTGAGGTCACAGAGAAAACCACAGCCCTCTACAATTGTAGAGATGACAGCCGGATACAGAGAATCACAACTTACCCAAGTAAAAGCCTGAGAGAAAAAAAATCTCCACAGGAACCAGTACCAGAAGAATTGGAAAATCTAAACTGTAAAAGACAAACTGTTGGAAGCTCAGGATGGACATTAGAGAGTACAAAACTCCAGGGAGATCCAGCCTTAGGAATGAAAGACTCAATACCGTCAAGATTTCAGTTCTTTCCAACTTGATCTATAAATTCAAAATAATCCAAATAAAAATCCAAGCAAGTTATTTCATGGATATTGGCAAACTGACTCTAAAGTTTACATGGAAAGGTAAAAGAGCCATAATAGCCAACATGATACTAAAGAACAAAGTTGCAGGACTGAAATTATCTGTTATGGGCTGAATTGTGTCCCTCTAAAATTCATATGCTAAAGCCCTTAGGTAAAGTATCTCATAATGTAACCATATTTGGGTATAAGGTCTTTAAGAAGGAAGTAAGTTAAAACGACGTCTTTAGGGTGTGCCCTAATCCAACATGACTCGTGTCCTTAGGAGAAAAAGAAATTTAAACTCAGATAACAAAGGAAAAACATAGGGAGAAACAGTCATCCACAAGCCAAGCAGAAAGGCCTCAGAAGAAATTAACCCTGCTGATATCTTGATCTTAGACTTCTATCCTCCAGAACTGTAAGAAAAGAAAATTTGTATTGTTTAAGTCAGCAAGTCTGTGGTATTTGTTGTGGTTGCACTACCAAACTAATATACTGCCGGACTTCAAGATTTAATATAAAGCTACCATAATCAAGACATGTGGTACTGGTGATGGAACAGACAAATAGGTCAATGGCTCACAAGAATAGAGTCAACTGGATTTGATATGGTCACAAGAATATAGTCAACAAACAAATGGTATATAAAATATACAAAGAACCTTTAAAATCCAACAATAACAGAAAAATCAACTTAATTTAAAAATGGGCAGAAGATGTGCATAAACAACTCACCAAAGAAGACAGATGGATGGCAAATAAACATGTAAAAAGACGTTCCATATCATATGTCCAGAAAATTGCAAATTAAAACAATAATGAGGTGCTACTCTTACTTTCTACATTTTAGAAAAATGGCTAAAATCCAAAACACTGATAACATCAAATGTGGGAAGGATGTGGAGCAACAGGAACTCTCATTCATTGCTGGTGGAAATATAAAATGATACAGCTGCAGTGGAAGTGTTTGGCAATTTCTTACAAAATGAAACATGCTTTTATATAATCTATTAATCACACTCCTTGATTTTTACCTAATGAGTTGAAAATTTATGTCCACACAAAAACCTGAATATGGATGTTTATACCGGTAGCTTTATTCATAAGTGCCAAAACTTGGAAGCAACCAAGATGTTCTTCAGTAAGTGAATGAATAAAGAAACTATGGTACACTCACACAATGGAATATTATTTAGCACTAAAAGATATGAGTTATCAAGCCACAGAAAGACATGGAAGAACCTTAAATGCATATACATACACATACATACACACACATGCATATATATATACATATATTGGTATGCGATAAATAAAAATTATTATTTTTTTTGAGACAGGGTCTTGATATGTCACCTAGGCTGGAGTGCAGTGGTGTGTGACCTCTGCAACCTCAACCTTTTAGGCTCAAGTGATCCTCTCACTTCAGTCTCCTGAGTAGCTGGGACCACAGATGCACACCACCACACCTAGGTAATTTTAAAAAACTTTTTGTAGAGACAGGAGCCTCATTTTATGGTCCAGGTTGGTCTCAAACTCCTGGCTTTAATCCATCCTCCTACCTTAGCCTCCCAAAGTGCTGGGATTACAGGCATGAGTCACTGTACCTGGCCTTAAATGCATATTGCTAAGGGAAAAAAGACAATATGAAGAAACTACAAACTATATAATTATACAGCATTGTGGAAAAGGCAAAAATTGTTTATTGAAACAGTAAAAAGATCAACAGTTGTCAGGCACTGAGGCGGAAGAAAATGGGAGGGAGAGAAGGATGAACAGGTAGAGAACAGGGGATTTGTAGGATAGTTTCATGATTCCATATGATACTGTGATGAGAATACATGTCATTATACATTTGTCAAGACCCAAAGAATGTCAAAACAGAGTGACTCTTAGTGTAAAGTATGGACTTTAGTCAATAATAATGTATCAATAGTGGCTCACCAATTGTAACAAATATTCCACACTAAGACAAGATGTTAATAATAGGGGAAACTGAGGAATGAGTGGATGGGTATATGGGAACTCTAAATTTTCCTTTCAATTTTTCTGTAAGCCTTTTAAAAATGCTTTAAAAAATCAATTAATTAGTTTACATCAGTGTCAAGTATTTCATTCCATTCTTTTTTTTTTCTTAAATCACATTGGCATAACCTAAAGACCTATTTTTGCAGCTTATAATGCAAGTAGACATGTTTAGTAAACTACTATAACCATGAAAAAACTTGGAGTATTTTCTAAATTTCAATGCACTACATAGTATAAAGCAGAGGTCTTAAAACTAAAAATGCATGCCCTTTGGGTTTTAAGCTTTCCAATAGCTATATGGGCATGGGCAGTTTCAAAAGAATTCAATTTTTGAGATCCTTAGTTTCCACAGTTATTCTCTTCTAAAATTAATCTACTTGAAAACGTACTACTGTTTGTAAGTTCTCCTTTCCCATTTAATTGAACTTGGCAAAAGAAGGCATAGCTTTCACCCACCCTGGACCTTAGTGTGTGGTACATTGCTCCTAAGGGAGAGTCCCATAATTGCCAAACGGATGAACTAAAGGGGCTTGCATTTTGTTTCACAATGACCATGGAACACCCTCATGGCAACAGAAAGTGAGGAGATTCTCCTAGAAACTGTTTAATTAGAATTTAAAAATGAAGTAGGACTTTGTACTCATCAATTTGACAATTATTGCCAATTAGACTGTATTATAAACCTTTTCTACTAATTGAATGACTTAAGTCTATACTTCATGGTTTGGATGAAAATATATTAAAGCATATATTTAATAGGTCAGAAATTATACCCTTAGTCACTATTTAAACTTATAATAGAAAATATTATATCAAAATATGTGTGAGGAGGTACATGGTTTTAAAAAATGATTTACATATAAATAAAAATACTGATATTGAATAAACTTGCTAAACTTGGCCATAACCCAAAAGCTACAAAGAGGGCTTGCCCTTTGCAGTCTCTTATGGGCTTGAATTGGAGCTTAGCCATTCATTTGATAAATGACTTTGCACCAATGACTTAACCTCTCTAAGCCTCTTTATCTGACTCTGAGAACTAGCTCTGGGGATTAAATGAGATAATACCAGCAAAGTACCTATACAGTGTCTAACACTTAGTACCTACTAAATAATAGCAACAAATATATTATTTTAACTAGTATAAGCTTCCAAACTCATTCATTCTTGTACCTAATTTAGATGGGGAAGAAGAGAGGAAACAATTTGAGAGAAACTGAGACATACAAACTTACTCTTTTGAACACCTTATCATGTTTAAGACACTGTTCTAAAGAGAACGGAATGGATAAAAATCCTTGTTCTTCTGAAACCTACATCCTAGTACAGGAAGATGGAAAGTGAACATAACAGATATGAAAATTATACAGCATATTAGAAGGTAGTGAGCGCTACAGAAAAACATGAAGCAGATTAAGAGTGATTGGGAACGGCAGGATGGGGGTAGACTGCTACTTGGAAAAGGATAGTCAGGAAACCCTCATTAAGAAGGTGACATATAGTCGAAACCCTGAATAGACCAATAACAAGGTCTGAAGTTGAGGCAGCAATTAAGAAGCCTACCACCCAAAAAAAGCCCAGGTCCAGATGGGTTCACAGCCGAATTCTACCAGACATACAAAGAGGAGCTGGTACCATTCCTTTTGAAACTATTCCAAACAATTCAAAGAGAAGGGAATCCTTCCTAAATCATTTTATGAGACCAACATCATCCTGATACCAAAACCTGGCAGAGACTCAGCAAGAAAAAGAAAACTTCAGGCCAATATCCATGATGAACATAGATGCAAAAATCTTCAATAAAATACTGGCAAACCAATTGCAACAGCACATCAAAAGGCTTATCCACCATGATCAAGTAGGCTTCATCCCGGGGATGCAAGGCTAGTTCAACATACGCAAATCTATAAACATAATCCACCACATAAACAGAACCAAAGACAAAAACCACATGATAATCTCAATTGATGCAGAGAAGGCCTTTGACAAAATTCAACAGCCCTTTATGCTAAAAACTCTCAATAAACTAGGTATTGATGGAACATATCTCAAAATGATAAAAGCTATTTACGACAAACCAACAGCCAATATCATACTGAATGGGCAAAAACTAGAAGCATTCCCTTTGAAATCTGGCACTAGACAAGGATGTCCTCTCTCACCACTCCTATTCAATATAGTACTGGAAGTTCTAGCCAGAGCAATGAGGCAAGAAAAAGAAAATAAAGGGTATTCAAATAGGAAAGGAGGAAGTCAAATTGTCTCTATTTGCAGACGATATGATTGTATATCTAGAAAACCCCATCGTCTCAGCCCAAAATCTCCTGAAACTGATAAGCAACTTCAGCAAAGTCTCAGGTTATAAAATCAATGTGCAAAAATCACAAGCATTCCTATACACCAATAACAGACTTAAAGACAGCCAAATCAAGAACCAACTGCCATTCACAATCGCTACAAAGAGAATAAAATACCTAGGAATACAACTAACAAGGAACGTAAAGGACCTCTTCAAGGAGAACTACAAACCACTGCTCAATGAAATAAGAGAGGACACAAACAGATGGAGAAATATTCCATGTTCATGGCTAGGAAGAATCAATATTGTCAAAATGGCCATACTGCCCAAAGTAATTTACAGATTCAACGCTATCCCTATCAAGCTACCAATGACCTTCTTTGAAGAACTGGAAAAAACCACCTTAAACTTCATATGGAACCAAAAGAGAGCCCGCATAGCCAAGTCAATTCTAAGCAAAAAGAACAAAGCTGGAGACATCACACTCCCGGACTTCAAATTATACTACAAAGCTACAGTAATCAAAACAGCATGGTACTGGTACCAAAACAGAGATATAGACCAATGGAACAGGACAGAGACCTCCGACGCAACACAACACATCTACAACCACCTAATCTTTGACAAACCTGACAAAAAACAAACAATGTGGAAGCGAGTCCCTGTTTAATAAATGGTGTTGGGAAAACTGGCTAGTCATGTGCAGAAAGCAGAAGCTGGACCCCTTCCTAACACCTTACACTAAAATTAACTCCAGATGGATTAAAGACTTAAACATAAGACCTAACACCATAAAAACCCTAGAAGAAAATCTAGGCAAAACCATTCAGGACATAGGTGTAGGCAAGGACTTCATGACCAAAACACCAAAAGCAGTGGCAACAAAAGCCAAAATAGACAAATGGGACCTAATCAAACTCCACAGCTTCTGCACAGCAAAAAGAAACAGTCATTAGAGTGAATCGGCAATCAACAGAATGGGAAAAAATTTTTGCAGTCTACCCATCTGACAAAGGGCTGATAACCAGAATCTACAAAGAACTGAAACACATTTACAAGACAAAAACAAACAAGCCCATTCAAAAGTGGGCGAAGGATATGAATAGACACTTTACAAAAGAAGACATACATGAAGCCAACAAACATATGAAAAAATGCTCATCATCACTGGTCATTAGAGAAATGCAAATCAAAACTACATTGAGATACCATCTCACGCCAGTTAGAATGGCGATCATTAAAAAATCTGGAGACAACAGATGCTGGAGAGGATGTGGAGAAATAGGAACGCTTTTACACTGTTGGTGGGAGTGTAAATTAGTTCAACCATTGTGGAAGACGGTGTGGCGATTCCTCAAGGACCTAGAAATAGAAATTCCATTTGACCCAGCAATCCTATTACTGGGTATATATCCAAAAGACTATAAATCGTTCTACTATAAGGACACATGCACACGAATGTTCATTGACAGCACAGTTTACAATAGCAAAGACCTGGAACCAACCCAAATGCCCATCGATGATAGACTGGACAGGGAAAATGTGGCACATATACACCATGGAATTTATGCAGGCCATCAAAAACGATGAGTTCGTGTCCTTTGTAGGGACATGGATGAACCTGGAAACCATCATTCTCAGCAAACTGACACAGGAACAGAAAATCAAACACCGCATGTTCTCACTCATAGGCGGGTGTTGAACAATGGGAACACATGGACACAGGGAGGGGGAGTATCACACACTGGGGTCTGTCAGGGGAAAAGGGGAGGGATAGTGGGGGTGGGGAGTTGGGGAGGGATAGCATGGGGAGAAGTGCCAGATATAGGTGATGGGGAGGAAGGCAGCAAATCACACTGCCATGTGTGTACCTATGCAACAATCTTCCATGTTCTTCACATGTACCCCAAACCTAAAATGCAATAAATAAATAAAAAAAAAAAAAAAGAAGGAACTCATCCTCAAGTAAGGGAAAAAGGGGAAAAATTAAACAAACATTTGACATTCAAAAAAAAAAAAAAGAAGGTGATATATTAACAAATATTTGAAGGCATTGAGGAAGTTAGCTATGAAAAGATCAGAAATAACATTTCAGGCAAAGGAAACATTCAGCAAAGGCCCTGAGGCTTAGTGTGTCCAAGCAAGGAGGCCAGTGTGGCTAAAATGGAGCAAATGGTGGGAGAGGAATAACAAATGAGATCAGAGAGTAAAGGCAGCCAGGTCATGTAGGGTCTTGGTGGCCACTTAAGGACTTGAGTGAGATGAACAGTCAATAGAGAATTCTGAGCAGTGAAATGACATGATTTGTCTCATGTTTTAAAGGAATCATCCTCTTGGCTACTGTATGAGAACAGACTGAAGGAGGTCAGGGTTAAAAGAAGAAATCTAGTTAGGAGGCTTGGACTGAGTGATATCACTTGAGGTGGTAAAACTGTTTACATTATGAATATATTTTAAAGCAAAGCCAACAGGATTTTCTGTCAGATTGAATGTTGGGTAAATAGTAATTGTTTTCTTCTATAAAAATCTTCCTATAAACACCTGAAAAAGTTTGTATAACCAGAGTTTTTAGAGGGAAAGGACTTCTTTCATAACTTCCACAGTATAAGTATCTAAGAGGTTAAGTGAGAAAAGAAACCATACATGGCATTTGCATTTCCTACAGTGCCTACATCATCACTTTAGTACTGTATATGCTTAATATATTTTTAAAAAGATGAAATGTATTAATTGTTATATTACACTCCTTCTCATGACTCTTGGGGGCAACAATTCTGCCCATTCAATCTGTCACAATCTCTTCTCTGTCCTGCCCTTAACTTTTCACTTCTGAAAGTGATGATTTTTCCTACGTGCTAATAATGTACATGCTAAGGAAACCAGATGGAGAAATAACTGCCTTTTTGTAGTATTAGCAATAAAATAGAAAAAAAAAGGGTTACAGTGGTAACCAAGCATTTAGCTTCCATAATTTCCAAAGCTTTGTTACCGCTACATTGTATACAAACAACGCACACTTTGCAACTCAAGTGCTTTTTTTTCTTAACTAGGTACTAGAAACCTGAATTAATGAAGACATCGTTACTGCTATTATATAAAGAGGTAACACTCAGCTTTGTTTTACTAATATGGACAGAATGCTAATTCAGTTCTTAAATGTAAATTCTCTCAGAATTCATGTTCTTGAGTAAGTTTAACTTTATCAGTACCTTCAGGTTTGAGAGAAAAGCCATGCCCTGGCATTTTTCAAAGAGGCCTTACATGAAGACTGCAGTGTTGTAGGGAAGAAGGTTTTATCTCCATTTACTCCCAATCCTAAAATGTACAACTGGTAAAATGAAGGGAAATGGTTGACAGGTCAAGCTAAAATGGTAACTCTTTTAAGTTTTATAAATGAGATTTTCCTTTTCCTACTGTTTTGGCACTGCTTTCCAAATATACTCATACTATAGACTTCTATTCAAATTAGATGAAAATACATGTTTCCTTATTTTCTACTTGTTATTTAACAAAATGTGTCAACTGAAGACATGGTGATGACTGGTAGCATCACACTTAAAGGTTTTCCTATAAAGTTGCCAAGAGCATGCAAGCAATTAAACACGCCAAATTGGGAGCAATCGTTTCCATATTTTGTTAGCAAAAAATGTGTGTGTAATGTTTTGGTGTGAATCCTTTATTAAATAAAATTTTCTATAATGCTTACAATGTTTAAAATGTTCTCAGAGGTTTACAAAATAATATTTTATTAGATGCTTTATTAAAACAAATTCAAGAGATTCCACAGATTTTGTCCTACTGTTCACTTCTAATAGAAAACAATACCAATGACCCTAATTTCTCAAATGCTATAAACAGACTGATGAAGTGCTAATGGTATTCTCCATGCAGGATACCTCCAAAGGTCATAATGTGGTTTGTTTTTATGGACATATAATACATTTCCTGTGGACCAAGGCAATCTGAAATAATCAGTTCTATCTTAATAAACAAGGAGTTCTATAATTTGGGAAATACTTTGAATGAATGTTTTATCATAACGAATAGCACCTCTAAGAAATACTGCTCTATTTCCGTTAAAGAGAGTAACCATGAGCTAACTAGTATTTCATCAGATATCAAAAAAATTAAGAAGTAAATACTAGTACATCATATTGTATAGAAGAAATTCCAAACATATGTAGCATGTTTAAACATAGATTAATGGTGTTTTCTTTTAAATAATTCATATCTACAGCATATAAAGTTTTGACAATTAAAACTGTGGAGTTTACAATGGATAACTGATAATGAGACTACTCCAGCCTGGGTGACAGGTAAGAAACAGTCTCAAAACAAAAACAAAAACAAAAACAAAACCCCACCAGTGCCTCACGCCTGCAATCCCAACACTTTGGGAGGTTGAAGTGCATGGATCATCTGAGGTCAGGAGTTTGAGACCAGCCTGGCCGACATGGCAAAACCCCATCTCTACTAAAAATACAAAAATTCCCCAGAAGTGGTGGCGCGCACCCATTGTTCCAGCTACTTGGGAGGCTGAGGCTGGAGAATCACTTGAACCCAGGAGGCGGAGGTTGCAGTGAACCAAGATCACGCCACTGCCCCCCCAGCTTGGGCAACAGAGGGAGACTCCACCTCAAAACAAACAAACAAACAAAAAACCACCAAAACCCAAAACCACTGTCATACCTTTATAGTTTTATTAATTTCCAGGTTTTACATTTCCATACTTAGAATATCATCAACTTATATGGAAGTCATTTGGGTGAACTGCACATGTGATAACTGTTTTACTGAATTATTACTTTTTAAAATATTACTTATTTTATTATTTTATTTTTTATTTTGAGACAGGGTCTCACTCTGTCACCCAGGCTGGAGTGCAGTGGCACAATCATGGCTCACCATAGCCTCAGCCTCCTGGGCTCAGGTGATCCTCCTACCTCAGTCTCCTGAGTAGTTAGGACTATAGGTGTCCACCACCACGTCCAGCTAATTTTTGTATTTTTTGTAGAGATGGGGTTTTGCCATGTTGCTCAGACTGGTCTCAAATTCCTGGGCTCAGGTCATCCACTCATGTCTTAACCTGCCAAAGTGCTAGGATTACAGTTGTGAGCCACCATGTTTGGCTTGAATTATCTTTCAATTCACATATGATCAATAAAAATCATATCTAAAAAGTTATATAGGTTTTTCACAGCACTGGAATAAATATTATCCTTAAGAAATGCCATGATAACAAAATCTCCTTATAGCAAAAGACTTCTAAGTCCTAAATGACTGCTCCATTTTTTAAAAAAGTAATAATTCGTGTAACTTCAATAAACAAAACAATTTGAACAGTTCTTACAAACTTCTGCCACAGAGAAGACATTTATTGAATCATGTAATAATCAGTATAGAGTGTAGTCATGCTGGCTCCATTGTCATAAATCACTTAAAACTGGGTCCAGATGGCAAGCTGGTAAAAGCCAGGAGTATCCTTACTGGGGGTACCCAGAGATTTTCCTATCCCTATTAGAAATCAGGGTTGAAGAGTAGACTATTTAGTCATCAGCCTTGCTGCCCCAGCCCCTTCATCTACCTTCTAAGTTTCCCCTAGAAAAACAAAAATGAACACTAAGCAGCCAAAAGCCAGTTCCTGCTTACAACAAAGTTCTTGGTGGGAATGAGAGAACTGTAATACTGTAACAGACCTGGAGCTTGATGACCTATTTTAGTTGCTAGCAGCTAAACCTTAAGTCACATGGCTACTTTAGAGGTTCACAGAATTCTGATTGTAGCAGAGTCAGGCATGAAAAGTGCTTTTCACAGTCACTTGGCAAATAAGTCTTGCTGCTTCTTACCTTGAGATGCTGCAGCCATTACTTACCAGGGATGTCAATGTGCCATTAGAAAGGTTGTTGTAAGGATACAGTTTTGGTTATCTGTGTTTAGTGGTCTGCATCTAAATATTCGTATGTGTCTGTGAGGGCTATTAGATGCTAGGCTAGGCTAGGTGATGTTTTTTGTTGCATGCCTTTTAATCAAACTGGAAAAAAGTAGGAAAGTGGAAAAATATCTTGTTTATAAAGACATAAAATCTTACGTCTCAATTTAGTAAGCTGCTTACCTACAGTATCTTAAATCTCTGAGATTATGTATAATGTACGATGTTTACTTCTAGTGACTGATAATGTGTGACGTTTTCTTTCAATGGTTTAAGTAATATGAAATAACCATATACTTCCCTTTGCAAACGTTAAATACTTTCTAATGGCACCAGGCTAGTTAAATCATTTTTGCTCTCAAGCTTGCATGTCAAATGAGCTACAAAATTCATCTTTTAAGTTTCGTGCTTTAGTGTAAAGACACATTAACAACTTAACAATTTTTTTTTGGTCCAAAAAACTTCTAAGTGGATAGCTGTGATTCAATGTATAAATATGTAAGCAAAGAAACCATTTTATGACTTACTTTATGGTTTTATTTTGAAAATTAGGCTGATTTGAAAGAAACTAAGGCCCTTTAGTTTCTATCTGAAATCTTTAATTATAAGCACTAGACAGTTGAAAGACATCCTAAATTAGGTATTATCTCAGCCTTACCTTTATTTACTTTTATATAATTATTCTGATGAAAGATGTAATTATAGCATTGCACAAAATTACTAACCCATCTTTTTTTTCTACGTTTCCTAAATGATAAACACATTACATTACATATAGATTAAGGCAATAAATCTCTACTATAATAGCTAACAGTAAATAAAAAGTAGAAACTATAATTCCCATATCTTGGTTAGGAAAAAAATAACTTTGTGAAAAAGAATAATTTGGGGAAAATATGTTATAAATAAAATTTTAAGATATAATTATATGTTCAGATCCATTATTCACAGCCTCAATGATGAGCAAGATATCTGAAAAATAGGTTTCTTCAAGACCTTACCTTTTACTTCTTTTTCTACTTTTGTAAATAATATAAAAATGGTTATTTTAATACCCAATTTAGAGAAAAAATCTGAGAAACATGACTTTTGACACTGTGGAAAAAGCAAAAGGCTCCCTTTGCTTGAATTTTTCACTTTGTATTATTGTGGAGTGTTATGGAGACAGAATCACAATGTGACATTTTTGTCCTCATCTTTGATGTCCCTAGCATAAAATTATTACTTTTACAGTAAGAAGGAGTCTCCTATTTGGAAAACAATGACGTTTATTATGTAACAATTAGAAGGAGAAACCATCTTTTCTAAATAGCAGCGTGGCTGCAAATCTTCTAAAGGAATGGTAAAAGATGGCAGGAACAAAACACTTCGCAAACTGAATTTTAAACAATGATTCAAATTATCATAAAATAATTATGTTTCAGTCAAGTGATAATAGATATAAATGTCAACTGACTAGGAACAATGAGTATGTAAGCCCATGGGATATTACTATCCAATGTTATCAAGATGTTATCAACTTGGCACCTCCCCTCTATTTGAAGGGTACATTTTAAATGCTCAGTTGGTTTGGCCTTTATTAGTCATCCTGATAGGTATCCACATTGATTCACTACCATATGTCTATAGAGGCAAGAGGAAGAGATAATATAGGCTAACTAAAAAATGTGTTTAAATTTGAATCAAAATTATTTAATAGGGTTTTAATGCATCAAATAACAAACTCATCATTAAAAAGTTGAGTTTTGCATATGCCAAAGATTTAGAAGGAAAAGTCAGTATATTGGCAGGGAAGGATGAGCAGAGTGAAAGAGTTAGCAAGATCTTCACTAAGAAGGAAAGACTGAGTTACATGTTAAAGAATTCTTAAAGACAATTCCAGGTTGATATGGAGGTGAATCCCAAGTAGAAAGTATAAATTCTGAAAGATAATATATAGTTTGGTAATTAGGGAAAATCTAAACAGTTTAGTTTGGGTTTTGAGAACTGATAACTAATATCCTTTTCCATAGAAGAGACAACCTACAACCATATACAGAGCTAATTAAACATGCAGACAGGTATTTAGTAGAGTTAAACATTGATTTTTCACTCATTCCACATGTTTATTAAATATCTATTGTGTGCTAAATCCTGTGTAAGGTGCTGTGGGTGAATCTATGAGGAAGAAAAAGACAGTTTCTGCCACTAGTTTACAGTATGGTGAAGACAGACATCAAGGAAACAGAAAATTAAAATAATGTTGTAGGTGCTACAATAATTTATTAGTTACTCTGGGAGCACAGAGGTAGGCTACCTAACCTAGTCTTGAAGAATCAGAGAAATCATTTTAAGGAAGTGACATCTAAGTGAAGGACTACATGAAGAGCAAGATTGATCTATTGCAGAAAAGGGAAGAGAATTTTTGGCATTTATAAAAGACGTGGAAGTGACAGAAGAACGGGTCATTGAGGAGACTGCAAGTGAGAGGCAAGCTACGAGTGGAAGTTTGAGACAAGAGGTGAGTCTGGAGAAGTAGCCAGAGGCCAGATATTAAGTATATGTATTTTAATACAAAGTACTGGACTACATTAAAAATTCACCTAAAATACCTTCATAAATATTTACTAAATTAGTTAATAAATATCTATGGCTGATCTCACCCTCACATAATTAGCCCTTATAAGTTCAACTGACCCAGTATATATATTATATAGTTTCATCCTAGGTCAGGAAATGAAAAATCTGACCGATTTCTTATTTTTCTCTCTATAGGGTTCACACACACACACACACACACACACACACACACACACACACACACGGTACCAAAGGAAATTTCATTTTGATATCTAAAGCAAAGAAAAAAATCACAGCTGGGTGTGGTGGTGAATACCTATAGTTTCAGCTACTCAGGAGGCTGAGGCAGGAGGATTGCTTGAGCCCAGAAGCTTGAGTCCAGCCTGGGCAATATAGCAAGCCCTTGTTTCTTGAAAAAAAAAAAAAAAAAAAAAAAATTACAGCACATTAATGGAAAATAATTATTCCTTTGTGATGTATGAAACAAACAAGTGACATGAATGTTGCCAATCATTTTATTAAAAATAGTGTTAATCTATCACTGGAGTGGAGTAAAAAAGTAGTCTGAGGAATACAATAATTTTGCCTTATGTGATGGTGTTAAGGTATTTTTCCAGATAATTTTATATAACTTACTAAAAGGCATGACTGTTTTAATTTTTTGTCAATTAAAAAAGTAAGATTCCTAATGTACCAGGCTTAGGCATATATGTATATTAAAAAGAGTGTTGAAAAGAAGCTTATATTAAAACCAAAACCAAAAAGCATAATTATTTAAATATTATATAAAACATCATTTTAATTTGCTTGTTTCCTAAGTTGAAAATAAATTCTGCTTTCCAAATGAAGCAATTACTTTTTTGGATCATCTCTATTCAATAATTACCATTTAAAATTTTTTGAATATTTACTACAAAGCAATGTTATATGAACTCTTCTGATTAGAAAACAAATGTTTGTGGGAAAAATGGGAGCAATTTTATTTTAAAAATGATGCAAATGCATCCTATAATAAAAAAAGTACACTTAATGATCATATAATTAGATGGGAGGAGTAACAGTATGATAAGATGAATGAATCATAGATTTCACTTCCTAAGCTAAAATTTAGCACAAAATTCAGTTTGCATAGCATAGTTAGTGTATAAGTTAGACTTTTTTCATTTAGCTGCTTTTGGTATAAAGAATATATATAAATAGTTTACTAAGTTACTTTCATAGTACTCCCTCTTATTCAGAAATACATGTCACCAGATTATGTTATGCAGTTCACTGGTAGAAGCTTTATAGTTGAAATTTTTAAAATGTGGAATTATATAAATTTAGACAGTTGTCTTCAGGATACTTATTTTAGATGGTGTTACTGAAATCTTACACGGCTCATTGGTAGCTATTAGTTAAAATAAAAATAATGTAGAAAATAAATTAATGCAGATTAAGTATTAAAAATAAATTAAATATTACATCCAAAAATATAATAATGTTTCACTCACTATACTAAGTAATCACTTCTGTCATGTCAGCAGATTAATTTACAAAAATTTCCAAAATAAAGTTGATGGTTATTTGACATTAGGTGCTTTAGAAAAACCTTTGTGTAAAATACATTAGTGATTATACTACTGCTTCATAACATTATAAAAAATACTCCCTATACTAAAAGGAATCTTTCCAAGGGAATAATAAACTTTAATTAAAAGTAATGAATCATGAAAGATAAACTTACTAAGTGCTTGCTCTGATGATATAACAGACTCTATGGGCCAACTTTTTCAGGCCATCTAAAGATCTTCAGGTAGGATCGCATTTCAATGGTCCGGGAGAGATGAAAATAGATTCCATTTTATAATAAACTTATCTGTATGTGGTCTGTGAAAAAGCATTTTAATATTCAAATGCCTTTGTTTAAATAACCTCAATCTTTCCTTTTCTAATTTGTCCATTGTTCACTTGGTCCT
Source organism: Ateles fusciceps (assembly GCA_036589455.1). NCBI lineage: Eukaryota > Metazoa > Chordata > Mammalia > Primates > Atelidae > Ateles > Ateles fusciceps. Next base: position 2,231,187 of record JAZHEH010000681.1, on the reverse strand, counting down.
CCACGCTGGTTGTAAAAACTAGCCTTACTATTAAATCCTCCACATATGTATACATTTTTGAAAATTACTTCAGATTTTTCTTTTTTCAGGGCATTAGTAAGTCCTTTAATCACTCTTTGTCCATCATCTCAAAATGTTGATATTTCCTGATTCCAAAAGAAAGGCATTTTCATACAAAAAGACGTAAGGCAGTAAATAAGTTCATTTTCTTAGGTAGCCATTTTTCTCCAGACTTTACACAGTGATAGTAAAAATGGTAATTGAGTCTACACAGGAATCTTTATCAAAACAATTAAAATGTTTTCTGCTATAGTGTTCAATTTATTATTCTCTTCAAACGTATTTTTAAAAATCTTTAAAGAATTTGAAGGCCAGGTGCTGTGGCTCACGCCTGTAATCCCAGCACTTTGGGAGGCCGAGGTGGGAGTATCACCTGAGGCCACAAGTTTAAGACCAGCCTGGTCAACATGGCAAAACCCTGTCTCTACTAAAAACACAAAAATTAGCCAGGTGTGGTGGTCCACTCCTGTAATCCCAGCTACTTGGGAGGCTGAGGCGTGAAATCGCTTGAACCCAGAGGCAGAGGTTACAGTGAGCCTAGATTGTGTCACTGTACTCTAGCCTCGTGAAACTCGGTCTCAAAAAAAAAAAAAAGAATTGGAAATTTATTGTGAAAAATATTTTATGTTAAAATGAGAGAATTAGGCTGGGCGTGTTGGCTCACACCTGTAATCCCAGCACTTTGAGAGGCCTAGGCAGGTGGACTGCTTGAGCCCAGGAGTTCAATACCAGCCTGGACAACGTGGTGAAACCCCGTCTCTACAAAAATAGAAAAATTAGCGGGGCATGGTTGTGCATGCCTGTAATCCCAGCTACTTGGGAGGCTGAGGCGGGAGGATCAATTCAATTAAGACTGGGAGGTTGAGGTTGCAGTGAGCCATGATTGCACCATTGCACTCCAGCCTGGGTGACAGAATAAGACTTGTATCTCAAAAAAAAGGAAGAGAGAAGACTAAACATTTACTGAGATGTTTCAAGAACTAGTAAATTCTGCTAAGAATCAAATACTAATAGAAATCTGATGTTTGATGATTGTAGCATATCAATAATAGAATATTTTAGAAAGCATATATATTTTGAAAAATGACTTTACAGTTAACCACACAGTGAAGCTAATCTATAGGAAGTATTTGTAATGGCAGAAAGTATCTGCCAAACACATTTGTGTGAAAAAAAAGTTTTATAGTACAGAGGTAATACTCCTGAAAATTAAAAATATTAGAGAGAGAGACAGAGAGAGAGAGAGAGAGCGAGAGAGACCTCCCTTCAGGCATAGTTTAAGTCTTGTGTCACAAATAAAAGGATCCTCCCTAGCATATGGAGTAGCTGCCATGTCCTCCCAGGGATGGTCTGTAGCTATGTTCACCTCAGGCTCATCAAGAAGAGGTAAACTGTCAAGTATAATTTCAGTCATAGGGTGGTTTGGTTGAGACAGATTAGTGGTATGCAATCATGATAGATAGTTTATCCCAGCTCCAAACTGCCGATTGGGAAATCCTGAACTCAAATGAACAGAGACTCAGTCATTATTAGTGTCAAAAAGGTACATAGAGACAAAATTTGGTTGGCAGCATGAAAGATGAATCAAGGCGAAAAAGTGACCAATTGCATGTTCAAAATCGAAACTGAGATGCATACTACAGTTTGGAAATACTTTAAATACCAGAACAGTCATACATTATTAATTCTTCATTGATTAATATTTAAAACATGTTTCTTAATGTATTCTCAGACAGACAATATAAACTAATGTATTTTCTTATTTCAAAATCTTTATTCTCAAGGTGATGCAGAGTAAGGAGTACCCTTTTAGATACAGGAGTAAGATAGCAAAATATTTTTTAAAAATTTATATAATGTTTAGTATCCTTCCTTCAGCTAGATATTTCCAGAAATAAAACTTTTTAAAAGAAGAACTTAGTTTTATGGTACTATTTTAATATTCAAATGGTTGTACTGTTTGATGACTTTCTCAGGAAGAAATCACGATATAATAAAAGCATGAACTTAAAATGTGGAAGAACCTAATCTAAATAACTTTCCAAATATTTTCTAAACACTGAAAAATATATATTTATAAATTGTAAAATACATTATTCTATTGGCAAACACAAACTTTGGTATCTTTAAATCAGACTCCCCCAACCAAATATCCACAAAAAGAATGTCCTCAAGTGTCAATGCCTGAAGTGATACGCTCTGACAAATCTAACAGCTCTTTCTGTGTCATTCCTAATGCACTTGTCACTCAGTATTATCCATCCTCATTAATGACAATGGGAAAGTTTATCTTGGGAACACGTTTTAAATCATCTACTCTTTACAATGGGACCATGAAATCTCTTACAAAACATGAGGCGGGAACTACTCTGACAACAAAACCCCTTCCTGGCAGCTTTATTCTTAATTCCTGTTCAAGGAGTAATCTGTTTATTATAAAATCATACAGAACAATATATTAAACAGAATTTGAAACAAGAATAGCTAGTGTGATTTTCAAGCTTACAAGTATTTTTACAACATTTTTATTAGGCTGAAAACACTACGTTGAGTTCTTTTTGTGTGATTTCATGCAATCTTCTATTCTACTCTACATTTAAAACACCTTTGAAAAGAAGTTTAATTTTACATAATTTTAAAATAATTTTCAAATGGCAAGGACACTCATGTTCATACAATTATTTTAAAATATAATAACTTACATTAACTTAAAGCAATTATAAGTAAAAATGTCCTCCTGTTTAAATTTCCCAACAAAATGCCAAAATATTCCAACTATAGCATCCTATACCTTAAAAATAATCTTACCAGGACCGACATTACTTTTAATAGTATATTCACATTTTAAACTTCAGTAAGATCTTGTTTACTTGTCTAAGAAATTCCAACATTAAAAAAACAAAAACAAAAATAAGCAAGACTTCATAGCACTCGCTTAAACTTACTGTTTTGACTATCAATTATAGACACTGGATAGTGTGGCTAATGAAAAGCTGAACTTTTTGTGTATACTTCTGCTAATAAAATCAATATAGCCTTATGCCCAATATAGAAATGCATATTTATGCCACTCAGTATTCACTTATCAAAAGTTTAATGCTACATTTTGATTAATTTACTGTATAGTAAAATAAGTAGATTATAACAAAAAACTCAACAATATCACATTTAAAGTTGATTTTATAACTTTTAATCACCTGAAATCATCTGTATATTCAAACATGCTACAAACAAAAACATTGAATTTTAGTATTTAAATTATATGAAGCTACAATTCATAAAGCATTTTAATTTCAGAATTCAAAACTTTTAACATTTGTAATTAATGCTTTATTTTTAAAGACGTTTATGTAAAGGCTGTTGTGCTTAAGGTTCTAAGTTAAATGTACAATAAACACCATAAAATGGTTCATCAAATTTATACTGTCTTATAAAAAATAAAAATCTAAGGAAAGTTAATATATATTTACACATTACAATTGTTTCTTATAATATTAGGTATTTATTATCAATCCGGTAACATTATATAGAAAATAGCAATTTACGTGTGGCTTCAGAAAGCTGAATTAGTACTAATGGTTAAGAGGTTGCTTTAGCATTTGAAAGAATCTGGTAGAGACTGAAATGGGGTGCCTCTAAGAAAGTGAGTTCCACATGATTACAGAGAGGCTGGATGAGAAAATATGTGCACACAATGAGAAGCTGGCTTTGAAGCACTTTAAGCTCCCTTCCAATGTTAACCTTTTATGAAATCTAGGTATTTTCTCAGACAGACATTAATGCACACTGTTTGAAAAATCTAGGTATTTTCAAAGACATTGCATAAATTCTACAAGTGCAAATTATGCAGCAAATGATTGTGTGCATTTGTTGTTTTTCAAATAAAGCTTAATTTTAAGACTACAAATCCTATCACCAAATTGACAATTCTCTCAGTAAATTTTCTTTAAAGTATGCAGCTCTTTAAAGTAGGGTTCTTTAATGGAAAATTTTCTTTGTAAATGATGAGACAGAAAATATTTTTGGCTTTGCAGGCTGTAAGAGCTCAACTTAGTGATGCACTGTGAAAACAGCCATAGACAAAATGATAACAATGGCTGTTATAATAAAGTTTATTAAAAAAAAAAAAACCATGGAGCTGGATTTGGCCCATGGGCCATAGTTTGCTAACCTCATGTTCTATTGCAAGAGGGCATAGTTGCTTTTAATATTGCCCTTTACATACCCATTTTTACGTGGACAAAAGCTTAAGAACCTTTCCAATAAAAAAGATTGGAATGTTACAATAATTGAATGTTAAAGAAATTGCTCATGTTTATAGTACTATGAAGAGTAGATCACATTTCCAAAATATCTTTATGTGTACTTTTTTCAGTTTGAGACTGAATCACACATTAAGTCAATAACATATTTTAATGAAATGCATTCAGTTATAAATCATACGCTGTAAAGCTTTTCTCCTAAATATAATTGTCCTTAATTTAAATTTCTATTTGGATCAGAATGGTTTCTCAGGAGGAAATTCTGAAGAAGCCAAACTAAAGAACTAGATTGAAATTTGTCAGCTTCAAGTGTATAATAAAGAGGTCACTGGGATGATTCTTCAGTAAGGACTAGTCCTAGATTCTGTTATGGAAGTGATATCAGTTACTTTACTGCTAACGTGTATTTAAATATAATTGTAGAATATCCAAAGTGTATTAAAATTCCATGTTACGTAATTATTTCATCTGTAACTCATAAGTCTCATGAATTGTTTTCAATAATAACAGCTCATTATATTATTAGCTGATTTTTTTTACAGGTTATTTTACTTATGTAAAACCTTAGAAATAAATTAAGCATCTACAGAAAACTGTATTCATACTATCGAACTATTCCATATAATCTGAAATGATGAGTTTTGTAATGGTCACACCCTCTCATATATTTTGAGCAACATCATGAGGACATTCATTCATTTATCCATTCATGCAGTATTTCATGAGCACTCACATGATCAGACAATGAACTAGGAAAGGGAGATACAATAATGAACACTTATGCTCCTAAAAGAACATTTTCCCAAAGTTTGACATTTTACAAAAGAAATGCATGCTGTTTTCACTGTATTAGAGTATGACAAAACAAAACAAACAAAACAGTACAGAACGGATGGATATTCAAGAGCTAAATAACAAGCAGAGAAGATTACCTCAAATAGTGCTCTTCTTGGCTACTTACTTCATGATTGGTTTTTGGCCTTAGTACTTTTATAGACCAATGAGTCTTACAGGTTTTTAAAGGTTGATTTATTATTACTTATTTGATTATTAATTCAAATCCACTGTTAAATTACTTTTGTTAATCCTAGAAGGTATGTTTGGCATTGACTAGAAATTTCATTTCCTTGATAGTACATAGCGATAAAAAAATTACGGGTGTGTGTGTGTGTGTGTGTGTGTGTTTCTGTAGTTCCTGGGTCTGAATATGCAAGTATAGAGGGAAGAATCTAGAAAGTGTTGAACAAATGTATTTCATTATATTTTTAAAATTTATTTGACACTAAAAAATGACTTGTATCTCACAATATACATACATAACATGTAAAATCTAAGTGTATTAAAATTGTTAAAAGAAAATATTTTCTTTTTATTTAGTACAGATCATTACTAATGCATTCGGAATAAATCATTACTAATACTTTATCTGGACCATAATTTTTTTCTAAGACTATTGAAAAGGCTATGAAATATAATTAAATCACTATCTAGTTGGATTCCTTTTTCATACCTATGCATGACAAATTTTGAACCTCAATACAGAAAAGATAGGCTGCATAAATCCCAACTATTTTGAAACAAGCTAGTTTTAGGGTAAAGGAGAGTTGAATACTATCACTGTCTTGTGTTTTGCTATACTTTAATATGATTCATATGTTAAAAAAACAAGTACATACATGTATATATTTATGTATAAGCAATTTTCCCTTAAAAACTGTAATTATGAGCTGGGCGCTGTGGCTTACGCCTGTAATCCCAGCACTTTGGGAGGCCGAGGTATCATGAGGTCAAAAGATTGAGACCATCTTGGCCAACATGGTGAAACCCCATCTCTACTAAAAATACAAAAATTAGCTGGGCGTGGTGGCAGGTGCCTGCAATCCCAGCTACTTGGGAGGTTGAGGCAAGAGAATCACTTGAACCCGGGAGGCGGAGGTTGCAGTGAGCCGAGATTGCGCCACTGCACTCCAGCCTGGGCGACAGAGCAAGACGGCATCTCAAAAAACAAACAAACAAACAAAAAAAACTGTAATTATGTATTTTAATAGTTTTCTATTATTATTTAGGTTAAGGATATAGTCCAATTGCATTTGGTTTTGGTCAACATTTTAGCAATTTGTTTATAAAAATATTAATAAGCTAGTTTGTGTTACCCTTTTCCTTTGCCTACTAAATACAAGATAAGTTGACCCATTTATTTACAGGATCAACAAGGGCAATCCATTTCATGCTATAGCACTGACCCTTCCCAAAGATCTTGTAAATGAGTAGCCTATTGCAATATGGACAAGAGACCTTTAATTGCACCAAGAACCTTTTTGTTACACTCTTTTCAGTGCTACATCATAGCTACAGTACAAGTTGGTTAAATATTTCTTACGTATTAGGCAGAAATATCAACCAAAAAAAAAACCCCGTATCAAAATATGTAAGTGAAAAGTTTGAGGCATTTAAGTCTACACTATAATAATGCCTTTTAAATAACTATTGATCAGAAAAATAAGCGTTTTTCATTCATATAATTAAATGTTTAGAAAATTAATAAACATTTCATTAAAGACAAGAAATTTGGAAACAAAGATCAATCAAAATTGATATTAGCTTCATTTTATAATGGAAAACTTTTTTTTTTTTTTTAGAGACAGAGTCTTGCCCTGTTGCCCAGGTTGGAGTGCAGTGGCAGGATCTCAGCTCATGCAACCTCCGCCTCCTGCGTTTAAGCGAGTTTTCTGCTTCAGCCTCCCAAGTAGCTGGGATTACAGGTGCCTGCCACCACGTTCAGCTAATTTTTACATTTTTTGTAGAGATGGGGTTTCACTATTTTGGTTGGTCAGGCTGGGCTCGAACTCCTGACCTCAAGTGATCCATCTGTCTCAGCCTTCTGAAGTGCTGGGATTAGAGGTGTGAGCCACTACACTGGGCCTATAACAGAAAACTTTAATTGTAGTAAAAGATACTTCTCCCTTTCTATGAAATGACTATATATACTTTGAAGTTTTATTATTTGAAATGTTCAATGAAGAACCCTATACCTTAAAAAAAAAACACCCACATACATGCCAAATATCATTTATATTGGGCAATAATATTTGAAACTATTTTTCAATAAAGCATAGGGTCAGGTATTTCAACTGATTTACTCAGAAATTTTTGAATGAATGCAATATATATTTGACAGTCTGACAAAAAATTGAAACCAAATACTCAATTTCATTAAACCCTTCACCTTGGGTATCTTATTTCCGGAAGGCTCATGCCAAAATGATTTAGTTTGATTCTCTACAACAATGGTGGGTTGATTTGACAGCACCTGACAAAACAGTTCAATGAATTTCACTATACCAGATACAAAGAACCTAAACTGGCTACTCTATAAAATGTCCACTATGACTTAGAGTTATGACAGTAATAAATTTGCCAAATTTTTTATTTCTACTTAAATAAGAGAACTGCTTTACCAGTTTTTGGGTTAAAGAGACTCCCATTACATTCTACTTTCTCTTAATTATTTATTATGGTACCCAATCCTACCTTTTAAAAACTAATAATTTGTATTTAACATCATATTTCTTAATGAGGAACACAATTTCTTCATATTACTAAAATGCAGAAAACTTTTTCGTAATATTCATCAACAAAAGGAAAATATTTTACAATCATATTTATTGCTTGATTTTGCTTAAAGATGGTATTTAAAGAACTTCCAACAAATCAAGCTTTTTGCAAAGAGAAAAATAGCTCTTAATATGAAAGAATCAAACTTGCATTAGAACCAGTTATAATAAAAAGGGAAAAAATTAGAAATCTGAAAAATGAATTCGGTAGACCCTTATTAAGCTATAAGTTGTATATACCTTGATTATCTCACAGGATAATTTTTGATGCTCCAAAGATAACAAATGTAAAATAACTTAGAAAAATATAAAATACAAAAACAGGTTGATTAGCTATAAGCAAATTAATATCTGTGAAAGTAGTAGAATATAGAACTTAAGTGAGTCCAATAATAATATAGTGGAACTAAATTCGGTAGACTTTTAGACTATATCAAAATAGTTGATAAGGAAAACAACATTTCTTTGTATACAATACATTCCCACTTTCTTTTGGATTTAGAAATCCTATAAAAGTAAGTAGTATTTTAGAGAATAGTTCCTTTTTTTGCAAATTAATTTTCCCGTAATAAAAAACCTACCATATTACTAGAAGAGTAAAAATAGAAAGAATATCATCACCCTAATGTATTCACACATATATATGAAATACATAATAACAATGTTATATAAGGGAGAAGCTGTGATTAATCCAATCACAATTTTATAAAAAGCAGAAATGCATGCTAGGAAACAGAAGAATTTTTAATATGAATGTATGTAAATATATATATGAATATATATGAATGTATGTGTATATATATCACATTAACACATTTTTTGAGACAAAAAAATCATTTCTTATTGAAGAATCTTTCAGGACAGAGGCTTTGTGGCTTATGTAATGAAGAGAAGATAGCACTACAGCTTAGGGCATGGCAGACAGTTGGTGGTTAAGAGCACAGGCTTTAGAATAAAACGGGCTTCAATTTAAGTGTCATTTCTGCCAGTTATCAGTTCTGTGACTCTGGATAAGTTGCTTGATCTCTCCAAACTGTAAGCCTCCTCATTTGTAAAATGAAGATAATAACGTTATAGGGGTAATTGTAAGGTCTATGAAATAATGCCTTTAAGCACTTGCAGCAGTCCTAGCCCTCTGTTAAATATGTAATAAAACTTACTTTTTAAAAGTAATAATGAACAGAGTTTCTGAACATGTTAGCTTTCCAGTGTTATCCTGCATATGGCATCAGAAGAACTGAATTTACTCCTGGCTCTAAACACACATGCATGATTTTGGGAAGGAAGGTTATACAACTCCTATGTATTTCTTTTTATTAAAATATGTGTAATAGTATGTACGCAAGGGTTCCTGTGAGGATTGAAATTAAATATAATAATGTAAGTGAAAGCACCCAATGCAACACCTAGAACAAATTAGATACCAAATACATGTTTTTAAAGAAAATTACAGTCAACATGAGTTACTTTAAAAACAGTAGTTTAACAATTTAACAAATACTTATGGAGCACTTGTTACACATACTCAGGATTTACCTGCAAATAAGATATACCACATCCTTACTCTTGTGGAGCTTACATTTTAGTGGTGATGTTGGGAAAATAAACAAACTGAGGAACAATTATAAAATACACTGAGAATTCAAACAGTACATGAGGGCAAGTAACTTAGTGAACACTTCAGACAGGCCAGTCAGACTTCTCTAAGGAGGAGGTTGAGAGAGTTAATTCAGAATCCAAATGACATGAAAAGGCCTTGAAAAGATCAGAGGAATGAGGATTCTGAACATTTGCTGTGCAAAGGCACTGAGGCAGGATTAAACTTGAAATGTTGTGGATACAAAAGTATCCCCAAAACTACCTATATCACAAGCTCAAGGATACCATATTTACCAAGCATTAGTGTTATAGGCACCTTGGAGGATATAGTAGTAAGATGTAATTTCTTACTTCCTAGGAACTTAAAAAATACATTTTGGTGAGGAAATGGAATAGCTGTGATTTGTCATCATTTTCTGTTTTCTTTTTTTCTACCTTCCTTAGACACCATAAACGACACATTATGAAAGGAAGCGTTTCAGAGACTATCATGTAAACTGGACTAATTCTACTACAGTAATTCTACAAAGGTTTGAAAAAAATCTTTGAAGTATTGCAATATGATTTTCCTGGAGGCAAACCATAAAACACATATAAATGTTTATGTCTGCAAAAGTTAGGAAGAAGGAGAAGAGATCTTTTTCCCTTCGCATAATTAGACAATGCTGAGTCTGTAACCTCCTGGTCTAACAACTAAGGTAACCGCACTACAGGTAACCATAGTATCTTTACGAGAGGCTGTTAGCAAGATTCTAAATATTTGACTTTGCTTCGTGTAACCATCTCATTATTCAAATATATACTTTCCTTAAATTTCCTGAGTAACATAGTTATGAGTAAATACAATAAATAGTGCAATGTAAAATATTAGATTCTAAATTCAATGTATAAAATGAAGATTTTTATATAAAAATTACGGTCAAGGTATCATATTTTAATAACATTTCTCAAAGAAAGATTATTCATTTGATATAACTAATTATAAGTTTCATATCGTACGTGTTGATGACCATATAGAAACTTTAAGACATATAATAGCTAAATATGAATTTACTCTTCCTTGCAAAATGAAGCAATGATGTTCTGCCAGTCAAACTAACAGGAAGCATGTGAAATGAACACAAAAGCAAACAGGCCTTACACTGCCTAAGGGAAAGTCAGCAAGATGGCAGTTTCAATCATTCGGAATAATACTACAGCAGCCTTAGGCTTTTCTCAGAATGGAAACATGTCACTATTACTGCAATATTTCAACAAATCAGAATGCAGAGAAAAGAACACTTATGCAACCACATCCTGGAAGGGGCCACTTTACTCAACATTTAAGTGGAAAACAATTATAAAGAAATTTCAGAAAAATTGTCAGTGAACATAAAAGACTCAGGGAAAAATGTTTTTTCTTTCAAAGTGCTTAATAGATTTTTTTTAAAAGCTTACCATTTAGAAACAATTTCCTTATATATTCTCCTTAAGGAATTATTAATGTAAAGACAAATTTATATGAAGTGGTAAGTGAAAAGTTTGATATTCAGGTTGCCAGTAAGAAATGCTCATTTTTCCCCCAGTACAGTACTATTACTTTGGAAGGTTTGATCAAAGGGAATAAGCTTTCACAACATTTATATAGGAAGTTAAAAAATACTTCAAATATTTTGGGAACTTACCTAATCAGTATACTTTTAGCATGTGTCTAGTCATGTAGCCATCTTTGGTCAATCATCAAAAAATCAAAGGCAAATTGGCATGACTCAACCCTAACTTTAATACCGCATGATTGTGTCGTGTAAGCTTGTTTTGTGTGAGAGCTGCTGTGGTTTTAGCAGAGAGATTAACAACCGGACCTAAGCTGGCCTCCAAACCTTGCCCTGCTGATGCCTCAAGCTCTTTGAAGTCCGACCATCATACCTGGCAAAACAACAGTGGGAACTAGGATGGTGTCAGATCTAATCAAATTGTTTGCTGCAGCATAGCTAACTATGGGGTTCACTAATTGGCCCAATTGCGGATTATACCTTTTGCTACAGATTCAAGACAATAATTTAGTTAAATGATGTTTTTTTTTTCTTATCTCTTCTAATTAAGATTCCAAAGTAGAAAGAAATAGGATTAGACAGATTCTCAAAACTGTGTTCTCCTTAAGGTGGTATGTACTTTTGATAGGTTAACTATGACATGTGAAATATATAAAGTGTAGCAAGTATTAAAGCAACTTCTGGAGATTCTGTGAAACATGTCGTGCTATTATATGCCGATATCACTTGGGAATGAAAGCATAAATATTAAAATGATAATATAATGAATATATCAAAATGTATACAAGTAAAAAAATACATTTCCATTATTAAAAAATGTTAATTTTTGACAAGTGATTTAATCTAAATAAATAGATGCCTATGTGCAACTTTGATTTTTTTTTTCTTTCTGCTAGCTGCAGTGTATCTAGGAATAAAAGCTAGCTGAAATAGCAAACAACATTTGTAGTATACTGGACTATGGCCCATGATGCTACACTTAATAAGGCTCCCAAGCCAGACATTTATATTTCCATTATTTTATTTTAGTAACATAATTGTGAGTTAACAACCAAGTTAACCAACCGTCCCTCCATCTCTAGATATAGTAAACATATTCATCATTCGACTTCTCATTTAAAAACCAGAAAGGCTGCTGAAAACAAGCATAGGGAAGAAAGTAAACCCAGGCCCAAAGATACCACGAAACACTCCAAATTATTACACATTATCAGAGCCACTAGCACCCTTGTAGTTTATAAGAGTTTATACTTTTCCAATATGTAAATAATAATCCTACTGAATAATCCTACTGAATAGCACCAAGTTATATGGCAATATAATTATAAATCTAATTTATATCGATGGGACCTACTATTCTAGTCATAATACTTGAGAATAAATCTATTACATAAATACATCAAAAATAATAGCAACTTAATAAAAACTGGTTGGTCAATTCTTTTGTGAGAAAAAGTTCTTGGTGACTGAAGAAATACTAAGGTCCTGTTCTGAGTTAGAGACAAAGTATGATAAGACAGCCTTGAGTAAACATGATTTACTTTGACATTCTTCACTCTCAATATTCATTTAGTTTATGAGACCCACATAGAGACACTATTTATGATAATTACTACCTTTTTGACCAATTATAGCCTACACCAGTACTGTTAATCTTTATATTGAAAATTTGTAGTAAATAGTGTAAGTATTTTGTATATTTCCGTGTAACCCAGTTATTGTACTCTCTGTCTTGAACTTAGAAACACTGAATCTTTGAGCTGGAAAACTGTCCCATTACCAAAGTGGAAACTCTCTTTGTGAAAACCTTAATGGATAGTGCAACTAATGTAATAATAAATTATGATCATTTATATTAGAAAATTTTATTACTAGAATGTGCTACAATATGATCAAGCTAAAAATATAAAATCAAAATATCAAAATATTATCAAATGTAAATGAAAATGCGGCATTTATGATGTCATCAAATATGTAGCCACATTTCAAATTCTGCCAAATCTTACTTGTTATGTGCTATACTTACATTGTAATTACTAAAGAAAAAACTGGTTAATGATAACCTGATGTTAAAAAAAGCAAAAATTACAGAAGTTAGAAATGAAAGTTTAACCAGTTATTTTAGCTTGGAAGTGAAGCTATGTACTCACGTTACCTTACATGTAACTAAGAAGACAGAGTGTATGGGTCACTTGACTAGTGGAGCTTACATCATATTTATAGCTGTATTATTTGCACTATTTTTAAAACTCCATTCATAATTTATTTATATTACATACATTTCAGCAAAGATTTTATACCTATTAAGTAAATGACCTTGTTTTTGATTCTGGGATAGATATAAAGATGCAAAGCACATTGTTTCTATGTATTGAATCTATTCATATCTTAGTAAAGCTTTTGTTTAAAATATTTAATCACTATATAAAAATATAAATAAGCTACTATAGTACTTGCTACATAACAAACGCTGAAAAAAATGTTTGCTATGATTAAATGGAGGTTAGGTAAGGTTAGGTAAATTTGATCTGGTTAAGATCAAGGAATAAGTAGTATTTAATGGTTAACCAAGTACGCCAGACTGTTACTATGTATAGTTTATAAGAATCACCAGTTTTCAAAGAATTGGAAAGCTATTTCTTTTAACCTGAAATCACAGTTTAAACTTTTAATTTTACTTATCTAGGATGCATGTCAGGATTTTGGTGCAATTAGTATAGATATGATTTTGCTATGGTCTATTTGTAGAGGGGCTAATTTATAGAGTTTTGTAGTTATAGGTATCAGCCAAAATTTTTATTGTGATTAGATACATATTTTCACTTGAATCTGCACAATACCAACATATACGCTGAGAAGAAAGAAATATTCCTTTGCTTTCTCCAAATCACTCAAAGAAATTAGAGCCTACAAGTTAAAGTTGCTCTACCTGTTAGAGGCCCTTGGTAGCTGCTAGTAAAAAGATCATCAGTTTTCACATATGTAAAGGGCAATGACTTAACAAATAAAAGAAAATGTGCCCTAAAAATAGAGATGAGAGTGTGCCTGCTTCTTTCACCCCTTGTTTCCAACCTTGCCTCCTTTTGAGAACATGTGATTGACAGTAAATTCCAACATGTAACAAATCGGCCTGTATGGAATTGGAAAAGTTATTTCTGCTTTCCCTGCTAAACTACCTTTCACTTCTGAAAGGGAGACTCAGATTCAATGCCTGATTCAATGTCAGATTCAACTATCTTTCACTTCTGAAAGTAAGACTTAGACTCAATAGCAGATTCAATAGACTATCTATTTTAGTCTCAGACTTCACAGGCTAGTAAGTTTACATTTTATTTTTAAAAAATCAGGACATTTAAAAAGAACATTTATTTGTTGTGAGTATTAAAACAGCATCATCTGCTCGATGATTTTACCCTCAATAAAGGAATCCTTAAACTAGTTATTTTCAGGTCACTTCTACCCCCTGTTTCTAGTTTCTTTAATATATTACCAGGACTTGCTATCTGTTTGGATATGCATTTTATAATGTACAATACTATATTTAAAACATTTGCCCTTAGGTGAACCACATGATTTTATTCTATTCTAATCATACCTTCTATCTGGTTTGTTTGATTCCTTAATTTTTACTTTTTCTAATCACCAAATTGAATATTATGGCATAAGTAAATAAGTTATTTAGAATGTGTATATTTCTATTAAAATAACAACAAAAAAAAAACCCAAAAAACTTTAGTGATTAGGTTGTTAGCCAAAAAGGTGCAGAGTTTGATTATATGGAATTTTAAGAAACAACAGTCTCTTTGTGTTTTATTTTCAAACAATTCTTCTAAACCACAGGTTGACCAATTACAATGATTCTTAGTTAAGCATAGCAGGAAGAAGAGATAAAATGGAACAGAAACCTGTGTGGTTAATGGAAGATCTTTCATCAGCTCGGATGGTGAAGTATAGTTACCATTAGAACCTAAAGCTATTCAAAGGAGAGGTCCCACTTGATATCACATAAGTTCTTTATTTCTCTTTCTTCCCCAGATCCCAATAAGACTCATTGAGACAGAGAAGGAGAAATCATAAAAGTGATGCACATTACTGTATTGCTTTCTTCTCTGGGCACAATATTTACTTTCACGGGGGAATCATCTTGCTTAGTTTGTATGGTAATAGAAATGACACCTCAGATGTGGTTGTTAGAATACTAATTTCAGAAAAAAGGTGGCACATGGAGAGCAAAAACTTCTTCCATTAAAAACATATACTCAAAAGAAAATGATAAGCTTGTGACACCAAACTATATTCTTCTCAACATTTTAAGCAATATTATGGTACATTACTCAGTATTCTGTCAGAAAAACTGAAACAATGTCTGAACAATTACACTGTTGGGTTCCACTTCAATGGTTTCTTTTGAGAACTAAAGCAAATTAGCTCAAGAATCACTATTTCTACACTCTTACTCTTTTGGCTTTAAGTGGCTTTTGAAGGGAGTATCCCCAGATGAGAAACTTCTAACACTCCTGCAGAGATGACCTGCTTGAAGAACTGGCTGCCTGATTAACTATTAACTGCTCTCAATAGGATTAGATAATTAAGGACATTGATGACCATTAATTAGGAGGAGGGCACATTAATTTGTCACTGGATAGGGCCCTTACAATGATTTATAGGTTAGTGCTACTTGCAAATGTGAAGGGAAAAGGAAAAAGAGAGAGAACCATTAAGTTACCTTATCAAGTGGCCAGCTTAAAGAGGGCAGAGGGTCAAAAAAGGGCCAAAGTGGTCACTTAAGGGTGAAGTCCCAAACACCAAAGCAGTGCCAAGCCACATTGACCATCATTTGGTGATGAAGTTAAAAATATGCTAATTTATTGGTGGCAATTCTCTCTTTTTATGGTTTCAAGCAGTTAAGACAAGTGGCCTGCTTAGGAGCTTTTCATTTGAAAGAGATTAAACAAAATGGTTTGTCAAGGCTGCTTGGCTGTTTTATGTCTTTGTTAAAAAAAATTGCACCCACTATACTGATAACTATCACATCACCCAAAAGCCATCTCTCTCTGAGCATTTACTTCGTTAATAAATACATCAATTCTAATTGCTTAACAGTTCTCTGTTCATTTGCTCTTTAGCAAGATTAAGTTGAAATAAATCTTTTGTCCTACTACTTTCTGTCACCATTGCTTACATAAGGGTCACAAAAAAAGTTGCAGTGTCTTAGAAAATGTACTTAAAGATACTAGTGTAAATTATAATTTGTTTAGTTCCACTCCGAAAGGGAAAGGAAATTTGCTTTCCTTTACTAATACTTTTCTTTACTAATAGTAAAGAAAAATGCTTTTAAAATGGAGATAAGAATCCTCTTAGCCACAGACAATTGTGGGTAGCGTTCACATTCCACACACAAGTAAGCACAGCTCATTAACATTTAATTAAATATGCTTTTGAAAGCCATGGAAATATGCGTATCGTATTTATCATATAAGTTTGGACCTTACTTTTAATAGATATTCAAAAGAAAATCATCTTTGCCATACTTGATATATTGTACAAATAAAACAATAGTCTAAAAAATTATTGTTATATCAGAAGAACTTAAAAATATTTAGCATAAAACATGTCCTAAGAATTTCATTAAAGTAAAAATAAGATAAAAATAATATAAAGTAAAAATAGGTTAAAAATAAGTTTACCTCAAGACTGTAAACTAAAACATAAAAATTATCTTACCTCAATGGTGAATAGCTTCCTTTTTAATTTAAAACCTAAGTCTTTGACATCTGATTCGTCACAAACCAAGTTATTAAGCCGAGGAATTTGCCGTATATGAATCAAGCCTTGTGGAGAGAAAATTCAAGGAAAAAAATTTAAAACGTTGTCATCAGATGCATAAATTAAAGAGTCTTACAGTAGAATCCTGTAAATTTACACACAAGCATCCTCCCCTTTTAAAACTGGAGCTTACTACCAGGAGCAATGAAGCAAATGGTGTGATTATACTCAAGTAATCAAGCAGAATAAGATAAACAGAAATCCTTGTGCGAGGAAAACTAATTGCACTTTGGTACAGAAGTACAGATGTAAAGAGGGATCTTAATACTTGTCAAAACTACAGCCGGTTTGTGTGTGATTTTCTCTTGTATTTACAGTAAGCAAATATGGCTATCACCTTGCATGCTGCCCACGGCACCACTGAGTGATCTTTATTTTATTAAATGCACCACTAAGCAGGCAGCAAAACAAGGCTTATGGGTTACTGATAACCAGTGAAGCACTCATGAGAAGTATTTCATTTTGTACCTTATTAATGAATTGAACAAACCACTGAAGAAAACTACATTGCAGAGTACACTCTAAGACCAAATATTAAGCCCTATGCCATCCCAAGACACTCATTTCTATGGCATGTTAGACCTTTATGTAGCTGCTATAAGCTTTGCAACAGTGCTAGGTAAATCATGAGCTTTGGCCTCTTGTCAGTAGAAACATTTGCTAATTTTTTCTGACAAGGGCACTGGATGGCTTTTGTGCAGCCTAATGTAGTTTCTGACTAAACTAGGGGTCATTTCCCACAGAGGAAGATATGGAAGGTTCTTTACTACATCTTTCTGCCTGACTCAGCTCATATTTAAAAATTGCCATCCCGAGGACACTGATTCAAAACATGGGGAGGAAAGGCAAATTACAGATTTGAACAGAGATAAATCTTACAGTATTGCTTCTCTAGTACGAGGTTTTGTGTGTGTGTTTAAATGCATAATAATGTTACCTATTAGTCTTAGCTTAAACCTTTTAAGGTACTTGGTTTTAGAAATGGCCTTTTCAAAAATAATTCACTAAAATATCTGACTATTTTTTAAACTTAAAAAATGTAAAAGGTATCATTAAGGAGATAGCTTTTAGCTACAAATTAAGAATACCTCATACATACTATTTAATAAAATGTATTTATTAGAAATAGGCACACCATACTTTTATTTGCATGTTTCTTATTTTAACATTAGATGTGTTTGCT
Organism: Ateles fusciceps; assembly: GCA_036589455.1. NCBI lineage: Eukaryota > Metazoa > Chordata > Mammalia > Primates > Atelidae > Ateles > Ateles fusciceps. Next base: position 2,213,111 of record JAZHEH010000681.1, on the reverse strand, counting down.
TAGCTATCCAATGCCTTATAGAATCAATTAATAATTTTATCATCAGGTCATCCTTATTAACAGAAAGTATATTAGTCATTAGAACCACTCATTACTCTGTGGAAAATAATTTATCAATTAAGAGATTTTAGCACAAAGAATCATAGCCTTTCAACCTTTGAAATATTTTAATCAAAATAATATTTTTAAGAATATAATTTTACAAAATGCATAAGCTTATAATACTTGTCTTATAAAATCTGGAAGCAAGCTTCAAATAAGCGACTCAGTCTTTAAAGATTTCCATAGAAGTATGGTAGTTCAATAATAATGGTAGTAATAATTTATATATATTAAGAATAATAAGTAAAAATCTGTTATTTACTACATTCTATATTCAGTTTAGATCTATAATACTAAGACCTAACTACTACACTTTTACTCTTCACATAGTTCTATGTAAGACTCACTACCAAAAAGAATCCCCAAATTAACCAAGTGACTAAAATATTACTAAAAGTAAAAAAAAAAAAAAAAAAAAGTAAAAAGTCTGATGAATTCACCTGTGTTTATATCTAAGTGGCAATATTTTAAAATTTGTTCATCAGTCAAACTAACAAGAAAATGAGTAAAGAGAGAAAAGTCCAAATATAACCAAAGACGTTCTGTTTTTTAAAATGTAATTGGCTAGGAATCTGTAAATACAATCCAGTAGGTAAGTATCTTATCATATGGCTAAGCTTTGTTAAGTATAAACTGCTATAGAAAGCTGTTATTATTAGAATTAATATGATATTTATTTCAAACATGGCTAATAAGTATGACTAATTTCATGGCTACCTTAAGATACTAGGACAACAAAATATACATCTGACTCAGCCATGCTTAGTACTTGGGTTTGACTCCTTTCAGTTATCATAGTCTATAGTCTTAATATAGTTTGGTAATAAGCTGCCATGGAAGATGGACAGGAATAGAAAACATTTAACAGATGTATTATAAAATAAGATCCATACTATTTGACAGTAGATATTTGGATTGAACAAGATGCTTCCAGGTAACCTAGAAACAGCCTGCTCATGCTCTTCTCTTTATGAAGTTGCTACTTACCATGATAATCCTTATACAATGGGTTAGTTTCTCTCTCAGAACCAATAAATGATTCCAGACCAACTACTATATCTGACAAGTTTGTGACATGGGCAATAAAGGCTTTATTCTGCAAAACATGGAAACAAAACAGTAATATTAAATGTTATGTTAATAATAAAATATCTATACAATATCACTATGCCATCTCATGAAAAACCATATGGAGATAGACCATCAACAGAGAAGTAATTTAAAAGTTAAAGCTACTATAGGCTGAAAACTGGATGAAAATATGCCCTTAATTGAAAATGTTGGCCCATGTAGTCATGCTATTCTAATTGGAAGAACTGAAGGGAAAATATAAATTGGTAGAAGACATAAAATGGTTAGTTCTGGTAAAGAACATAAATTGATTATTTTTCACTTGTATTAAGGAACAGGACTACTTTCATTTTCATACATGATTATTTTTCAAGTTACTTTATCCATTGCCCACTGGAAAATCTGTCAGACAGCAGGATTCAGAAGCAGTAGATGGTACAGCATAAAGTATAGGGCAAGAGTCCCACTGTCGTCTGTCAGCTGGGACTAGGTCCCAGCCCTGTAACAGCTGAGGTCCTCTGTGACATATTAGAAACATAGAAAGGACCAGCTAAGAGACTGCAACGTGGCTAGCTATGGAGTCTTCTGTTTTCTCTTTCCAGATGCTGCCATTTGGCTCTGGGATAATAATAAAGGGAAAGAAAAAGATGGTAGATGACTAACATTTAGACCAGTAGCCTATCCTTTCTTTCTCAACATAATCTGAGTTGAACTGAAATACTGCTAAATACATTTAATAAATGTCACATTGTGCCAGATCAAAACAATAGGTTAATATGTTTACATACATAGTATGTCCAGTTATTAAGTAGCAAAAGTTCTAAATACTGAGAATCTCATGGCTATAAATATGTAATCATCAAATATCTGGTAGGGTTTTTTTTGTTGTTGTTTTAATTCTTTAATTACTGGAAATCTAGTATTCCTTTTAGCCCCTGACAGGGTAGTAGATCAGAAAACTGTGATTATATGCTACAGCGTCTTAGACAATTTTTTGCTTAGCAGATCTAGATAAGCTGAAACTTTGTTTTGTAAAATTTTGCAATTTTGAAATTCTCATTTTATACAATGGTAATGCCAACCAGTTAAAAACTAATCTTTGAAGAAAAGAATGGTAAATATAAAACAGTCAAGAAAATTTATCAGCCTGCTATATCCCCTGTTAGAAAGATGTAAAATACAATAAAATATTTTCATTGTCTGGAAACATAATTATGACTGAGCTTACTAATATTCTTGTTTAGGTCCCCTTATAAAGATGGCATAAGAATGAAAAATAAAAGAGGGCTGTGGTCAATGTTACCTGACTTGGTACTATGAAACACATAGCACCCTGTGTCACCAAACATTCTGTTGAAATGACTGGTTAACTCACACCTAGGGCAGTATTTGAAACTCCTTCATAAGTTGGAATGTGTGTTATATAAAGAATGTTTCAGCATTATATAAAGCATGTTTCAGCCTTTGGATCAGTGTTGTTAAAAAGATTCAGTAAAAATAGTTATTCTTAATTTTCTTTAATATGTTCAATCACGTGGGCACACTAAGTACAGAAAAACATAATTTGGAAATGCCTATTTTTTCTAAGGTAATTTTTCATTCAATGGTGAGAAAATAATCCAGATTGATTCCTTACTTTCAGTTCTGTGCCACAGGGGATGGTCCTACTCCAGGAATAACAGGGGCTTCAGAGGCCATAAACATGTTCCTCTCAATATTTCTTTAGCCAAAGACCATTATATCAAACTCATCCAGGTTGGGTTTCAGCCAGTTATTCTTCACCCAAACAAAAATGTCTGCCAGACATTCCAACAGCTGGGATACAGTTCACAATGAGTCAACTTGAAAATGATTCATTGTGCTGAGTACTGAACAATGTTGGGGTGGGGGTGGGGTGTGGCTGGGTTGGTAGTAAAGGGTGAGAACAAGTGGGAGATGAAGAATAACCATGTGGTTCCCCCATTAAGAAGAATCTTGGATAACAACCAGCAGGCTCTTATCATTTCATTTTTAGGATAAACTCAACTGGGAAGAGTACTCCTGTCATGGACCCTCAGATGAACACGCATTTTATAAAGGCTACTGACAATATTTCTTAATCAAAAAGGTCAGATTTCCTTTTATCTATAAATAAAAGACTAAGCCTTTGTATCTAAATATCTGAATCTAAAATGATGCAAGTCAATTTTTGTTAGAACTCAACTACTAAAGATTTCAGTGATATAAACTAGGACTTTCTCAGTTATATGAATAATATAACTGAATATAAATTGTAAGGTTTAAACATGAGATTAATTTCCATTCTAGCAGTACATAAGCAAGGTACTGTGTATTCAAATGGTCAACCTGACATTTGCTTATTTCAAAGAAGATATCCTTCTTTCACTTAATCTTAAAATTTACTAATAAACCATTTAATATCCTATAATGTTTATCAGTTTTATAAGTCTTTTAAAGGTAGTTTGTGGGAGATTTTTAAAAAAATCAGTTAACCACTTGAAGGGGAAAACTAACAAATTCTAAGTAAAAAATATGTACAGCCTAGATTTCTAAAATTTCCAGAAACTCATTCATGTATTTCATTTATTATATTTCTAAGTTTCACCGGTTTGCATCGTAGTTATTAACTACAAACTAAAGTCTACTGAAAAAACTTTCATAAAATATTAGGACAAGAATAGCTTTTAATCATACTATTACCAAAAAATTGGTTATATTTCACAGTGACCTTACTGCTTTCTGCACAATTATTTTGCAAAATTGTTTGTATAATGTGGCAGACCAGATTAATTGTGAAAGTTGTGGGGATATCTGAAAACGGTTTATAGAATAAAAAGTAATGGAAATTATATAAGAATAACACCTAAGTTTTTGACTGAGAAAATGTTTATTTTTATTATAAATTTATTCAACCTTCTAGTTATATGTAGGAGCATAAAATATATTGGGGCTTATAAATGTACATGTTTTTTAAAAAGTTAAAAAAACTTGTTATAGATTACTTCTGTACCTTTCCAAGCTTTATAAGGAATATGGTCTATTGATGTAATCTTCCCTTAAAACCACTGTCAAAAGGTCTTTCAAATAATAATATTAATATTAAATGGTCTTTTAGATAAAAGCAGGTGAATTTACTTAGAAGAATCTAAAAATAACAGCTTAAAAAACCCATAAAAGCATAATAATCACAATTCACTTTAGCAGGAATACACTATGGATAATAAATTGTCATAATATAACCAGCAGTGTTTGGAAAGCTTTAGCATAATGATCTGAGCAGAGGCCTTGAAACTGGAACATCCACATTCTCATCTTAACAGACTCTAAGTGTTTTTATGTTATTAGCCAAGACGCAAAACCTCTTTGGTCTTCAGTATATATTAACAGATAGAAATGGAGAAGTAGAGGTATTTATACAGCAATTACTTAAATTTGAATATAATCTTTGCATTAATTTTGAAGTTGTTACAATATAGTTTCCAATACAGAACATTTCAGTAAGGACATTCAGAATTCGCCAATCTGGGTAAATTAATGCTTATGGTGTATGTATGGTATAATGCCAACACCCAAGTATGTACAATGATATTGCCACCCTTCCTCCTTGCCCATCTGGATATGAAAATGTAGGATGGCTCAAAAATCCTTCTTATCCTAGACAAATCTCCCTGCGCTCCTGGGTAAAAGTTGTCAGCTCTGGACAGTAGCCAAGACATGACTAGGAGGGAAGCCAGAAGAGAGGAGAGCCAGTGTCCGGGAGTTTTAAGAGTTTGCTGGCAATCTCAAATAGCATTGTATTAAGTTACATAAAGGGCTCTTAAAATTTTCTGTTGCAATGTAATTTAATTAATCATTTAAATTTAAAATATGCCAAATGGTGTTGCAAATAAGCAAAGCAAATCAGATTGTCCAGTCTTCTACCTTTGTATTTCAATTTTAATTTCAAAAAAAACCTTCAGAGTATTTGTTTTGACTATTCTCTGTTTGGTTTCATAGAATGTTTCCTGTTTGCCATTATACAATGGTAATACATTTTTTATTAGGATACACCACATCTGTTAAATGGATTTTAAATTAGGGAAGATTTAATGCTCCCTTTCAATTCAAAGTTCTTAAAGTCAAAACTATGAATTTTGTTAAGAGATAAAAATTCAACCATTGCCATTTAAAGCTCTCACAATTTTCAAATAAAAATAGTTCAGATACCTATTTAGAGTTATCAAAGTAACAATTAGAATACCTTAAACCCTCAATATTTCTTTATTTCTGAGGATCTAATTATCTCAACAATATAAAAGATGCAATTTGTACCAATACAAAATATATTTCCAGAAAAAATTTTAATAAGAGGATTAAGAAGTAATTATCCAATAACTTATAAAGAAGCTTGAAAGGAATAAACCAATCAACATAAAGCATTTATGCAATGCCTCAAGAGCAAATTCTTGAGTTACTCTGTATTATTTAAGAAAGATAGCAAAAATAATACGAAAGAGCTCTCATTTGAGTACAGTACAAATATCAGATTTGGGACTATAATACCCTGAAAGCACTATTAAGTTAAAGTTAAAGACTTAAAGAAATATTTAAGTTACTTTATGTTTGACCATAATACATGATGTAGTGGGTGTGTGTTGGGAAAGAGGGGGGGAGGGGAATCCCCACAGGAAAAGCAAGTATGTTATATTCAACATCTCAATTTATAACAACATTTACTGAAAAATGATAATTATAGAACATGAATACAGTAGAACTTAAGACTTTTCTCCAAGGATAAATCTGGGGATATTTAATGAGACATTTATTTTTCCATGCTTATTAAGTTCTTCATTTACAGAAATCAAGACTGTGAAATAACAAAGTTGTTGATACTATGTTTTGAACTTTTTACAAACTTGCCCCACTTTCCTCAGAGTTGTCACTTACTTCTGTGGATTAGATTTTTATTTTATTAAAAATATTTGATAGTAGGGAAATAATTGTGTTCATAATTATGAATTTTAGAACATTTGTAATAAACTAATGAAGGTATTAGATTAAGTATTTCCAGATTTAACACTGAACTTAAAGTCACAGTTAATTTTAGAAAGCAGAAGAACTTTCATAAACTAAAAAAATTCTAAGTGTAACATATTCTCTGGTTAGCATCATATACTAATATTCACATAGGAAAATTATAAAACAAATGTATTTTGGTTCTTTATCCTAAAGCCCAAAACATATCCAAAAAGGGCTAATGGCAAATATATCTAACCCCAATGATGAAAAAAATTGCTAGAATATCAAATTTTGCTAGGAATAGGAAATGCAGCCACAACTTTTTGTGTTTTCTATGTGATCCAATATTCAATATTCTAAATTTTGGTATGAAAATGTTGGTTCTTTATAACTGAGACCTTTTTTTTAAAAGAATACATTATTTTAATTTCAGAAATATTATTTATATTATATTCAAACTGGCTTCAAAGATTCAAATAAACATACTTTGTAGAACATCTATTCATATTAGTTTTTTTTTTTCAGTAGGTTATTCTATAAAACATTTAAAAGTCTTACATATTCTGAAAAGTCTCAGAATAGGATGAAGAAAATACTGAAATGAACAGGCTGGACAGAATAATGGTAACATTCAAAATTAATTGTAGGTATTTTTCTTAAGTATACATCTAGTTTCATATTAAGGAATCTACCCACAGAAACATTTGTGTTTCATGATTAAAAATGTTTTATGGGAAACTTCCTAAATCAGAAATCTTTTTTCACTACTTTAATACCTGGAACCCTAAAATGCAATTCACAGATGTCCAAAAGCTCACGCCCTGCCTGGAAAAATAATTGCTAATATTCAAATATCAAACAGAGCATCCAGCTGATGTTTGTGATGCAGTAGCAGGTTAAAGATACTAAAGTTTAAAATCAGCTTAGAATAATCCCATATTGAGTATAAAATTATAGCCTGTCATCAGGAGCAGGTTGTCAGAGCCAGGTCCAGATGGGAGACTGGCTGGGAAAAAGGCTGAGGCAGGTGGGAAAATGATGGGAACCTGATGGAAGACAGGACTACTCCCTCTGCTGGCAAGGTCCTCACCTGCTTGAATTTTTAACAAATGACTAGCTTTTCTTTAATTATTTAAGATATTATCAATAAATTATATAAGGTGTCTCCCTTTCAGTCTGCACATTTTCAAACGCATGGTACCTTATTATCACGAGATTAATTTGGCAGACATATAAGGATCCAATGTTTCACCAGGAGGTCCAATTATTTATCTTGTAATTTAATTGTATCATAAACATAAAAAATTTTAAAAATATAGCATTGTTTTTATAATATAAGGCCTTTAAAAATTAAGAATGCCTTTGAATTATGTTTGTTGATATATATACTTTCCTGAAGAAAAAAAATTCTTGGGTTACGGACTTCACAATGTCTTTCTCAGGCTCTGCATAATGCCCCGTAATGAAATAATATAGAAATGAACCATATAAATCAACTATACAGGGAACAAGGAAACAGCATGTCACAGCAAAACAGCATAGATGTACAGCGCCAAACCTATCTGATAATCTAATGATCTGAGTTTATAGATATTATGTACTAATATGTAAGAAATTAAGAACTAATGTTTACACAAAAAATTTGCTAAATTTTACAGAAAAATTATTCAATATTTGATTTTCAATGTAAGTTAATAGCTGCAGCAAAAACATTTAGTAAAAATCTGTTCTAAGATTTTGGCCTACAACCAGAAGCTCCCAGAACAGGAGGGATCAGCTTTTTCACCCACTGTTCTCATCTGAATCCTGGCTTAAAAGCTATTCCAGCTCCCAGCTTTCCAGAAGGCTCCATCCCAGGAATCCTTGCCTGCCATTTGGTTTGCTGATTTTAATCTCTCAGGACTTTCTTACAGTGGCTCTACTATGCTGAACTGGCACTTGCTTCTAGAAGTGAGTTATTATTAAACCTGTAGGTCAATTGTGGCACTAACAACTCTTTGGAAGCTTTCAGCCACAGTGTACAATTTGCTAGTCTAATTAAATATTAATTCTAAGAGTTACATTTTGTGGCTAAGAGCTTTTATTTTCTATCATCAGCCTGGAAGAAAAAGAGGTTACAAGGCTAATTTAATCTCTCCCCTGTCCTTCCCAACATTAAAGATTAACCACATACGGTGCGAAAACATTATTAAAGAAGCAAGAACTCTTTATATAGCAATGATAATGTAATTAATAGCAAAGGGCTAAAACATAACGTTAGGACATAATATCTGACCTGGTACTTAAAGAGCTTTAAATTATAACTGTTTACAAGCATGTTTGGTCTCAACATTAAGAAATAAATATCATTCATTTTTAATAACGGCAATCTTTCTTTAAGGAAAAGTATACATCCAAGTATATAAACAGGAATAATTCAAAACTCATGTTTTCTCCCAGGTATTTTTCAGAAACCTTACAATGCTAAACAGAAAAAGTTTAGTAATTTTATTCGTAAAATAAATGAAAAATTAAATAAAGTTTTACTTGTTTTTCTATACACAAAAGTGATACACAAGATAGTTTATGATAAAAATAATGTAAAATATCATTTCCCCTTTTTCTCCTACCATATTCAAGTAGCTTGAACACCCAGGGCCCCCTACTCCCCCTTCTGCTCCCAGAACAGTTGTGTCCATCCTTGGACACTGGGCATTATAAAGACGACGCAGTCCAGCAGCCAAAGATTCCATATGTCCAAACAGATGACTCAATCTCCATACCGTGATGAGATATTTCACTATTTATATCATTGATACATTTGAAAAGTTTGGTCCTAAATAGCCCTTTAGCTAGTAACTACAGAGTGAATAACAATATGAACAAGAACATCACAAAGTTATTTTAGAGGAAGCAAAAATATTTTAAATCAAAAAAATTTTTTATGGCTTACTGAATACGCTTTGGTTAATTAGGTGCAATGAAAGGTTTCTAAATTGTACTTTTAAAGATGAAAGTGAATCTTACTGATAATTTAAAATATATCCTGTTCTTATTCAATATGCATATTTCCACAAAGACAAAATGATACATGTACTGCTACTTTGCTCAATATAGACAGAACTTTATAGATAATTTAAAGTCTGTGTATTGGAGTATATTTGTGTAAAAAGTTTCAATCATCCTTGTCCAAAAAAGTAAATTAAATATATATGTATAATGCATACAAGCTATGATGTGATTTTAAAAATTAACCAGATATCAGCATGTGCAGTCTGAAACAGAAGAAAAAAAGCTGGAGCTACGAGAATTTGTAAGTCCAAAGTCTGTGGTAGAAGGATTGAAATACAATTTCAATTTCACTATTTGTTATTTCAAAGAAAAACAGATTCTGTTTACAACTTACTATACTGACACAAAGTTACTGGAATTTGACAAATATGATGTACAACTGAAATGGGTATAATATAATTTAGTTCATTTTAAAAACTGCTTCTTTTTAAACTTTTAAATATGTAAATTTCTTATAATCAATTTCAGAGTATTTAAGAAGATCTGGAAACATTAAAGGCAGACTCCCAGTTGAGAATATCCTGATTAAGAAAAGAATTCATAAAAAAATGACACTCTGACTATCTGGCTTTATCCTTTAGTAATTGTAGCTATGATCAAGAGATTAATCTGTAATTTTATCCTTAAATATTCTTCTTAATAAAGTGCATTTAAAAAGATAATTTAAAATAAAGTTATATGACTGAAGGTAGTGTTATGCTCGTACCAACAATTAGATAAAAAGCATTTTCCAAAATTTTATGGCTGTAAACTCACAAAAGTCTATTTTTCTTTACCATGCAATTATTCTAAGTTCTTGTTTTAAGAATAAAAGATTTCACACTGAGAGAAATTCACAAGGCCATTGGAGTCCACATTTCATAATCCTATATTAGTGGTTAGTTCTAAAGCGGTCCATTGGTTGACTTAGAGTTTAGCTGCTAAAATACTCAGCATGAACAAAAAGTTTATGGACGTGAAAAGGTTTGCTCTGAATTTCACTACATAGAAACATACTGTATCATTCAGTTGAGTGGGTTCAAAGCTCCAATACATTAATGTTATAGAAGATTAATTTGAAAACACATCAATTAAAATAATACACTAAATAAAATCTCATTCATTTTTCAAGAGACATATTTTAACAAGGCCCTTTCTCCCTGCTTTTCATCAGAAAATGAATTTTCCTTGGTATAACCTAACATGCTGGTAATAGTTTTCTTCGGTGAGATAGCTGAGAAAAAGTTCTACAGATCAAATTATTATAAAACAGTGGGTATATGATAAAAATTGAAAAAGGTTATTAACTGACCAAGTGCCAATGATGACAAATGAAAATATCCTATAGGCTAATTTCAAATTGGAAATTTGGTTGAATAAAGGAAAGTTAAATAGTTCATCAACTACTATTCTCTAGACAAGTAAATTAAACTCTGGCAATAATTATAATTATTATACAATGAAAAAACATGCTGTTATATATTCTATGATCCAGAAGGTCAAAGGGGTTTTCATTCTTACATTGTTGTACTTGGGGAGAGATTTATCAAGTTGTTGTTTATATTTAAAAATTCCTTAAAAGTGTAGGCTATGACAGCTTGAATAAAGATTAGCAATAAGTAAATTTTCGTTTTGAAAAAAAAAATGCTGTGAGAATGGCATAAGAAGTAACTTTCTCCATTTTTCATTTTATTAATTAAAGTGTTTCAATATTTATTTCCCGATAGTCTTAGGTAGAAGTGCTTTAAAAAATACAATAAAGAACAACTTGCCACAGATTATATTAAAAAATGCATAAACTATGGGAAATTCATTTTCTTTTCATCTCACTAAAATCATCATAAAGCACAAAAATAAGTTTCTATTTCCAAAAAGAATAAATGTTATTGGTCACCATTTTCTTCAAGCACACAACTGTTACTGGGAATTGAAAATAAAATTAATTTAAAAGCCACAAAATGATTGCATAATTTGGAAGTGAATGACAAATTTTGCTAGTGGTAAGCCAATTCCCATTTATAGACCAACAAAGTATTGTTTCATATATTGCTAGATATTGAAATCAAACAGTATCCCATTGTAACTGCTTTAAAGTTATCACTTTGCAAAAAAAAAAAAAAAAAAATATATATATATATATATATATATATATACACATATATATATATAACTCATTAAAAAGTTTCAAAGGGTACAAAACCATTTCTGTTTCTAACAGTAAAAGGGGGGACAAGCAGCAGAATGTTGATTGTGGTAGAAATATAATAACCCTTAACATGGGTATTTACACCAAAGTTTTTTAAAGTTTCAATAATATTCTTCTAATTAAAATAATATGTAGGAAGAATTTAAAGACAGGGTTTTAGTTACTCTTCTTAGATGTAACCTATTCTCTCACTGTTTTTTTTTTTCAAACCACGACAACCTCTTTCACTCGACAACAGAGTTTTGAACAGTTGAGTTGTGAGAATGTGAGCAGCTGCTGTTATTATAACTAAAGGTCTGTCTACTGCTTGAGTCTGAGAGACCACATGTTCGGCTGTCCTCTCATCTTGCCATCCTCACCAATTAACTATTAACATGGAGGGCTGTACACATGCTCTTGGGGGCTCTTTAACAGGCTTCTTGGCGAGTGGAACAACTACACAGCAGGGATCTGGGAACTGAGTAATGCCGGAATATGGGGGAGCCGTCCGTAGTTCTGCTCCTTCTAATGACACTTTACTCCATAGTTCAGCATGTAACAAAGTCTGTATTTAACTTAGCCATTTCACACACATTTTCAGTTCAATGTCTTTGGGCAGATACTAAAACTATATTCTAGCAAGAGACAATATAAGTAATAATATTACTTCACAGGGAAAACTGTTTAAGATTATATATATATGCACTTAAGACATTCATATTTGTTGAATAATTTTAGCGTTTTCTTAACAGATATTTAGAATTTATTTTTATATACTTGTTCCAAAGTATGCTTTCCAATTTTTTCCCTGTGGTGTTAAAGAAAATAATCTTTAATCTGCAGGAAATAAAAAATTTCAAGTTCAAAGTTGTGAGACTGAACACAAAACATTTCAAATGCAAATTAAAAAATAATTCTTGTTCCTTCTACTTGCAAAATTCTTATTATAACAGTAAGTTAAAATCAGTTTTGAATCTATGTCATTATTTTCCCTATTTTAACTTTTCCCTCTCTTTGCAATTTCCTTAACTATGTGTTCCTTCCCTACAATGAAATTAAACATGGGAAGCATGCCAAAAGTATAATAAAGGGTAACTAATCATTACTATACAAGTCTGACAGAATGCTAATAACTAAAGTAAGAATACCGATTAGCTGGTTTAACAATTCAAGAAATAAAGATATTTTATACAAAGTACCTTTAATCTAATGTTAATTTATATAATGCACTCAAATAAAGGTACCATAATTTTATTATTTATAGATACCCAACTATATGTCTGACAAGATTTCCAAGGATTTCCATTTCTACTTTTGCTTGAAACCACTCTACTACCATTCCCAAGCTCAAGTATCCATATACGCACATACACTACTTTTCTGTTCCATCCTATCTTTTACATTGTTGAAAAAGTTCCATGAGAACAGGAACCTTGTTTGTCTTGTTTGCTACTGTACCCCTATGGGTGCCTAGAATAGGGTCTGCCTTACTTGTTAAATAAGAGGATAAGCTAAATTACCCATAGTCATTCAATCGCCATTTAAACCCTCATTTATAATCTCCAGAGGTGACACTGGTCATAGTGGACAGGAAGTTGATGTATAATGTTGAAAGAATCTTGTTACGACATGGTGAGGCTACCAATATTTGGATGGCCAACTGACTTTATCTATGCCTCTTGGTCTGTCTCAGGCCTAACCTGTGAGAAGATCTTGTCAGTGTCTTTCACAAAGAGGCAGCTGGAGATTTCTATTGCTTTGATAGACTTTTACACCTTATTTTTTTGTAGCCTGATCTCTGTTCAAATTCTCAGTTTTGGAAATCTGTTTAAGTAATGATAGTGAAATGATAACTGCTAACATATACTGAATGCCTACTATGTGCCAGCACTGTGTAAGTAGATATTATTACTAATCCTCTTAATTGGCTACTTTTTGCTCCATTTTCACAGATGAAGCTGAGGCTGAAAAAATTAAGCCTTGACTAAGACTATGCAACTAGTTGGATCTATCTGCCTCTAAGAACCCAGGCTCTTTCTACCATTTAATGCTACTTTGTATATAGTCTGTTTCTAAATTTTGGCTCTAGTATCTCTATTGAACATTTAGCATAGCACAGCAGTTAAGAATATGGTAATAGGAGGTAGACTACTTAGGTCTAAATTCTGCCACTCATTAGCTGTGTGATCCTGGGAAAAGATAATGACAGTACCAACCATATAAGTTATTATGAGAATTAAATGAGTTAATATTTGAAAAGCATTTAGGACTGCAACTGGCCCATAGTAATCACCATGTAACCTTTTATTAAATAAACTCACAGTCCACTGGTTATATGTATTTGTATGTCTTTGATTACCTTTCTAAGCACACTGCTTGCAATTCTTATTCTCTTAGCCAAAAGACTGATTTTTCTTGACAGACTTTAAAAGTTATTAAGTTTTCTCTCCTATTTATATAATAATGCATTTGAACAAATGTAAGTGTTTTTTTTTTTTTTTTTTGAGACGGAGTTTTGCCCTTGTTGCCCAGGCTGGAGTGCAATGGAGTGATCTTGGCTCACTGCAACCTCCGTCTTCCAGGTTTAAGCAGTTCTCCTGCCTCAGCCTCCCGAGTAGCTGGGATTACAGGCATGCACCACCGTGCCCAGCTAATTTTGTATTTTTAGTAGAGATGGGGTTTCTCCATGGTGGTCAGGCTGGTCTTGAACTCCCGACCTCAGGTGATCTGCCCACCTTGGCCTCCATATTTTCTACTAAACATTTTCAGATCAAACCAAATATATGATCAGACATCATGTTCAAAGGGCAAGGGAAAATTTATTTGTTTTTTTATAACTCAATTGATATTAGGGCCAGGAGACTACTATATGATAGCTTTGCAAAACTGTCTAGGGATGAGAGATTGAAAAATTTTAGAAGGTTGTGCAGTTTTTAAAAAAAGACAGTCTGTTTTGAGGAAGATGTCTTCATTCTGACTCACACTATATAACTTTATACTCATTACCAAAATCTGACCCTCTATTTTGCTATGTCTATTTCAAAGGAGTCTCTTTACTGCTATGTTAAGAAGCATAAATTTGATCTCTCTCTCTCTCTTCCAGTTATACAGAGGCTTAAATATATCTGTAAAGTATCAAAGTTAAAGCACTGTTTCAGGTTCAGACACCCAGATCACTACATTATTCACTCATTATTTAATCAGTGGTCTAGATAGGTTGACTTGAGGTCATCTGATAGTATCTGCTGTTCCCTTAAACAGACGCTACAGAATTCACTGTCACAGAAATCTACAAAAGGAGTCTCTTCCTTAAGTAATAAAGATGCTTACCAATAACATGGCTTTAAAGAAGTGTTTTCTTTTTCTTGCAGAGGCCCCTTTGGAATAAATTTTAAAGTTACATATATACATATATTTATTTCATAATTGTTTCTTTGCTTTGCAATTATGCAAAAGGAAGCACATTTTTATCTTTTTTCTCTCTTGTCTAGAATAGAATTTTTTGTTTAATCTTTTGTATATATTAATTTATCAAATATTTTAAAATAATAATTTTCTCTTTAAAAATGTGGAATAATTACAATGTTAGCTGAGAACTTTTTTTTTTCCTAATAGAAATTTAGTGTCATCAAAGGTAGTTAATAATTCAGGACACACAGGATACAGTGTGACAGAGGGGGAAATAGTTTAGAGTTAAACAGATCTGAGCTTGAATACCCGGTTAAAATGTGTAACAGATAGGAGATATTGGAGAATCATTTAACTTCAGTTTAGCTGTCTTTGCAATTGACATCACAGCTATCAAGGTTTGAAGTCAGGCAAGGACACTGGCCTGCTACTTATTAACGGGGTGATCCTATGGAAACAAAGGTAAAAATTCTCTGTTTCACAGGGTAGCAGTGATGATTCAACAACATAATGCTTGTAAAGTGCTTGCATATAGTACATGCCGAATAAATAGTTGTAGTAATAGCACAGTAGTAGGAGTAGTATTTTCACCAGTATCTGATGTCTGTTTCATGTTTATTTACCGTAAAAATAAACAAGCTCACCATACCTAACCAAACTATTATTTGAGTACTAACTTTACAATAACTTATTAACAATGAAAGCAACACAAGTATGTGTACAATGTCTAGCATAATGAGACAAAGGAGTTTCCTTATGATATTTCTACAATTGTAAGCTAATAATAATAATAATAATAATTAAGGTTCAGACATAATGTATAAAAAATCCTTCAAGGAAACTGAGTTATTCTCTCCTGACTATATAAATAAATAAATTCTACTGACCAAGGAGATCAAATTCACTTCTTTTAAAATTTAATTTTATTTTGTGTAGAGATAGGGTCTTGCTATGTTACCCAGGCTGAACTTCTGGCCTCAAGTGATCCTTCTGCCTCAGGCTTCCAAAGTGCTGGGATTACAGGTGTGAGGCACTGCATCTAGCCAAATTCACTTTTCATCTGTCACACTTTTCAGTCATATGTGCTATGGAACTAAATGGCATTTTAATAAATTTGCTATTTGCAGGTAGGGTCTGGGTGTGTTAGAACAGAGATACTAAAATTACATGATTTTATAATAAAGATTCAATATTAATTTAATTAACACATATTGAATATCTAGAAAAAGCCTAGGTACTATGTTAAGAATTTTAATCCACGAAGATGGGAAGAAAAAAGAAGAATTTTAAAACCACATTTAATATTATATTATTACCATAAAGCCTATACGGTATAAGTATTTGGCCCTCCCTCTATGGAGACTACAATATAGTAGATACATAAGATTATATATAAAATCACGTGTCTGAGGCAGACAATATGTACTTAAGTAAACAATACTAATATTAACATATACTTTACATAAGAATAGTAATTAAAGAAACCAGAAGGTGATTCAGAACAAGAACCAAAACAGTGGAAAAAATTCAAATGAAAATACATTGATTCATTAGTAAAAGAAAAAAAACTATAAAATGTTTAGAGGAAAACACAAGAAAAAGACCTTAAAGAGGGCAAAGACTGTCAAGATTGGAGGTGTGAGGGAGGTAAGCCACTAAACCATTAAAAAAATTTATAAGTTAAACTTCATCAATATTGAAAACTTTAGCTCTTCAAAAGACACTGTTAATGGAAAAAGCAAGTCATAGGCTGGAGGAAAATTATTACCAAGTTGTAGTTAAAATATCAAAGAATTTTACAAATCGACAGAGACTATCAATAGAAAATGGACAAGACAGACATAAGACAAGCAAATTGCCAGAAAGCATATGAAAAGATGGTCAACATCATTAGTTATCATGGAAATACAAATTCAAAGCACAATGTCATACTATATAACCATAAGTTATGAAAAAGAAGTTCTGGAAAGTTCTTACTTGGATCAGATGTGTTGGCATTGTGATGATGCAGGCTGAAAGAGAGGTTCTCAGAAGTCCACGGAGAACATAGAGGAACTTGGTAAGGCTGTGACTGCTGTCTCCATTTTCTGTACAGCAAATATCATCTCCCCATAGAGGTGAGCCAAGATTCTGAATTCCTATTCTTAAAATGTTTTTCTGTTTTTTCTAAAAGAAAGTGGGATAAAAGCAAACATATAAAGTTTTGCTAATCAATAGAATACCTCTTTATCTGTCAGTTCATATCTTTATAACATCAGGGAGATAATGTCAATAGATGTGTCAAAAATTTTTATGTACTATTAGTAAATAAAGCAATATAAAAAACCATTTAGATTACAAGATTAAAAAATAACATTTTTTTTTTAACTTTTAAAAAATCTAAGAGTATCAAAAGCCTTAAGTTTTAAATCGTATATAAACTTTAACAATTAAAACTCTAAGAATTGTTATTCTTAACAACTTAAAATATATAACAAATCACAGATAACAATGATAAACTCTAAACTAGAATGCTTGCAAACCCATTCTCGGTATTAGAAAATTCTGTCTTGCAGTAAACTATAAATTGTTCAGTATTTCTCATTTGATTTTATCTTACCTACTGCCTGATCTTTTCTTTGAAAAAAGCTTAAATATGACTTTCCGGTTTTATATTTTACATTTGCCTCTGGTTTTTCTTCTTGAAGCTGTTGTTAAAATAATAATTTAAGTTCAACATCTTTCATAAAATTTAACAGGTGAACAGTTAGAATTGAACCTACTGAAATTAAGGTAACAAAAAGTGACTGTATTTCTTGGGAAAAGAACATTTAAAAAGCATTAATAAAACTGTGAATAAATCACTGTGAATAAATGTTTAACAACAGATGTGTTTATAATAAATTCTATTGTTTGAGTTACTGTAAATTAGCAAATGTTTTGTAAATGCTTTCCTTAGAATTTCAGTAAAATTTCTGGGCAAAAGAAGGAGGTGTTAACAAAACCTGGCATGTGCAAATAATTGAAAAATCATTATTAGAATTGATGGAAAAAGAAAAATGGGTCTTAAAGCCATAATTTGGAATACTGTTACTTTATATGTGATTTCTGGTGAAACAAGATCCTAAAATGTATCACTTGCTATTGCTATAATACACCACTAATAAAATTTATTAACCAACAAGTTACTGTCCAACACAATATATTTATTTCCCTAATATTACAAATGAAAATTGAATTTGTGTATTCCTTTTCAAGCAGAATTTATTGACCATGGAAAGGAATAAAAATGCGTAAAACATGGAAATGTTAGAAGATGAACGCCTAAAGGAACAGAAACTAGTAAATGAAAAAGACAGAATTATAGTCTGGACTATGTAACAAAAGCAGATGCATGATTCTGACAAGACACACACATTACTTAGGCCTTAGTTTTTTCTGTCTTTCTTTTCTTTTCTTTCTTCTTCTTCTTTTTCTTTCTTTCTTTTTTTTTTTTTTTTTTTTTGAGACAGGGTCTTGCTCTTTACCCGGATGCAGTGCAGTGACATTACCATAGCTCATGGTAGTCTTAAACTCCTGGGCTCAAGTGATCTTCCCACCTCCTCCAGAGTAGCTGGGACTACAGGCATGTGCCACCACACCTAGCTAATTTTTCTTTTTTTTTTTTTGTAGATCCAGGGTCTTGCTAAGTTGCCTAGGCTGGCCTTGAACTGCTGGACTAAAGCAATCCTCCTGCCTCAGCCTCCCAAAGTATTTGGATTATAGGTGTGAGCCACTGGGTTCAGACAGTTTTTTCATTTTAAAACTAAAAAGAGAGGTTGGTCTCACACTTGCAATCCCAGCACTTCAGGAGGCTGAAGCAGGCAGATCACCTAAGATCAACAGATCGAGACCAGCCTGGCCAACACAGTGAAACCCTGCCTCTACTAAAAATACAAAAATCAGCTGGGTGTGGTGGTGCGAACCTGTAGTCTCAGCTACTTGGAAGGCTAAGGCAGAATTCCTTGAACCTGGGAGGTGGAGGTTGCAGGGAGCCGAGACTGTGTCACTGTACTCCAGCCTGGGTGACACAGTGAGACTCTATTTCCAAACATAAAATTAAAAATAATAATAATAAATAAATAAATAAAAGGAGAGAAGATAACATTGTTGTTCTATGATTCAATATAGTTGAAGGCATATAAAGGCCTCGATAAGACTACAAGAATAAAATTACAGAAAAAAGGAATTTAGAATAAGCACATTAGAAAGAAACTTGTTGACTCTTAAGGACCTAAAACATGATTGCACTATGTAGGCAGCCGGTCCAATTTTTAAAATGATTGTGTTATGGTTATGATAGACAACCACCTAAGACATCTATGTTATCATCCTCAACGGTCCACAAAAATTGTTTTCTTTTTATTTCTGCCTTACTTGAATGAAACGAAGTAATGAGATGTACCAGGGCTTAGGTTAGAAGTATAAATACATTTCTGGTGAATTAGTATATCTGTGAAATATGATGAGTTATTCTTTTTTCTTTATTATTTAAAACCTTAGAATTTAAATAAAATGGCAAGAATTTAAAGTTCATTTTGCTATCTCTAAATGTGTTATCTCATGATAACAAACAAGTTAGATTCCCAACAGAAAGAGCACTCTAGAAAAAGGGAGAGAGAAATGTACAAAAAAAAAAAATCTAGATATTAGAATGAAACATGAAGGTAACAGAAGAGCAGCATAATGTTGTTTCCCCGTCAACATTTCAGAAACGAAAGATCAACGGTATTTTAATCCACTGTCCCATGATCTATTATTGTATTAAAAAGTACCTGATAAAAGTTTATAACAAAAATGCTGTTAGGCATGAAATCAGGAGTACTACAGAGGTTTAATTATTCTGACAGATATACTGATATATGTATATCAAGGAAACGAAAATATTAAGCCAAAAAATGAATGAGGGATAAGATATTTAAGTAAGGTGGGTACCCGAACAACAGAATATAATTGAGCATAATATTTCATCTATATTTTAAAAAATGGTAATTGCAAAAACAAAGGTTGAATTAGAAATCTCTTGTGTCCTTTAGGACAGATAATTCCTTTGTTATGCCATATAATAATGGGGCATACTGTGTGGCATAAGATTAAAATAAAAAGCTGTACAATAAATAATTTTATTCCTATGAGAACATCCAAAATATTTAATCTGGTATTCTAAGTAAAATCCATGTTCAAATTTCATTTTTATCATGTATTTCTAAGATATTTAAAAATAACAACTTAAATGAAATTATGACTGAAATTTGTAAATGTCTGTACTCTAATTATCTCTGCAGATGAGCTATATGACTTTACTTACTACCAAAGCTAATTATAAGGTAGTAAACAATATTCTGTTCCTTAGAGTCTATTCTATATGTTGTCTCCAATTAGTTCAGTTTATTTGAAAACAGTGTTAAAAAAAGATAAAAATTTTCTTTTAAAATGTAAGATTTATTTGAATGTCAGAACATTATTTTTGACTTAGGAGTAATATTTTTTGAAGTAGTACCTTGTAGGTGCATTTCTGTGGCTTCTCTAACTTATCTAAAATTTCTGACACAGACATAGACTAATTTAACAAACAGTACAATCTATAAAGATATCGAATTTATTGTATTTTAGTTTCAATAAAATTATAAGTATATTTTTATAACTTATTGGTATATTTTAATTTAAAAACAGTTTTGGTATTCACTATGGAAATGTCTACCTGAACCCTGTTTAATCTTTATAAAAGTCAGTAATCTCTGGTTCAGAAAGCCAAATCAGCTCCAGTTTGTTGTCCATAAATTTTTGTGAAAAAAAATTGTTTCTTGAAAATAGTGGTGTTTTCATAGTCGAATAAACAACTAAGAAAACAAATGTTTCATTCTATTCCTATACTAGCTTACTTATTAAGGATTCTTAAGATGTATGTGTGTGTGTGTATGTATGTGTCTCTGTATGAGTGTGTGTGTGTGTGTGTGTGTGTGTGTGTGTGTGTATTCCTTTTGCTATTGCCTTTGCTTTTGGGATTCGATAAAATTTCTTGCTCTTAGAAGACGTGCCATCATCCTGCAGGAGCAGCAGCTCTGCACACTGTATCATAGGAACTGTTATGACATGCCTGTTTCCATAGTTACCATAGCAAGTGGGGAGAGGTGTCTGTCAGGGACCAATTTACCTCTCCAGACAAGCACTGGCACCAAAGGAAAGGCACAGTACCCATAAATCTTAGGTAGAGCCAAAAATGGAGCAACACCGAGCAAAATAAAATTATATTAAATACCAAAAGCCATTACAAAAATTACGACATACATGAAAAGCCACCTATAAATAAATGTCTGTACTTTACCACACACACATAAGTATTTTCAGCCTGCTATTAAACTGGCAATCAAAACAAATTTAAAA
Organism: Ateles fusciceps; assembly: GCA_036589455.1. Classification (NCBI taxonomy): domain Eukaryota; kingdom Metazoa; phylum Chordata; class Mammalia; order Primates; family Atelidae; genus Ateles; species Ateles fusciceps. The sequence continues at coordinate 2,191,915 of JAZHEH010000681.1, read as the reverse complement.
ATAATTTATTTTGTCATGGAAAAACTGTTAAAATATAATAATAAATTTTACAAGAATATTTAAAAATCCATGAGTTAAGCACAAATATAGCTGATAATACCAAAAGTAAGACTTTTAGCTTCTTTGTCTTCTTCAATAAAAATAATGGTGCTTTAGAAATACTTCTGCTAAAATAATACAAATGTAATGCAAATCATTTAGTAGCAAAAGCAATTAAAATCACTGTGGAAAAAAACAAACAAACAAACAAACAAACAAACAAAAAAATCACTGTGGAAGAATTTTGAAAGGCATGATATGTAGAAATAAAATCATTTTATTTAAGTTAAACTAACCAGAATGTCTTTATTAGTGGAAATTTGGAGGAAGTTTTTAAAATTAGAGCTACAGAAAAACTGTTATTATAAAATATTTAATATGGCAAATAAAAGTGTCTTTTTTATTCAATAAAACAAAGCATAATACAATAAAATCTTAGGATAATTCTTAGTCATAAGGTAATTTGAAATTAAGGCCTGAATGACAGAAACATGAACAGTTTAAATAGAAAAGTACAAGCCTTGCAGATTTAAAAGTAATTCTCAAAATGCAGCTACTTAAGCCCAAATGCTACAAATGTATATTTAAAAATGATGTTGAGAATGCATATGCATGTCTTATGTGCCTCCACTGAGAACTTAGCTGAAACTCTAAATACACAATAAAAGTCAAACTAAGGCTGCTTGTGCTCTGCTTATTTACATGTTCTGTGCTTGAAAACAGCTTGTTCACTGTTTATTATCCTAAAACCTTCTAGGTTGCTCCCCCCACCCCCGCACTCCAGAGAATTTGAAAACAACATAACAGGAATGAGTATAAAAGACTTTGAAGCTATTTAATACCTGGGGGATTGGATCCATCAAATCCTTCCTCATAAATGATGTTCTGGATAAACTGAAGCAGCTTTATGTAGCCATGGGTCAAAGAACTGTTGGTAAGAAGTGGTTCAAATACACAAATGGGTTATTACACAGGAAGCATAAAATCTATGCTAGAACATTAACTGAATTATTAAAAGGTACACATTTATTAGATCACTTGAGAATGTGTCAAAATAGTATTATATAATCCTAAAATATGAAGTCAATACATACAGAGAATAAGTTACAATGCTCTATAATAACTTGCTCAGTGTTCTTGACATCATGGGAAGATAAAAATCTGTGGAGACTAAGATGACTTAATTATGTCAGGCTTAGTTACCTCCAAGAAAATTAACGATTTAATGAAGCAACCTAAAAGAAGAAGCCGCTATAGCTTTTCAGGAGTAATCATACATAATTAACACATAGTTAATGAACTGCTATACCAAGTACACCTAAATCAATGTCCTGATCACCTGAGCTCATCTTCCATCAAAGTTAATTTTCTTAGAACAAACTTCTAAAATAATAGTAATTTTAAAACTTGATCTTCTAAGACACATGAAGAAAAGTGAATATAATCTTCCTTTGTTAAAAGAAGACAATAAATGGATGAATTTAAGAAGAAAACCAAATTTACTTCCCATATGAATACTAGTATTAATGTTATTATTTTAAAATATTTTACAAGTGCTATGAAATATCTCAAAGAAAATTTAGTAAGCATGAGGAAAATCTGCTTCACATTAACTGAAGTTAAGATCCTGCATAATGGACAATCTGCATGCTATGACTGAACATTAATGTCATGATAATGAGGTTCTGGAGCACGGCAATTCCATAGACACTGAAGTGCCTAATGCTGTAAAAGCTGTGGGTGACCTTAAAATTATACAACTATTTGCTTTACTGTGATTCTAAGTAAGCAATCATATAGGCAGAAGAAATACCCTAAAGAAAGAATGAAATATAATTTGAAGCATGAATGCAGCAGTATAGAATATAAAATGTTAAGAAATACAGCAGATTGCTTAGTGTGCAAAATCAATGGTAGGTGGTTCAGGAAAAATATATGTACATCTCTATAAACATGTAATTGAACAGCCACAATAAACCCAAAAGTGTCTATCTTGCAAAAACAAAACAAACAAAAAGAGTGCTGTTCTGTACAAAACAAATACAGATCCAGATAATGAAGGATTTGGTCGTTTGGCTATTTCTCATACAGTTATTTCTCCATTTCCAGTGAAAATACTGTAGATTACATAGATACATTTTTTTAATGAGTGAGGAAACGTGCTTAAAAATAATATTCTGTAAAGCAATTTCATGACTATTTCATATCTTACACATTTGTCTAGGCTAGCTCAACTTTTCAGAACGTAGTGCTGCTACCTGAATGCAGTAGATTCAATTCTAATCTGGATCAATTCACTTTGCAAAAAGGGGTAAAATCTGCAAGTTTTCAGATTATGAAATGAATTCCAGCCAACCATTTAATGAATGTCACTATGGGTTATAGAAGAGTGGATCAAAAATATAGCCAATGCATTCTAATCCACTAATAATAATTCTACCCCAAACCATTAGTAGTTCATATAATAATAATAATAGGGGATCATGCAATATTCGTCTTTCTGTGTTAGGCTTATTTCATTTACCATAATGTCCTTCAGTTTTATCCATGTTGTCACAAACGATAAGATTTCTGTTTGAAGGCTAAAAGTCCATTGTGTGTGTATATATCACATTTTCTTTATCCATTCATCTGATGAACACTTAGGATGATTCCATAAGTTGATTATTGTGAATCATGGTACAGTAAACACAGGATTGTAAATATCTCTTCAACATACTGATCTTATTTCCTTTAGATATACAGTCATGTGCTGCATAGGGAAGTTTTGGTCAATGATGGCCCATGTATACAACGATCATCCCATAAGATTATTAGAGTTGAAAAATTCCCATCATCTAATGATGTTGTAGCCAATTACCCACATGTTTATGGCAATGCTGGTAAACAAATGGTCCTAAAAAGTACAGCACAGAACAATTATGTATGATACATAATAATAATACATGACTATTTTACTGGCTTATGTATTTACTATACTATACTTTTTATTGTTAGAGTATACTCCTTTTACGTATTAAAAAAAGAGAAGCTGACTATAAGACAGACTCAGGCAGGTCCTTCAGGAGGACCTTCCTGAAGAAGGTACTATTATCACAAGAGATGACAGCTGTATGTGTTGTTACTGTCCCTGAAGACCTTCCAGTGGGACAAGATGTGGTGATAGAAGACAGTGATATTGACGATCATGACCCTACATAGGCCTAGACTAATGTGTGTGTTTGTGTCTTAGTTTTTAACAAAAAATTTTTAAAGTAAAAAAATTAAAAATAGCATATAGAATAAGAATATAAAGAAATCATATTTTAGTACAATTGTATAAAGTGTGTTTTAAGCTGTTATTATAAGTCAAAAAGTTTTTAAAAATGTAAAAGTTTATAAATTAAACATGTTACAGAAGCTAAGGTAAATTTCTTATTGAAGAAAGTAAAATATTTTTAATAAATTTAGTGCAGCCTAAGTGTACAAAGTCTACAGTAGCATACAGTAGTATGTTAGGCCTTCACATTCACTCACTTCTCCCTCACTGACTCACCCAAAGCAACTTCCAGTCCTGTAAGCTCCATTCTTGGTAAGTGCCTTATACAGGTGTACCACCTTTTATCTTTTAGACTGCATTTTTACTGAACACTTTTTATGTTTAGAAACACAAATACCTGTATTACAATCACCTAGAGTATTCAGTCCAGTAACATGCTGTACAAGTTTGTAGCCTCGGCCCAAGAGACTATACTATAGAACCCAGGTAGGTAAACTGTAATATGTAGACTTGTGTAATTATATTCTATGATGTTTGTACAGTGATGAAATTGTCCAATAATGTATTTCTCAGAATATATTTTCATTTATAAGTGTCAAATGACTGAATGCTCAGAATCGGGGTTGTTGGATATGGTGATTCTGCTTTTGATTTTTAAAGAATCTCTATATTGTTTTCTGCAATGGCTGTACTAATTTATGTTCCCACCAACAGTATACAAGGGTTCCTATTTCTCATATCATCTCTAACACTTATCTTCTGTCTTTTTGATAACAGTCATTATAACAGGTGTGAGGTGATATCTCATTGTGTTTTTAATGTACATTTTGCTGATGATGAATAATGTTGATCACTTTTTCATATACCTGTTGGCCATCTGTATGGTTTCTTTTGATCCTTATCCCATTTTTAATTGGGTTGTTTTCATGCTACTGTGTTGTTTGAGTTCCTTAATATATTGAATATGAACCCTTTTATTAGATATATGGTTTGCAAATATTTCCCCCCATTCCATAGGTTATTTCCTCATTCTGTTGATTGTTACCACTGTTGCACAGAATAGGGGGGGTCCTTTGATATGAGAATAAAAAGGAAGATGCAAAGCCAATATTTCTTAACTTCTTTTTTTTTTTGAGATGGAGTTTTGCTCTTGTTGCTCAGGCTGGAGTGCAATGGCGCAATCTTGGCTCACCGCAACCTCCGTCTCCTGGGTTCAAGAATTTCTCCTGCCTCAGCCTCCCAGGTAGTTGGGATTACAGGCATGTTGCCACCATGCCCAACTATTCTATCATCAACAACGCTTAAAACTTTGTAAGTAATAAGATAAATTCCCTTAATTAGATTTCTAGAAAAATAAACTCTTTGATAACAAAATAAAATGAAATAAATCAATACATTTAGGTATATCAGTTGTAAATTATAGCTTTTTCAATATATGGGATTAAATCGTTTAAAATTGAAATCATTTATATGATATTGATATTGATATTAAAATACTAAGTACCGTTAATTGTCATACGTTTCTTTGCCAGTAATATATGTACATATATTTTTGCTAAAAATAACTACCTTCTTCATCTAAAATTTTGATTTGTTATTAAAATCCTTTACTTTTGAGAACATTTACTCTTGTGTGTTTAGTAGTATAGGCACTGATAAAATAGGAGTTGGCAAGAAGTAAACCCAGTTAAAAATATGATCCTGGCTTTTTTATTAATGTTTCCAAATATTTAACAAAGATTATGTTATCAAAGTATTTAAAACATGCTTCAAAAGCAGCACATTTCTAATCATTTTGTAATCACATTATATAAATTTGCATACTATTTTGCCTAATTTTCATACATTTTCAACAACTTTTATATTAAAATGATCTATTTGGGGGTTCTACAATGTGTCTTTAAAACTATTAGCTATACAAAGAACATAAAAACAATTACTAGAACTTTACTTTTTACCTTTAAAATATCAAGCACTTAACATTTCTTTAGTAAAAAAAGTAAAATTGTTCCATGTGCATTACTCATGCTTCTGCTAATATTACCATGTTGTTAAGTAAGAATTTATTTCTTCATACTTATATATAAACATGGATAAAGGGGCCAAATGACACAAATGTAAACCCCTTTTCTGATGACCAAGTTTAATATTTTTTAGAGATGATAGAAAAAAATGAAACTCCTGCTTATCAATACTCTATCCCCCCATCACTAATTTTCCTCAAGAGGTCTGAAACATATTTGAATCAGATAACTTTAATTCTTATCAAAAAATTACATTGGTTTTACTGTGAAAAGTAGCTTTGCTATTCAATTTCTTTAAGAAAGATAAAAAAATTAGCTGTAAGAAAAAGAATGAGATGTAGTATATCTAGAAAAGAAATCAAGCACAGGTAGATGATAAATAACAGATTAAAAACTACAGTTTCAGAAACAATAAACAAAGGAACACTTAAGTCTTCAAAGAAACACTTAAAAATCTTTTAATAGTTAAGAAAAAGAAAAAAAGTCCATTAAACTGAGGGGTTTAATAAAAAAATTATTTAAATGTGAGTAAAGAACAATATAACAACACTGCTACCACCAACAAAAAACCTTGGGTAACAGGAGATACGATTTTATCTCTGAAAAGGTAAGTTACAAAAATAAGATCATGTACAGGTGATATTAAAATAACTTGTTGATAAGTGAAAAATCTATAAATAGGTAACAGGCTCTTAGGTTGATTTTCAATAAGACTACCTGATTTTAATTATATCAACTGATAAAGTATCTGGTACATAGTAAATTATCAAAACACTTTTGCATCACAGTCACCACATTCGATGAATAGAATAACCTTGTGAGGTAAGTATAGTCATTTCTCCTATTTTATGGTTGAGGTTTTAAGACCATTTTGAGGCTAAATAATTTGCCCAAGGCTGTACAACAATTAAGACACACAAACAGCACTTAAAACTCAAACTTTCTAAAATTCAAATTACCTGCTCTTTTGGCTATACTAAGATAAAGAGTGACATCCAGATTCAATGAAAAGCCTGTGGGTTCACTAATGTGGCCCAGAGGAGGTCTGAACATGGCTCCATTCAACACAGCCAAAATAAGTATTTAGGTGCCTAGTTATAGGAAGAGATTTCTCTTTTAGTTGCACTGCTGGAGGTCTCCACCAAGGCCTCACTTACAATGTACTTGGTGCACGATGTGTGAAGAAAACTCAATACTGAGAAGTGTAGACTTACAAATACATAAACTAGATATGGTTATTGTACAGTGGAATGTAGGTTTAAGATCTGGGTTCTAGTTTCACCTGTGTCAACATGTACATGTGCGGTAAATTGTTTAAATTTTCTGTTCTGGTCCTTGAAATTTCCTTAACTGTAAAGCCAAGAGTTGTAGTAATCTATGTTGTCAATTCTGACTTTGAAATCACATGGTTCAATAATGATTTTTCTCATTAAAATCAGTCATTGTTGGGCTTTTAAAAATAACAACTTCTGGTGTATTTAAATATTGATTTAACTACTTGATAGAAACACTTAGGACGAAAAGCTGTTATCACTCCCAATTAAGATTAATTTAAAGTGAAGATTAAGCATTTTTGATATGATTATGCAAATAAATGAGAAAGTATGATTTGTATTACCAAAATTCTATTTACACATATATTTTAGGTATTCATCTATGACAAATACTGAGATACCCTCGTAAGGCAGTAGGCCCAATATTAAGTGTCTCAACTAATTGTATAAAATAGTTTGCTGAGCTAAAGTTATATTAGCATATAATTTCTATGTGAGTATAGAGACGGTGAAGCTATTCACAAGTAATTTTCAAGTTAAAAATTTCATTACTGTTACCCTAAAGGCTGTCATTTACTGATTTATCTCCTCTGATGCTTTTCAACTGAGAATACTGAATTTGATTATCTTCACCATGGATGTTCAACTAAGAACATATAAAGTCTAAGAACGTATTAAAGGCACCAAGAAGAGCAATGACCAGCAGAGACCTCTGGGCCACAGTTCAGAAAATACTAAGAATATGAGGATGCACAAATTACATGTATGGGCTAAGCAACCCACGGTCTGACAAGGATCCTATTAAGAGAGGTTATGATCCTTCATGAAAAATAGCTTGACATTACTCTGACTTCCTTCAATTACTGATGTAAATAAGTTTTTAGACTATGTCTCCTATTATCCTTCACTGTTGCTGTTTTCTATCCAATTCTGGGTCATGACTCGTTTTTCTAACACTCTGGCCTTTCAGTTTTTTGATCTCTCTTCCAATGATCTTATCTCCATTCTATTTAAGTCAATCATCCCCATGGTCGTTTCTTAGACCATGCCATTATCAATAACTGCCATACCTCCATAATCTCAATTTCATGCATACCCCTCTACATAACATCTACTTTCTTTTTACCTAGTACCCAAATGCAACCATTTGACCCTGCTGAGATCTCTATATCATTGTCTACCACACAAAGGTCAATTAATAAACCATCTCGATCCATGGTCAATCCTTATCTTCACTTCCTTGCTCTTCTCTTGCTTTGTCATACTTACCGCTATTCTGGGTAAATACAACTCTCTGTCTACTCCACACTTGCCTCAGTGTAGCTAAAAATGGCCAGAGAAACAGACTCGTATGACTTTAATTTCATGACCACAAACCTCAATAGGCCCTTAAGGCTATTCCCACTGTATATACCCTCACTCTCCTAAATGACAATGCCATACTTTCTTTTTTGTTGTTGTTGAAACCTCCAATATCTCTTCCTTCATCTTCATTATAAGTTTATCACCTGTCACTGAGAAAACAGAAGCAGCCAGAAGGGACACCTACCACTACATTTACCTATCTGCTATGGTTTGAATGCTCGTGTCCTCACAACATTTATATGTTGAGCCGTAATATGCAACAGTATTAAAGGTGAGAACTTGAGAACACATGGAGATATGGAGGAAAAGATCACACACTGGGGCCTTTTAGAGGATGAAGGGTAGGAGCAGGGAGAGGATCAGGAAAAATAACTAATGGGTACTAGGCTCAATACCTGGATAATGACATACTCTGTACAACAAACCCCCATGACACAAGTTTACCTATGTAACAAACCTGCATCTATACCCCTGAACTTAAAAGTCAAAAAAAAAAAATAACATTAAAAAAAAAGGAAGTGAAAACTTTGGGGAGATGATTAGGTCATGAGGGCGAAGCACTCATAAATGAGATGAACACTCTCTTAAAAGAGGTCTATGGGAACCTGTATTCCTCTTCTGCCATGTGAGGTTATAGAGAGAAGACACCTATCTATGAAGAAAGATGGCCCTCACCAGAACCTGACTACGCTGGCACCCTTATCTTGGGACTTCACCGCCTCCAGAACCGTAAGAAATACAGTTCTGTTATTTATAAGTTGCCCAGTTTATGGTATTTTTGTTATAGCAGCCAGAACAGACTAAGACACCACCCATTGGCATTTGTGCCCAAATATATACTCTAACTTCTCACATGCTGCCATATGTGAACTATCTAAACTCCTATACTAAGCCAGTACTTCCACTTGTACACAGGCCTCATACCATAGACTATCACTTGGGTAATTCTTTCCTCTCTCTCCTCCATTATTAACTTCTCCTTTTCTACTGATTGTTTCCTATAACATATAAACATACTGTTATCTCTCCCTTGAAAAAAATAAAACCACCACTTGTCCCATCTCCTCTGCCAGCTACTACTCTATTTCTCTGCACCAAACTTCCTTGAATTTTTTCCAAAGTAGAAATAACTTTATTGATTTATCTGTTAATAAAATGTTTCTTATAACAAATTTCAAACATATAAACAGAAATGATAATTATGATGGCTAAAGTTCATTATCCCTTTACTATGCCAGCCCAGCCACTGTATGCTAAGTGCTATCTCTTTGGTTCTGGTTTACATTTCTTTTGATGTAGCGAGATTTATTGGCCATTTCTGTATCTTCTTCTGAGAATATCTTCTTAACAACTTTTGCTCATTTTGAAGTAAGGTATTCAACATTTTCTTACCCATTTAAAAATTATCATAATTTACTGAAATATATGCATGTATGTTTGTAATTTTTAAAAATTTGAAACCATCTCACACTTACAGAAAAGTTACAAATACAGAACAAAAAATATTTTTTCTTGTGTCACTTGAGAGTAAGTTGCTTACCTAATGACTTATCACTTCTTAATAATTTAGGATGTGTCCTATAAACAAGGACATTCTTCTAGAGGAGACTAATACAACCTTGTGACTTGGCATATTGATAAAAGTAGGCAACTGATACTATCACCTAATCCTCACACCCCATTCAAGTTTCACCAGTTGTCCCAATATCATCCTATAAAGCAAAATGACTTAGTTCAGAATCACGTGTTGCATTCAGTTGTCAGGTGTTCTCTTCAGTCTCCTTCAATCTGGAAGTTCCTTAGATTTACCCTAACTTTCATGATTTTGACAGTTTTGAAGATTACAGTCCAGATGTTTGGCAGAATGTTTTCAATCTGGATATGTGTGATGCTTCTTCATGATTAGATTTAAATTATCAATTTTTGGTACAAATATCACAGAAATATTGCTGAGTTCTCCTTGCATATTATCTGGTGATACATGCTCTTGTTGTCCCCCATTACTGGTGATGTTAACTTAATTAAGGTAGTTCTTCCAGTCTTCTCCACTGTAAAATTATTCTTTTCCCCTTTGCAGTTAGTATTTTGTGGTAAGGTGCTTTCTGGCTATGTAAGTATCTTGTACCTCAAAAATTTTCAATTTATTCACTTATTTATTTATATCAGTATGTACTTATAGCTTCCTATTTTATTAAATCCATTACTATCATATATATATATATATATATATATATATATATATATATATATAGATGCTCAAATTGGCCAACATGCCCAGTGAGAGCTCCTTTGAGCTGGCTTCTGTGTCCTTTTGATATGCCATCAGCATTCTTTAAGAACTTCTACACATAAAAAGATATTCCAGGCATATCTTTTTCTTTCTCTTCCATCAACCATTTCTCTAAAGAGTCCCAGTGCCATAGAGTGGAGAATAACATTTAGATCTGAGCAAGAGATATACTCAATACTATTTTCTCAAATCCAAGAATTTAGGACATTCAGTCATATTTGCTGTGATTATTTTTATAATTTCATTTATTGTATTTGAGTCTTTAACTCTACGGGAATATAGTATGATGTGAGATATAAGGTCAGAATTTCACTATTTTATTACGAAATGTTTAGGCCCATAATTTGAAATCCCTTCCCTCATTATAAAAATGACTCTTGTTCAGGCTGGGCAAGGTGGCTCACGCCTGTAATCTCAGCACTTTGGGAGGCTGAGGCAGGCAGATCACTTGAGGTCAAGAGTTTGAGACCAGCCTGGCCAACATGGTTAAACCTCATCTCCACTAAAAATACAAAAAAATTGGCCAGGCATGGTGGTGTGTGCCTGTAATCCCAGCTACTCAGGAGGCTGAGGCAAGAGAATCGCTTGAACCCAGGAGGTGGAGGTTGCAGTGAGCTGAGATCACTCCACTGCACTCCAGCCTAGGTGACGAGTGAGACTATGTCTCGGGGAAAAAAAAAGACTGTTCATCATAAAAATTCAAACATATAAAACATACAAACGATAAAACAAAAAACTGATCCAGAATCCACCACCCAGAAGCAAATATTGTGAACAGTTTGGTGAATATCCTGTAACACATCTCCCTATACCAGTCCTTCCTTTTCTTAGTGAGAAAAACGATTGCAGGATGTTAAGAAGTATACTGATAAAAATGTTTTTCATTCTAAAAAGAAGAGTATTTTACCAAGAAACTAATGTAAAGAGGATTATTATTACTACGTGTTTAGAAAATGTTTGGCATTTCCCTCACAGCCTTTCAAATACTAATGTATACTGTGAATCATTTACATAATCTAAGAAGGGGATTTAGTTTGCAGTCTTTCATGAGCTTAGTTGACTGCATATCACTAAGTTTTTGGAAGCTAAATTAACATCTCCTGAATTAGTGTTAGAAAAGAATTTGGGATAAGCTATATAAAATTTTATGTAAATAGGATTGTACTATTTATCCTATTTCTATAATCTGCTTTTTCACTCCATTATATCGTAGATGCAAAGCCCAGTAACCACCCCCGATCTCTTATACAGAAAAAGCTTCTGCAGAGCCACCTCTCTATAGCCATTGCTGCAGTTTTTACAGCCACCATTAGCCTTAGACCTTAATAAAAGCCACAGTGCCCACCACCCTCCAAAGGACAACCGAATCTCCCTTGGAAGGTGGTAGACGCTTGAGCCTAACCAAATAAAGCTGCAGCTTAGAGTCTTTTCTTCAATATTTGGGAAATTTGGTTGGTATTCTCTTTGCTATCCAACATCGCTTTCAAATCACTCCTCCTTCCATTTCCTAGGAAAACAAAACAAACAAACAAATCCATGCTACTTTTATATATAGCTAATCCCTAGCCATTCTCCTTATAAGCTGCTGTCTTCATCAAGCTCCTGAACATTTTCCTTACTGTTAATTGAAGACTGTGCACCTGGCTTACAGTCCTAATTCACACATCTTATTCTCACCCAATATTACTTATCTTAGTAGCTTGCTTTGTTCATTTACCTCCACTATTAAGATTAGTAAATCTACTACCAGTGTACTGCCCCTTCTCTTTATATATACATATACATACATATATGTATATATACTACCAGTGCACTGCCCCTTCTCTTTATATATACATATACGTACATATGTACATATATATCTCAACAGCAGTTATTGTCAACTCTTTTTCTTCAGCCTAAAGTTCATGGTCCAACATTTTGCTCACTATTTTTAATCACTTAAACCTCTTTGCTCTTTGTCCTATTGACTGTACTAGGCAAAATTTCAATCCTGCTTATACCCAGGAATCTTAACACAGATGCAAGAAAGTCACACAATTGGATAGACTGGTACCACCACAACCATTTGAGAGTTTGGTAGTCAGTGTATTCTTCCAGTCTATGAAATAACTTTAAAATAACTTTAAATAACCATTTTAAAGTTTCTCCATTAACCCAATCTCCCCAAGAGGTAAGTAACCATTCCCTAGTGGACAACTATGCCTATTATTTCACTGAGTAAAGAGAAATCATCAGTTCATATCTTCAGAAACTGCTTTCTTTTCTACACCTTCATCTATTCCCTCTTTATTGAATTTTTTGCATTGACATTTAAACAAAACAGAGCAGAAAAAAGCTTATTTCATCCCAAACCCCTTCCAATTATTGTTCTTTCTTTGTCCTTAATAAAAAATAAAAAAGAAATTCCTGAGAGAATATTATCACCCACCTGAACTCACCTCCACATAGCTCTTTCCATCACTCGCACTATTTCAGCTACAATAGCCTTTTAAATCCTTGAAAACACCAAGTTCCTTCCATTATTAGCACATCTGCTGTTTCTTCTGAGAATAATACTTCTTGGTCCAGTGCCCTTTGCATGATTACCTGCTTCTCAGATGGGCCTCGGCTAAAATGTTTACATTTAGAAAGACTTTGAGTGAACTCAATTCAAGGTATACCCACTGCCCTCTCTGCCCACTTAGCTTCTCCCATGGAAAATGTTCTTTTTCTTTATATTTAACTACATATATATTTGTTTGCTTGTTTTTTAAAAAAATTATGCACTTTCTTATTAGACTGCAAGCTACACAATGGCAAGGTTAACATCTGCTTTGTTCACTATAATAACCTAGAACTTAGCATAATGCTAGGCTCATAGCAGGTGCTCAAGTTCATAGAAGGTGTTTGGATTAGGAAAAAGCTTTCAATAAATATTATTGGCTATATGATTATGCTTACTTATTTCAGTAGACTGGACAATCCTAGTTTTAGTATCTGAATCCTGGAAAATATTCTTGATATTCCCTTTACCCTTTCCCCAATGCCAATGAGATCCAGTGAGATCAGAGAGATAGCTAGCGATCAGATTAGGTAGGGCCATGTAGGGTTGTGGATTTATTATTCTGGATGAGATGGGGAATCATTGGAGGGTTTGATCCAGAGTAGTGATAAGAGCTGACTTATCCTGTAAAACTGGACTGCCTAAGAAGATAGCCACTAATTATATATGGCTACTTAAATTTAAATTAACTAAAGAAAAATAAAATTAAAATTCAGTGCCTTGGTCTTATTAGTTACATTTCACGTATTCATTCGCTATTTGTGGCTAGTGGCTGCTATATTATACAGCACAGATATTGAAAATTTCCATCACTGCAGAAAATTCTATTGGACAGTGTTATGTTGAAAGAGTCACTAGGGCTATTTTGGAGAAAAACAGGAGCCAAGAAGGGAGCAAGGACCAAACAGCAAAGAGCAAGACCAATTAGGAGGCTATCCCAACAACTATGGCAAGAAATGTGGCTAATGTATGTTAACATGTAGAGGTGAAGGTTGCAAAAGTGGTATCTGGATATATTTTGAAGATACAGTTGACAGGATGCTAATAGACTGGATGCACAGAGAGAGAGAGAGAGAGAGAGAGGAGTCAAGGGTCAAAGATTACATTATTAAAGGAAGAGCAGCAATCTGGAAGGATATACATAAACATAACTATGGAGAAGATGACTGGGATTAGGAATGGGTGAATAAGGTGGGAAATAATAAAACAAAACCCATGCATACCAGTGATGGTAAGATACAATGCGTGAACTGAAGAACAAGATGATCAGCTTAACTTTGTGTACCTGATGGCCCCTTTAAAGGACAGAAAGGAGGAAAAAATAAGGCATACATGCAAGCAAGCAATTTCTCTCTTTTGGTCAAAAGGAGGCCCAGCCACTATCCTAAGTGAAATGCAGAAACAGATAACCAAATACTGCATGTTCTCACTTATAAGTGGGAGGTAAACATTGGTACACATGGACATAAATGTGGGAACAACGAACACTGGGAATACAGGAGGGAAAAAGGGAGGCAAGGGTTGAAAAACACCTGTTGGGTACTATGCTCACTATGAGGGTCAAAATTCTAGATTACTATAATAATCTAGAACTTGTGTATCAAACCTGCACATGTACCCTTTGAATCTAATATAAAAGTTGAAAATAAAGTAAGGTAAAAAAACAAAACAATCAAAAAAATGAGGCCGAGGATAACAGTCTTCTCTCTAAATTTTCAAATATGATCTTTTTACTTTAGTTGTATCACTAGCAGCTAAGCAGACAGGCAAAATCCCTCTTCACACTTACATGATGCCTTTCTATCGGTTCTGAGATTTGCACTAATGTATTATTAACCACATCCTTTTAATAAAATAGTTTATAGTATACTTTTATAACTATATGCTTTCCAAATTTTTAATCTTAGATGCTCTCTTCTATAATTCATTTCTTGTGAGTGTAAATTTTCTATTTTCTTGAGACAATGGTCTTGCTCTTTTGCCCAGCTGGAGTGTAGTGGCATGATTACAGTTTACTGAAGTCTTGGCCTCCTGGTCTCAGGTGATTCTCCCACCTCAGTCTCCTGAGTAACTGGGACTACAGGCATGTGCCACCACATCTGGCTATTAGTATTTTTTTTTTTTTTTTTTCGTAGAGAGAGTTCTCACTGTGTTGCCCAGGCTGGTCTTGAAATCCTGAGCTCAAGTGATCCTCTTGCCTCGACCTCCCAAAGTGCTGGGATTCCAGGCATGACTCATGCCTGTAATCTTTAATCTTATATTTAGACTTTTGAATATACTGTGGTTTTTTGCTTTTCAATCTAAAAGGCTTGAATTTTTGAAATAAAATATTCTCTTACATGTATATGTTTCAGTTTTTGATTTCATCCCAGCAAATCTTCATGCTTAGTATAAGGCTGTAGTTAATCTGAGTTAGTACTGTATTTTCTGCATTGATCCATTAATTCATCAACCATGGACTGAACACCTGTGCTCTAGATTTAGGGGGAAAAAAGCTGAAGAAAGCAAAACACTTTTCCTCAAGGATTTCCAAGGCTCAAGGGGAAAGACAAGCATGTAGACAAGATAAAGAATTACAGTGTCATGTTAAGTGTCCTGATAGCAATATGAACAAAAGTAAGTAGAAATGTATGAGGAGCACAATTACAATTTGTCTAGGAAAACATTACAGAAGACTTATATTGAGATTCCATTTAAACTGGTAAAGAAACTTGGCAGGATGAGAAAAATGGGATGACTTCTAAAATGTTAGTTCCATCCTCTTTTCATTGTTTTCACTTACAAATTCTCCTAGACAGATAACTGGTTCTCACAGAATTCAATTCATTCAATTTAATTAGTAGAAAACTCAGCCAATATAAGAAACTACTGGCTATTATTAGGATAAATATGTTAAAATAAAATCTTGAAATTCAAAGAAACATATCAAAATAAACTCATTCTATTGACTACCAACTGTATGCAAACTCAATATTCAAGACCTAACATAGTCAGTTCAGGCTGTGCAATAGTTTCAATTGGTCCCTACAAAATTCAGGTGTTGTCTATTAGATAGTATAAAGAGATGAGGACTTTAAGAGGTGATTATGCCATGAGGGCTCCTCTCTCATGAATAGGATTAAGGCCTTTATATAGAAGGCTTCATACAACATTTGGCTAGCTTGCCTTTCACCCTCTGCCATGTGAGAACACATCATTTCTCTTCTTTGGAGAACACAGGAAAAAGGTGCCATCTTGGAGGGAAAGTGTTAGTCTCATCAGACAACCACACTTGCCAGCACTTTTATTTTCTCATAGATATGGAGGATAGAAAGTTCAAGATTTAATTTCTGTCTTTATAAATTACCCCAGTCTCAGGTATTTTGTTACAGCACCACAAATGGGCAAAGACAGGATGCCATAACAAAATACCACCCAATAGATTGGGTGGCTTAAACGGGAATTTATTTTCTCATAGTTCTGGAGACTGGAAGTCCAAGATCAACATGCAAGCAGGGTTGGTGTCTGGTGAGGGCTCTTCCCCTTGGGTTGCAGACAGGAGCCTTCTTGCTGTGTGCTCACATGGCCTTTCATTCGTGCATGCTCCGGGATAGAGTGAGAGCTCCAGTGTCTCTTCCTCTTTATAAAGATACCAATCTTATCACACCAGGGTCCCACCCTCACAACCTCATCTAAACCTAATTACTTCCCAAAAGCCCCATCTCCAAATATCATCCCAATGGGGGTTAGGGCTTCATCATATGAATTCTGGAGGGACACAAACATTCAGTTGGTAGCAACAGGTTAAGCAATATGTTAATATAATTACTAATCAGTAAGAAAGCTGACACTGAAAAATGGCAGTGTCTTTCTAGGAAGGAAACCAAACTATGCTTGGACATACTTGTTAGCAAAGCTTAATTAAAAAAAAAGTCAAAAGTAAAAAGTCTTAGACTACAGAATTACTTTCAAAACCAGCTTTTATTATTATTTTGTGACTCAGATTATCTGATTTATGATAGTGAAATATCCAAACAAAACTATCTTGATAATATTATTGTGAAACATCTTAGATCTTTATACTGTGGCTTTAATTTGAAATTTTAAACTGTATGTATACATTTTTAATATAGGCAAACCTACTAATCATTTTAAAGTAGTTATTGTAAATTTTAAATGATCTGCAGTTTTTCTTATTGTAAAAATATCTTTACATGTTTTAATAGCACCTTTAGAAATTATAAAATTATATATTATATCTTCACATATGATAGTAGGACATAGCTATATCCTCTAGCCTTAATTATAGGAAAAGTATAGATGACTGTAAGGCTTAGCTTTATTGTTTTATAAATGAACCAGTAAAGTTCATTTTAGTGAAATGAGCACATGCTTTTCATAAATTAAATTTCACATAGTAAAGTATCCATCCTGAAAATTAATTTAATTACACGTTTAAAGTTTAATTACATTTAATTAAGCATTTAAGTTTAATATGAAATAAATAAATTATCAGTTAACTCTATGAAATGAAATACTGGCTTGATAATTAAAATCTATAAATTTTCCTATTCTGTACAAAACTGCTAGTTCTTACAAAACACTCAGAAAATATGTATTTTAAAGACTAGAGGATTATATCCTCATGGCTGATCAAGGAGCAGTTTTTCTGGCACCTAGGTTGGTGGGTTGTACATTAACTGCCTCAGTAAATGGAGGCAGCGTGGTACAAAAAAAAAAAAAGAGCAGAGGTTTTAGAAAAGTTGGGTTTGGGTGTTAGCTGAGTCACTGACAGCCTGCAACAGTGGGAGAGTTACTTAGCAACTTTAACCTGAAATTCCCTATATAATGGGGTTAAATTCTCTTGGAGGGTTGTTGGTAGAATTTAATGAGTTATCCCACAGTCAAACGTCTGGAAGAGTATCTGACTTGGAAAAGATATTTGACAAATGCTAATACCCTCACTGCCCCAGCTGCTGAGTAAATGAAGAATAACACTGTACTTTCTGGTGTAAAAAAAGTATTGCCCTTAAAATATACATATTTTTAAATCCCAAAAGTAACACCATATTATTTTTCATTCAAATACATCAAACATAATATACATTTCACATTTATTTTCCTAAGCACTCTGTCAATGGAGACAGGCTAGCATTATTGCTAACACAGGTATCTGAATCAGGGAGAATTTACTTTGAACCTTGGTTCCACTCTTTACTACTATTTGAGAAATTATAGAAAAATTACCCTGACCTATTCCACAAGCTTATCTGTAAATGCAGGCTTGACTCAAAACTGGGAAATAGAAAAATCAATGTAATAATTCAAACTTAACAAAAAATTAGTGAGGTGGTAATTAAGGCAGGTAGTATTTTCTCTTCTCCCCACCTCCAATTATTCACATGAAGATACTGATTTTCACTGATTTTAGGTGATTTGCCCAAGGTTAAGAGTAGGATGAAATCAATATCAGAATCCAGATTTTAAAAATTCCTTTATCAGTACTCATTTCTCCATGACACAAGAAGGGAAAGGTGAAAGACATCAAAATCTTCTGAAGCAGTGAAGCAAAAAAGAAAGATAAATCTGACAGATTAAGCCTGGTCTATCACTTAATAACTAAAATTCAGAGAGCTCAGTTCTGTGAATTTCAGTATCTTCTAGAAAATGGGACAACATACTTCTGGAAAGTGGGACTACATACATATGAATACTACATAACCCTGTATAGGGTTAATATAAGGATTATAGAAGACAACAAATGTAAAGTGCCTAAGAGAGTGGCTGACACATAGTAGTAATACATTAATGATAGCTATAAATGCTAAAGCAACATCAAAGCACCACTTTTGCTAAGTCTCTAACCATAGATTGGAGAACTCCATAATAAAGTGAACATTCTTTGGAAACATTTAATAAGAATGAGTACAGTAGTCTCCACTAAATTCTCAGGTATTATTTTTAGAACTATAAATTTTAAGTTATTTCAGTTCATAACACCTTGCCTATTAAATCTGCATTTAATAGCTCATCTCATTTTGAATATGGTTTTACAAGTGCTTATGAAAATGTAAGTGACAATCTATTCCATAATTTACTGCAATAAAAATTGTATTTAAATATTCTTAACACTTTATAACATACATTATTCAATGTCAAATCCAGTAATTTTCAGAGTTTTGTCTTAACAACGTTACTGGCAGTATAAACATGTTAGATTGTTTTGGTGCTTACAACCCAAACTCTAAATTCTAAGTCACTTAAAATTATACAGTTTGTTTTATTTACAGCATGGCCAGAAACAGAAAGCCTTCATAAATAAAATATTGTAAAATATATACTTGTTTACTCTCTGAGAAAGTATATGCCAAAAACTTAAGCAAACGGCACTAGTTTGTATCATTTTTCACTGCTATTATTATCAATACATATTTATTAGGTGTCTATTTGCATTTAAACCTGAAAGATACTGGTTTAGAACTGTTCTACATTTTCCTGAAAACCAGTACTTACTATGAAAAATATATAGAACTGAAATGACAAATTATATAGAAAACTATTATTTATTATTAGGATATTTAACCTTACACATGTATTCTTTTGAAAATATGTTAAAAATGCATTCTACTAATATTTGAAATCAGTTTTTGTTATTAAATGGGTCATTAACTTACCAGGGTTCTACTTTGAGAGTTGAAGATATTTTGTCTGGAAGAAAAAATCCATGCCATTTTGAAGCCTCAATTAGTTCTTGTGGTATTCTTTTTGATGCATCGTAATAGTGACCAAATCTTGAAGATGATACTGGTCCGATCTGCTAAAATAAACCCCATACTGGCTGTTAAACAATTATTTTTAAACTATAATTTATTTGTCCTGCATTCTGCAAAACAATGACATATTTATGCATTTTAAGCTAATAAGGAAGAAGTGATATACATACACTAAATAAATTTCAAAGAAGCATACAACAACCTTTATTATTTTAAACCATTTATAGTTACAAATCAACCTTTTTATCTCTCATGTCTCTTCACTTCTAATTGTTCCCTAAATTTGACAAGAATTTCAAAACCTGTTTGGTTTATTTTCATTATAGTGTATACCTTTCTAAGTTCAAAAATCAATATACATAATTCTTAATTAATATTTAAGATTCTAGGTTTTAGTGACAAATTAAATATGCAGTTGCCAAGAACTAAATGAAAACTTAAACCCAATTAATTCACTGGTAAGAGGTCCTAAATAATCTAGCTATTTAAATACATTAAACTGAGTATCATTTTAAAACTGAATTCTCACACAAGACAATATATATGTATATTCAACATTTTTTACAAATTTAAATTAAGCTTATAAAATAAAATGTACTACAATACTCCAGACAGGAACAAGGCACAAGATAAAGCGGAAGAATGTACATGACCTACATTAGATGAATCAGAATCTGACATAATCATCAGTTCATCAATAATTCCTCTTTTGTGTTCTCTACTAACAATTTCTCCAACAAATTATCTTTCTCATAAGAAACTCTAATTTATATGACACTGAATTTATTTATATGGGATAGCAAAAGTATTAACATAACATTATTATTATGTTGTTTTGAATGGACTTTGAGCTAACTTCTTTCATTCAACACATTGGAAATACACACACACACACACACACACACACACACACACACACACATATATACCACTATCAAAAATTTAACTATTAACAAATTCTACTAGGCAATAGTTTCTAATAAAAGGTCTCTGATCTACTCTTACATAATTTCCACTGTTCTGAATGCCTCAAAACATTTAAGTTTCAGAATATTCAACAAAACTAGATAATTGCTATAGAAATTGAAGAACTATACATAGTAGTACGTATCTTACTAAGTGACAACTTTTTAATTTAGATAAGAAAGACATATTTGCTTGAAACTAGATATTTGCATTTAAGACTTCAAGGATTCATATTCTTAAACTAAATGTCTACAAACATGAAATTATACAGTAATAAGTAAAAATTTTTAAGTCTAATAGAAACAATTTTCTCTAGATTCAGAGTCTGTAGGTTGAACATTTATATTTTAAATGAAATGACTGTTCATCCTCCATAAGGTACTACTTACTTTCATTAATGAAAGAGATGCTATCGATTAGCTTCAATCTAATCTTTCCAATGCAATACATACAGAATTCTTGTTCTCAAAACATAATTTATTCATTTACCATGAAACTATTGACAAAATATATAACATTAAAATGTTTCTTAAAAATAGGGTGCAAAGTTTTAAAATGTAAAGTTATTAGTCTAAAGCAATTTAAACAAGGTCTGTTCTTTGGCCTATAATCTATTCTTTATCCGGATTATAGTTCAGAATGTTTTTACTGCAATCTCTGCTAGAGCTCATCTTTTTATTGTGTAAGTCCAAGCCCCCTTAATGTTTTAGAAAGGCCTTGACTAACTGAACTTTGATCTGATGTCTTCATTGAGAAAAACACCAGGTTGCCCATTTCAGATGCAAATCCTCCTAAGGCCCAATAGAATTTAGTAAAGACAGCAAAAAAGAAAAAAACAGAAGTTTCCAGGATCCTCTTTGAGAATCCTGGGGCACACTGGTGTCCTTAATCCATGCTGCTGCATGGATTAAGGTAGGTGATAACCTTTCCTGATTCAAAAGAATAAGCAGAGTGCCTACAAACTGGGTGGAGACTAGGATTTGGCTATAATAAAACACCATGCAATAAAAGCTTGGTCTATGTCAGAAGCCTCTGAAAAGGCCTCAATGTACCACATTCCCAGGCCTAGTAGGGAAGCTTGCAAAAGCCTACCTGAATCAAATAAGCATGAATAATCTATTTTAGCAGACTGGCCATGGGGAGAGAGAAAGAAAGAGACTTTTCACTTCTTTTAAGTTTGAGTTAATAAATTTATTAGTGGACTGAAAGTTCTTGAAGTCCTATGCACTCAGAGAAATATGCTAAATTGTCAAGAAGCAAAGTATGCTTTTAAAGTTGCCGTCTCTATTAATGTTTCTAATTATAATATTAATGTGATAGAAATCTCAGATTTGGAATGAATCAAGGCAGAAAATTGATTTCATGCTGGGACAGTTTACATATAGAACACAAATAATTCATTAAAATGTAAAAATAAAATTGGAAGCTTTTCTCATTATAATTAATTTATTTAGAAATTAAGATTAGATGTGATAGTTACAATATTCATAAGGTAGCCATGAAAATTTTATAGCTGATGAAAAACTTTAATCTTTCAATTAAAAATGAAAATATATTCTTACGGGAAAAAACAATTTTCCAAGTTTTTCTGCTCTAGACATATAACATTAACATTTAATCAGATTTTGAAACACTGAAATCTTTTGAGACCTAGAATTGTAAAACAAAGACTCAGGTATTTCCTCTAAGAAAGGTAACTACCTGCTGTAAATAAAATAATTAATATCATCTACAAAAAACTGTCATCAACTCCATAAAAATTGATACATTAAAAAATATCAAACTATTATCAATAACTAGTCAGTTTCTTAGGTAAGAACATGTTGCTTTAGCTTTACATATGAAAATTTCTAATTCACATTCATAAACTACCTTTTGAGTTTGTCATCTGTGGAAGTAAGTAAAATGAAATGGTTCAGTAAAAATTTATGATGCCAAAAGAAAATGAACTCTAATGGGGGGTACAGGAGGAAAACAGGGTAAAAAAATAATACCATACTCCACCTCTAGTATATTAAAAGAAACAAAACTTTCGAAGAAAGCTGCACCAGAAGTAATTTAAATAAGACATTTTCTTACCATTGTTATTATTTCTTATTTCTCAGTATGGCATACCAGACAGCAAGAATCCAGGTAGTTTTCAAAACACTTTGATCCTCAGTTTAATCACTAGAAACTGAAGCTAATAATTATTTTACAAGGCTGTTGTGAGACTCTAATGTAATACTAGCAATGAATATTCTGTAAATGAAGTAGTATGTAAATGTTATTAATTATTATTATTGCATCATGATTCACTAGAAAATTAGAAGATCCATCACTGTTTGTAATTACATTGTCTTATTGAAAAAAATTGTATTTGCTGTCCATCTACACCTGTACACATCTATCACAGGACTGTTGTAGCTAAACCATTAAGATAGAAAGCCAATGTTTAAGGATAATTTAATATAATAAAGACTTAACACATTGCCATGAATTGCTGGAGTCATTGTAGGTCATGGTATTAGAGCTCTACAATACTGAAGAAATTAAGTCTTAGAATATACTGTCAGCTAGCAATTCATGGAGTGAGTCAGGAATAGTGGTTGATGATTATGAGACAGGGAAGAAGGCATGTCCACCTTAGAGAGAGAATCAAAATCACATGGTGAGGGAAACAGGGCTTTTTAAAACTATACACTTTTCTATCCAAATGAAGCACTGCTTTATATTTTACTGAATCATTGTTATTGATCTAGGTGTGTATATTCTTGTCCTCTTTTGCATTATTAAGTGGTAATATGGTTACACTCTTAGGACTGGTGACAACTTATTTTAAAAGGCATCTATGGTTTGGCTATGTGTCCCCACCCAAATCTCAACTCAAACTGTAATCTTCACAGGTGGAGGGAGGAGCCTGGTGGGGGGTGATTGGATCATGGGCGTGGTCTCCCCATGCTGTTCTCATGATAGTGAGGGAGTTCTTAGGAGATCTGATGGTTTAAAAGTGGCAGTTACCCCTGTGGTTTCTCTCCTGCTGTCATGTAAGATGTAGCTTGCTTCTCCTTTGCCTTCTGCCATGACTGTAAGTTTCCTGAGGCCTCCACAGCCATGCAAAAGTGCGAGACAATTAAACCTCTTTTGTTTATAAATTACCCAGTCTTAGGCAGTATCTTTATAGCAGTGTAAAAATGAACTAATATAGCCAGGTTTTGTGTGTGTGTGTGTGTTTCTGTGTGTGTGTGTGTTTCTGTGTGTGTGTGTGTGTGTGTGTGTGTGTGTGTGTGTGTTAAAATGAGAAAGGCAAGGTAAAGCCTAGATTTATAAAGTAGATGATGAAGAGTGATCATCAAAGCCTATCAGTCTTGGCAAATCATTATATATAAAATTACCTTGGCAGGCAAGTATACATGCTAGTGACATTTCAAAGAAAAGCAAAGAAGCCACAAGGTGATTCTATTTTCTAAATTGGACACAACTCACTCTAAATACAAGTAAACGTAAGCATGACCATTGACTGTATATTCAAAGTAAGCTATCATTTTGTCTGTATTAATTAATACATCTTAGCTTGGTTTAATATTTCATCTACATACTATATAATTCATTTATTCATGCATCCAACAAATAATTACTCAGCACCTACTAAATGTTAGTAAAACTAAACAAAGTCCCTTTCTCTCACTGAGCTCACATTCTAGTATGAGACAGACGATAATAAATTAGATAAACATTATCATCACTTAATGATAAGTGTCTTTAAGAAAAGTAAACCAGTGAAAGGAGATGATAGAGAGTGGTTTTATTTCATTTAGAGTGACAAAGACAGTCACTCCCTGATTAAAGTAATCATTTAGGAGAAACGTAAGACAATGGAAAAATAAACAATCTGGAGAAGAGAACAATTTTCAAAACATTCAAGCTTTAAACCTTGAAAACTGAGCACTAGGGCTGGGTCCAGTGGCTTATGCTTGTAATCCCAGCACTTCAGGAGGCTGAGATGAGAGGATTGCTTGAAGCCAAGAGCTTGAGACCAGTTTGGGCAAAAGAGTGAGACTAGACTCTGTCTCTACAAAAATATTAAACAATCAGCTGGGTGCTGTGGCACGTATCTGTGGTCCCAGATATTTGTGAGGCTGAGGTGGGAGATCACCTGAACTTGGAGGTCAAAGTTGTAGTGAGTCATGATTGTGCCACTGCACTGTAGCCTGGGCGACAGAGCAAGACTCTGTCTCCAAAAAAAAAAAAAAAAAAAAAAAGAGAGAGAGAAAAGGCTTAAAGCTTTAGTTACTTACATTTTTGACAACAATTTCACTTGAGAATGTTAATTACCAATGAAAAGACCAAAACCGGCCAGGTGCAGTGGCTCACACCTGTAATCCCAGCACTTTGGGAAGCCTCGTGGCTCACACCTGTAATCCCAGCACTTTGGGAAGCCTGGACGAGGCTTCCCAAAGTGCTGGGATTACAGGTGTGAGCCACTGCACGTGAGGTCAGGAGTTCAGGGCCAGCCTGGCCACATGACGAAACCCCATCTCTACTAAAAATACAAAAATTAGCCGGGCATGGTGGCGTGCATCTGTAGTCCCAGCTACTTGGGAGACTGAGGCAGGAAAATCGCTTGAACCTGGGAGGCAGAGGTTGCAGTGCGCCGAGATCCTGCCACTACCCTCCAGCCTGGATGACAGAGCAAGACTGTGTCTCAAAAAACAAACAAACAAAAATCAAACAAACAAAACCTAGTTGAGTAAATATAAAAATAAAGGAAAGGAAAGGAAAGGAAAGGAAAAAGTTATAATCTAAAATTTGACTGGTATACTGTCTTTTCAAAAAAAGCTACACATAACTTAGAGTATAGGTTCATTATTGACTCTTTCAGGACACAGCAGTAGAGAAATTAGAATACAGTCAGTCTTTAAAGGAAGAATCACCATTAAGCACAGTCACTTGAATGAATCTGTCAGAATCAAAGACATGAAGTTCTTCGCCATATGGTTCTCAAATGCTAGTCCTGTATTTCTTGTCTGTTTTTATCTCTATCACTTAACTCTTATTTTCCTAAACAGACTAACATCTATTCTGGCCTCTTGCACCCAGTTCTTATACATCCAAGCTAGGTTATGCCTGTAACAACTTCTGATTACAAAGAGCTTCCTTCTATTTTTTAATAAAAACGTACTTTAATCTGTTCAGACATGCCATAATTCATTTAGCTAGTTGCTTACTGATAGACATTTAGGTTATTTTCAATCTCTTGCTGTTAAAAAAATATGCTGAATGAATAGCTCATGTATATTTCCTTTTACACTTGAATAAATATATTCATGATGTAAATTTCTAAAAGAATCAAAGAATATATGTTTTTATCATCTTGAAGGTTACTACCAAAATACTCTCTACAGAAGTAGTACCTTTTTACATTTTCACCAGCAAAGTATGAGAGTACCAGCTTCCCCCTATTCTTGCTAATACAGCGTGTTACCAAGTTAGATCATTGACAATTTGATAAGAGAAAAATGGCAGGACAGCACAGTTTTCATTTCAATTTCTTCTCATTAAAACTGAAATTGGGCATATGTTTTGTATGTTTAAGAGTCACTTAAATTTCCTTTTCATATTTTTGCCCATTAAAAAACATCAGTTATGAAATTTTCCTTATTCATTTTAAAAGTTATTTGTTCTTATTTTATAATTTGTCCTTATAAATTTGCAGTTTGCTCAGTCATTTAAATCACAGCTTAAAAATATTATTCAAATAGTTTCCACATTTAAATTAGAACAATATACCATTGCTTAATATTCACCTATTATAACATGTTTTATACCTAGTGCATAGTTGATGCTTAATTAGTATTTGCTGACTGAATGAATACATTTATCATTATTGATTAAAAGAGCATTAGTATAAGTGCTAGAGTTACAAGAGAAAATAAAACAAGCTGTCTGCCTCGCAGAAAATTTTCAGTCTGGTGGAAGAGAGAGTTACACTACCAATTAAGTATAAAACAATGTGAAAAATATGTTTTAAAATAATATGAAGTGCTATGGGGAAAAAAAGAAAGTAAATAATTATGTATGGAAAGCCATATGAGTTAGTAACATTTGAACTTGGAGAAGGACTCATTGTAACAAAGTGAAAAGCATTACTAACAGAAATAAAAGCGATTTATAAGGAGCAATTCTCATAGGATGGTGGAATGTAGTGTTTTATAGACACAGGAGGAAGAGGCTAAAAAGGTAGGCTTGGATTAGGTTGTACAGATTTTGTATACAATCTTAAATTTGTATTTCATATTACAAGCTTATAATAGCAAACAGGTTTCATCTCATATACTAACTTTCATTAGTGGTAGTGACTACCCAGAACATTCCTGTAGAGAATAATTCTAAGGCTGTGTCTGAGTTTCGCAGGAGGGTACTAGAGGGTACTATAGTCTGCTTTATTTATTTAGCAGGTGGTAGGGAAAGAGGAAACCAAAGGAGGCATTTGAAGCTAAAAAGTATCATAAACATATTTTTATCCTTGGGAAGAGAACACTGATGTCAATGTGGAAGACTAGAGAAGGATGGACTAAGAAAACTATGTTTCATTCAGATTAGAATATTCCTCTCTTTTCTACTAGTATGGCAATATCTGATAGACGTTAAATAACGTAGTCTGAAAAGTGAATGAAGTGAACAATCAAATAAGGGACCTAATAACTAAATCGTACCATCACCAGGAACAGAGTTCATGAGTTTTACTAGGCAGATTTATTGACATTTGTTTTGACTTATCAGAAATTTTCCCTTAATTTCCTACCTATTCTGTCTATTCTGAATAGATGAGGTTACCAGATAGATGAGTCTGAAAATGTAATGATTGAAAATGTGTAAGGATAAAAACAGTAATTCCAAAGAACCATCACGTACATTGAATATATTTATAGGTAACCATAATGGATAGAAATGGCTTCGTTAGTTCACTTACTCTGTCTTGCAACCCTAGGAAAAAGTATTCTATATGGGGATCAAGGAAGAAATGAAACAATCTATTTTGGTAAAAAACAAGTTACCATAATTTTATTTGTAAGAAATGTATCATCTTGACCAAATACTCTACCAATAAAATGGCTAATTCTTTAAATAAACAAATACACATATAGGCATACCACAAGAGATTCTGTATGATGAAAACAAATGCATTTGCAAATTTTAGAAAGAATTTGTATGTTGACTTGCCTCCATCTTGGGTAATAACTGGTAACGCCAAGCTATTTTCATCTTAATATTAGATTCTGGTGTTTTATGATTATATACATCTTCATCAAATTCCTTTTTACAATTATCATCAAGTAGTGGTGCTGGAAGTTCCTAAGAAAACAGAATGACATATGATTGAGATTCTGTGATAAAATATGACAATTTTCTTAAATCATAATGTTAGCAACACTAGAAATTTTCCAATATACTGAAAATTGATGACTAAAACTGATTTAAGTATGAATTCATAAAAATATAGACATCTGTAAAACAGAAAAAACGAGTATAATACCAAATGTTAAGTTTAATCTTTTAGCAATAAACTGGAATTTTAAAAAAATGTCCAAATTTCTATACTCACGAAAATCAATTGCTAGTCTAACAAGAAGTTATTCTCATTTTTCAAAATGTATATGCTTAAAGCAAAGTCTAGAATTAGTACTTATGGGTTATATATAATTATTATGTTGGCCACAAGGTAAAAATAAAACATGTGCACAATCTGCTTACAGGTTTGTAATTTTAGAATTCAAAAAAGCCATTCACCAAAATAATGGGAGCAGTAGCAACTAAGAATAAAGAAGTTTATTTTACCCATATGAAATGCTGGTTTTGTACCTGCAAGCTTATGTCTCTTATTTAACAATAAAAATAGAATTTAAACTCTCTGATTAAATGAAGAGATGATAAATTCCAATTTATTAATTTTGGAAGGTGACCAACTTTGTAACTATAAAAAAACATAGAAAACTAGAAAACATTTTTGTCAAGCAGTACTACAGAAATAATTCAAAGAAAACAGTATTTAAGTTTCTTGAAGAAGAAAAGTACACACAATAATTTTGTTTTATTTTCTATTAGAATCATAAAGATAATGTGGGGCACTGTATTAGTAAATATAATCTGTGCTATGTTATACGTTACTCTAAATTGCAACTTCTACTTTTCAAGATCAAATTTACTTATGCTTGGAATTATGTCAACAAATCTGCTCAACTACTCACCTCCTAAAAAACCTCAAAGTGAATTCACATGATAATTAATGCTAGTATTAGAAACTAGTTATATCATTTAAGCTGTGAATCCATCATTCCTAGCTAAACATTAGTATCTTACAATATAAAGTAACTTCTTTTTCCAATGGAAATATGTATTTGTGAGGGAGTATAGTGTAATAGAGCATAGTGGTTATGAGTTTAAATTCGGCAACTAGAATGCCTGGTTCAAATCTTGACTTTGCACTATGTTACCACAGGACCTCTCTCTGTCTCCATTCATCATCTAAAAAATGGAGGTAATAGTAGTCACTTCTGGTTGCAAGCAGTGGCTCACGCCTATAATCCTAGCACTTTGGAAGACCAAGGTGGGTGGATCACTTAAGTTCCGGAGTTTGAGACCAGTTTGGGCAATATGACAAAACCGCACCTCTACAAAAAAAAATTAGCTGGATGTGGTGGCATGTGCCTATAGTGTCAGCTGCTTGGGGAAGCTGAGATGGGAGGATTGTTTGAGCCCAGGAGGTTGAGACTACAGTCAACCAAGATCATGCCACCACACTCCAGCCTGGGTGGCAAAGTAAAACCTAGTCTCAAAAACAACAACAACAAAGTATTCACTTCAATGGGTTGTTGTAAGGAGTAAATACGTTAAAAATGTAAAATTCAGAGAATGATGTTTGCTACATATTATGAATCCTACAAATGTTAGATTGTGAGAAGTCAGTCAAACAATTGTCCTCAGAGCCACACATTTTGCATTGTCAATACTGGGCAATAAATTTAGTATAAAGTATTTGGATTAACATCTTTTTCAACCCCAGGGACACTTGGCAATAATTATGACAATGGTTAGTCAAAACTCAATAATAAAAACATTTGAAAAATAATTTATATCACACTGTCCTCTTATTGTGGAAAATAGGCTGATTCTAAGATTTGCTCTTACAGTAGTGTGTACAGTATTAAAGAAATAACCCTAAAATATTAGAGACTCATTAATATGTTGAACTTATCTAAACACAATGAGATTATAAAATATAGGCGAGCAATTCCTTATTTATCTTATTAAATATGTATCTATTCCCATAAGAGATGTTTCACCATGCTAAAAACTTTGTATGTATCATGAAAATTATGATTCCAAGTTTAATATTGATAAGATACTCATTTTCTTAAAGATGAAAATATTCAAAAGATGTGCAGAAAATACACTTAATCAATTAATGCCCATGTAAAGGTTATAAGTTTTTTTATATATACACATACATAGTTTGTTGTTCATTTTGTTTTTGATACAAGGTCTTGCTCTGTTGCCCAGTCTGCAGTGGGATGATCATGGCTCACTGCAACCTCAGCCTCCTGGGCTGAAGTGATCCTTCCATGCTCAAGTAATCCTCCCACTTCAGTCTCCTGAGCAGATGGTACTACAGTCACATGCCACTATGCCTGGCTAACTTTTGTATATTTTGTAGACACTGGATTTCACCATGTTGCCCAGGCTGGTCTCGAACTTCTGAGCCCAAGCAATCTGCCAGCCTCGGCCTCCCAAAGTGCTGGGATTACAGGTGCGAGCCACCACCTCCAACCCTTTATATATTTTTTAAAGTGACATAAAATTCACATAACATAAAAACATAAGTTAAGTATAAAATTTGGTAATTTTTAGTAATTCAGAGTTGTGTAACCATCACCACTATCTACCTTCATCAGTCCCCCCAAAAGCTGCACACCCATTCAGAAATCACTCCACATTCCCCTTCTCCCCTACTCCTGGCAACCACTAATCTTGTCTCTATGGATTAGTCATTCTGGACATTTCCTATAAATGGAACCATACAATATGTGACCTTGTGTGTCTGGCTTCCTTCACTTAGAGTAATGTTTTCAATGTTCATCTATGTTGCACTGTGTTTCAGTATTTCATTAACGGTTGAATAATATTCATTGTATGTATGTATCACGTTGTTTAACTACTCATCACCTGTGTACATGGATCATTTCTACTCTTAAGTTATTATGAGTAATGCTGCTATAAACATTCACACACAAACTTTTGTGTGTGAACATGTTTTCCATTCTCTTTGGTATATACTAGGAGTAGAATTCCTGAGTCACAGGGTAACTCCATTTTTAACTATTTGAGGAACTTTCAAAATGTTTTTCACAGTGGCTGAACCATTTTACATTCTGACCAACAATGTATGCGGGTTCCAGTTTTTCTATATTCTTAGCAACAATTGTTATTATTATTATTATGGCTATTTTTTTCTGAGATGGAGTTTCCCTCTTATGCCCAGGCTGTAGTGCAGTGGCACAATCTTGGCTCACTGCAACCTCCGCCTCCAGGTTCAAGCGATTTTCCCGCCTCAGCCTCCAGAGTAGCTGAGATTACAGGGAACTGCTACCACACCCAGATAATTTTTGTATTTTTAGTAGAGACAGGGTTTCGCCATGTTGGCCAGGCTGGTCTCAAACTTCTGACCTCAGGCGATCCACCCACCTCAGCATCCCAAAGTGCTAGGATTACAGGCATGAATCACCACGCCCAGCCGTTATTATTATTTTTAAATAGCTACCCTAGTGAGCATGAAGTGGTATCTCAATGTGGCTTGGATTTGCATTTCCCTAATGACAATGATATTGAGCATAACTTCATGTGCTGGGTTGGCCATTTGTATATCTTCTTTAGAAATATGTCTCTCATGTCCTTATCCCATTTTTAAATCGGGCTGTTTATCTTTTTGTTGAGAGACTCCTTTATTTATTTTAGATAGTAGACATTATCAAATATATTATTTGTAAATATTTTCTCCCATTCTGGGGGTTGTCTTTTTACTGGAAGTGTCCTTTGATGGACCAAAGATCTTAATTTTGATGAAGCCCGATGATATAGTTTGGATGTATGCCCCACCCAAATCTCATAATGAAATGTAATCCCCATTTTTGGAAGTGTGGCCTGGTAGAAGGTGAACAGATCATGGGGGGAGATTGCTCATGAATAGTTTAGCATCATATCCCAAAGTATTGTTCTTGCAATAGTGAGTTCTTGTGAGATCTGGTGTTTAAAATTGTGAAGCACCTCCCTACTTGCTCTCTTGCTCTTGCTCCTGCCATGTGAGATGTCTGCTCTCAATCTGCCATCTGCTATGATTAGAAGCTTCCTGAGGTATCACCAGAAGCAGAAGCCACTATGCTTCTTGTACAGATGGCAGACCTGTAAGCCAATTAAACTCTTTTCTTTATAAATTACCCAGGTATTTCTTTATAACAATTTGAGAATGGCCTAATATACCCAACTTACCTGTTTCTTTCTTTTGCTGATTGTGCTTCTGGTGTCATATTTAAGAAACTGTTGCCTAATCTGAGGTCATGAAGGTTTATACCTATGTTTTCTTCTAAGATTTTTAGTTCTTAAATTTAGCTCTTTGATACACTGAAAGCGCATTTTTATATATGGTGTGAGGTAGGGGGTTCTTACATTTTTATAAGACTGAAGTATCAGTTATGTTGAAATTATTTATTGAGTACCAATATATGCAAAGTATTGGTCTAGTTTTTGTGGACACAGTAGTGAACAAATTTAGTAACAATAACAACAGTATACATTATATAGTACTTGCTCTATTCAGGGCAGGTCTAAGTGCTTTAGATAAGTTAATTCAGTGTTCAATAATGAACTTATGAGGTAAGTACTATTATTATTTCCTTTTAGGTTGGTGCAAAAATAATTGTGTTTTTTGCCATTACTTTTAATACATAATGGAAAAATGAAAGAGAAAGAGGTCAAGTAACTTGTCCAAGGCCACAGAGCTAGTAAAAAATGGAACTGGGAATATGAATCCAGTTGGTAGGCTGATTCCAGAGTATGTGCTCTTAACTACCATGCTATGTTGCTTCTACAATAAGCTTTCATCCTATTTAGGGAATAAAATAAACAGCCAAATAAATAATAGGTCACATGATAAAAAATGCACAAAAGCAGAGCAAGGTAAAAAGGCAAAGACTCCATTTTAATAAAAGTAGTCAAGGATGACCTCTTTGATAAGGTCAAAACTGAGGGAGACACCCATACCCTCTGGTGTTGCTTTTTAACCTTCCTGGAATCCATTTTCTAAAAAATAAAGACATTTTCAGATGGGGGAAAAACAAAACAAAACAAAACAAAAAACTGAGGGAGACAATTCTATACATAATTAGTTGAAATTCTATAAAATAAATTACTGTAGAACGTCACATATAGTACCATCTATATACAATTTATAATCTTTCAGAAATACATCTATGCTATTCCCCAGATCTTGACATAGTATAAAAAGCACTAACGTTAAGAGATTCAGGTATGTGAAGGATCCAAGGATCTGTAATTTAATCTTGCTTCATTTTTTACATGTATATATGAGACCTATTGTACAGTACAAAAGTATATAAAAGAGGCATTAGATGATCTTTACTGTCCACATTTATATTTAGCTCTCTCTTTTCTGAATTCCCATTTCACTTTCATCTGTGCCAAACATTTTGGTATTGGATCACATGCAACTTGATATTCATCTACATTTCATGTATGTACAGGTATTGGATCACATGCAGCTTGATATTCATCTACATTTCATGTATGTACAATCTCATTTTCCCATAAAGGCTATAAGTTTCTCAATGGGTAGGGACTATATGGTAATGTATATATTCTGAACCTGTTATAAAATTAGCAACATAACAAGTACAAAGAAGATACTCAAGAGATGCTTAGTGAACTGAACAACAGAAACTTCCTAGAATAATCTTAGTGGGTCAATTTTGTGTTATTCTCAAGGAAATTAATACCACAGCTTTCTTTGGGCTCCTTATGTTTCATGTGCTAATCCTTCTCTATCCCTATTATGTTGTAATTCTTTCTCAGTACAAGTATGAGGTACATGTTTTCCATTTAGCATGTTATTTGTTTTTCAAATTTTTTTTTTTTTTTTGAGACTGAGTCTCACTCTGCTGCCCAGGCTAGAGTGCAGTGGCATGATCTTGGCTCACTGCAACCTCCACTTCCTGGGCTCAAGCCATTCTCATGCCTCAGCCACCTGAGCAGCTGGGATTACTGGCGTGTGCCTCTCCCCACCCCAACTAATTTTTACATTTTTAGTAGACATGGGATTTCGCCATGTTGGCCAGGCTGGTCTTGAACTCCTGGCCTCAAGTGACCTGCCCGCCTTGGCCTCCCAAAGTGCTGGAATTACAGGCATGAGCCATTGTGCCCAACCTTAATATGCTACTTGACTGCAAAATGTTTAACTTATAGTTCATTTCATCATTTTGAAAAATATAAAAGTTTTTCAGCAGCTATATTCTGGAATTTTTTAAAAAATAAGAAATGATTTTAAAAAATAATTTCAAACAATGCAGAGAAGTACAAAGAAGAATTAATTAGCTATCAAGAAAATGTACATTAAAACTAGTTACTATTTCCCACCCATTATACAGGCAAGCAAACAAATGAAACAACTAAAAATACCAATGCTGTCAAGAGACCAGAGAAACTGGAAGCCTCAATCACTGCTGGTGGAAAGTTAGCTTACAGTTTTACTACTATAAAACCACTTTGGAGAATAATTTAGAAAAATTTCAGCAGAAAATGTGTACATCCTCCCAACTACTCCTAAATAAATCTCATACACATGCACCAAGACGAATAATCATTGAGCATTTTAATAATAATATAAATTACCTATAATAGGAAATAGGTTAATAAACTGTTACATAAACATATTATTAAAAAGAACAAGATTGATATGAAATAGAATGGAAAGATCTGGAAAATAATGTTGAATCAAAAAATCATGTGAAGTATGATTTAAACAATATAATAGTTTATGTAAAATTTTGAAAACTCACAAAGCATATACAGAAACATATATGTTTTATAGGTATATAAATAGTTTGGAAAGAAATATGTTAAATTTTGCATTATAGTTGAAGAGAAATAGGAAGAAAAATGACATACTTCAACTATCAACTTTGATGTTCTGTTGCTTTTATTACAAAAAATATTTGTGCATATATAAAACATGAATGACAAAATAATTTTGTTAATTATCAATGGTGGTATTATACTATATTCTAAAATTAAGTTTTTAAAGCTATCTTTTCATTAAAAAAGTGAAAAGCAAAAAAAATGTTAAGCCAATACTCCCTGCCAATAATCATAACATTAAGTAAGCAACATTTCCAGCTTACACTTATGCATAAATATGCTAGAAAAATACTATCTTAACAATAGTATTACATAATAAAATATCAATGATTAAAAATTAACACTTTATAGAAAAAAAATAAAGTAAAATGGAAAGAATTATTGGACTGATCAACAATTCTTCATTTCAAGAGATATTATTTCTTAACATGTTCTCCCCTAAGATAAATAACACAATTTTAGAGTACATTAAAGTTTGCATTAATATGCTCCTTTTCACACTTTTCAGCTTGCAACAAAATCAACTTCTCTTTCCTTTCCCCCTTCTATAAAAAATGAGGAAACTAGCACTTACTTTCTCTCCCTCAAATCTCATTTTTCTCCCTCTATTATTTCAATGCTGTTATGGATTATAATGTTTTATATTCTAGTCTGTAACCAGATACAGAGTTACTTAGTTTATTTGTTTACATGGATTCACCATTGGTCCTTTTAAAACAGCTCCACCATTCTTGAGATACCTTAGTTGATAACTGCATTTATTTAACAGTCAGGAAGGTACTAAGAATAGAGCAGTGAACAGAGTATAAGGAAAGTCTCTACTTTCATGAAGTTATCTTCTAGAAGGTCAAGGATAGGAACTTCTAAGAAAAAGAGAAGGAACACAGAGTAATGGGGAGAGGCATTATTTAAAATAGGGCAGTCAAAGGAAGCTCTTCCTTTTGAGGTAGACAGATTATATTTTCAATTTTTTTAAGAGAGATAATGGAGTTTTTTTCATGTTTAAAAATATTTGCCTGGTACTAAAAATACTACAGTAACATTTTGGTTATATATAATATTTTGTAATACTTTCATTTGCTTAGAAATAGGTGGTCAGTGCTCTACTATAGAGAAGTCTGAAGATTTCCATCCTTGTAGATGACTTGCTTTTTCTGCATGAATGCTTGAAAAACTCTTCCTTCAACAACTTAAATGGGCTATTTGTGTATCCATTACTTTGTATTATTCCTTCTTCAACCCCTGTAAACCGGATGCTTTCTTGAGCTGATTCTCCTTTTTCTTATTTCCAAGCAAAGCTTTACCTTTGTATTTCACATTTAAATTATTTTTCTGTTCCGTATTAAAATAGAATATATCCTTGTTGATATGACAAATGTTTGGTGTATGTTTGACAGTGGTAAAACTTCACGCAGTAAACAATTTAGTGTTAGATGAATAAGTATTTTCCCAGGACTCAAGACCATCACTGACCAACAGAACATTCTGTAATGTTGAATGAAGGTGTCACATAGTAGCCATTATCTACTTAAATTTATTAGGTAAAAAATTTCCCACATTGTAATAATATTCTCATTTAATGTTTTCTTTTTCCTTGAACTCTCGGGCTCAAGTGATCCTCTCACCTCAGCCTCCTGAGTAGCTGGGACTACGGGCATGCGCCACTATTCCTGGATAATTTTTAAATTTTTTGTAAAGATAGGGTGATGCTATCTTGCCCAGGTTGGTCTTGAAATCAAGCAATCCCTCCACCTCAGACTCCCAAAGCTCCAGGATTACAGCCATGAGTCATCATGCCTGGTCTTCTCACTTGATGTTTCAATCCCTTCTCTAACTTCAGTGCAACTATCATAAGCCTGTTACTGCTGCTACTTTATTGGGTAATGATGTTAAGTCAACTTGTACTTTTAATTATGCAATTATCTTTTTTATCTACTCATGTTTTATCATTTTATCTTTGTGATTTTATTTTCTTGAATTCATGTTCTTATTAAATTCCTCTATAAATCTCTTATGGAGGAACTTCCTTGTGTTCTTAGGTTATGTTTTCTTTCAGATTGATGTGTTTTTCTTCTAGTTAAAGCTTGATAACTGTATATTTTGATAGTCATTCATAATTCTGTAACTTCAGGTTATGAGAGCTTAGGCAAAATTAAATAAAAAATTTTTAAATAGTACCCAGGCTCTTTATTCTCTTGTGAGATTTCATGAAATGTAGGTTCCTGTGTTAACATCACTTGCCTTAGTGAGTATTCTGTTCCTATTCAGGAGGTAGTCTTGGATTTTATCTCCAAATCTGTGTTACACTGTGAAACATTTGTTTAAGTTTGAGACCATTAGCCCTAATTAATTCTTAAGATTATCCTAATCAATTTCTGAATGTGACAGTGAAGTTTGGAACCACACCAAATGATGACAAAACTCTTTATGTTTATGGCAGTAGGTTGGACCTTGACTTTTCTTTTTTCTTTTTTTTTTGAGAAGGAGTCTCACTGTGTTGCCAGGCTGGAGTGCAGTGGCGTCATCTTGGCTCACTCCAATCTCTGCCTCCCAGGTTCAAGCAATTCTCCAGCCTCAGCCTCCCGTGTAGCTGGGACTACAGGTGCATGCCACCATGCCCAGCTAATTTTTGTATTTTTAGTAGAGACGGGGTTTCGCCATGTTGGCCAGGATAGTCTCAATCTTTTGACCTCATGATCCACCCGCCTTGGCCTCCCAAAGTGCTGGGATTACAGGCATGAGCCACAGTTCCTGGCCGGATCTTAATTTTTGTTACTTTGTTTGCTACAAAAAAATGTAGTGATTCTTAAATATACTTTAGAAAAATTTTGAATGTGAAGAGTAGGGAAATAAATACTCATTATACTGCCATAAGGTAACTAGTTGGACATTCTGTTTAGAACATTTTAACTGTATAAAAACTGCTTACTTACTCATGTTGGTTGGTGATCATCATTCTACCTCTGAATAAAATCTATAAATTGGCCAGGTGCAGTGGCTCATGCCTGTAATCCCAGAACTCTGGGAGGCTGAGGTGGGTAGATCACCTGAGATCAGGAGTTCGAGACTAGCCTGCCCAACATGGTGAAACCCTGTCGCTGCTAAAAATACAAAAAATTAGCTGTATGTGGTGGTGGTTGCATGTAATCCCAGCTACTCAGGAGGCTGAGGCAGGAGAATCACTTGAACCTGAGAGGTGGAGGTTGCAGTAACCTGAGATCATGCCACTGCACTATGGCCTGGGCGACAAGAGTGAAAAAACGTCTAAAAAAAAAAATCTATAAATTGTAAATTTTTTTAAAGTAAGTTATCTTACATTCTTGGTTCTCTATTATTTTCCTGCCTTTATATATTCAAATAAAATCATATCAATAATTTGTATTGACTTGTAGGGGCAGAATAAAACTTGTAGAGTATAAAAAAAAAACGTTTCCAGATTTGATATTCTCAACCTTTCCTCTGCCCCAAGCCCTATCCTCAAGGTGGAGAACCACTAATTTTATTTCTGAAATGAGAAAGTAAACAAACATTTTAATAAAATATTATAAATACTTGGATTTAACTTATATCCAGCTTGCAAAATCTATTTATTTTCATGTACAGTTGTCTAAAACTTGTTTTTCCCAATTGCCTTCTTCTGCACTTAAGAAGAGATCTTAAAAATACCAATTAAAACATTTTATGATCTAAATTAGTTTGTTACTCTCAGTTATAAAAACATATCAGCATTATTTATGAAGTGATTGGTATGGAATTATGTTGCTCAATATTCTAGCTTCTAGCTATTACAATTAATATTTAAATTAATTAAAATTGAATAAAATGAAAAAGTATCTCAACTGCACTAGTCACATTTCAAGTACTTAACAGTCTTAAGTGGTTAATAGCTACTTTGTTGCATAGTGCTGGTATAGAACATTTCTAACATCACAGAAGTTTCTACTGGTCAGTTCTAGAACAGAAAATAGGAAATGTATTTATTTATCTCATACATTAAATTGTTTACTGTGTGAACTTTCACAACTGTCCAGTGACACACTTTTCACTTATATCAACCAGAATTTTAAAGAAGCATCACACTTAATTGTTTAAAACGAAAATCAATGGATCATTGGTTTATTATTACTATTATTATTAGTTTTTGAGTTGGAATCTTGCTGCATGGTCCAGGCTGGAGTGCAGTGGCAAGATCATAGCTCACCACAGCTTTGAACTCTGGAGTTCAAGGAATCCTCTTGCCTCGGCCTCCTGAGTAGATGGGACTTCTTCTTTTTAATCTTTTGTGGAGTTTATAATTTCTCTATTGTTAGAAATTTAGGTTGTTTGCAATCTCAAAATGCTACAACAAACTTGGTTTATAACATAAACATCCTTTGCATCTCAAATTATTATTTTTTCTATGAGATGTAGAAAAACAGAAAAGAGAGAATAATATAGTAAACATCACAGATTCTATTACAAACATGGCTTTAACGAATCTTAACAATTGACATACTTAGAAAACAAATCAGTAACATCAGCAAGCAAAGAACAACAGTTGTGTGAAAACTCAAGGATTGGCTGAAAAATTTTTAGAGGAACCATGAAGACCTACAGATCCTTTACTTTTCCCTAAGAGCCAGGATTCTACCCACCCCCACCTCCATCAACTGTGCAAGAGAAACGGAAAGTTCAAATAAGACAAACCTCAAAAACTGGAGCACTACTGAGGGAAGGCATGAGACATCACATTGAAGTTAAGATAATTTCTTGAAAGTCTTCATACAGAGGGATGAGATAACTTCCTCTTTCCTTTCACTGTTCCCCAACCCACCCCCCACCACAGTAGCCTCCCACTGCTAAGGCTCTCAGAAGAGCAGAAGCCATCTTTTAACAGAACAGGCAAGAGAAGAGACTGGGAGACTGAAGGATTCCTCCCAGGGGAAACTGGCAAAATTAAGGTAAAAGATCTTTAGAGAGATGCTATTTTAGATAAGCTCACAGTAAATCTACTAGTTCATAAGTTACATGCCCAAACACACAGCACTTCCAATTAGTTTTTCAGTCCCTCACTCTTGAATAAAAACGGACAGAGAAGAATCACCAGATATTTGAGAAAAGCATCTAATATGAAACTCAAGGGCAAAAACAAATGAGCAGAAAATGAAAACAATGCCAGGAGCAGAAAAAATGTCACAAAAATAAAAAGTAATATTTATTGTAAAAGATGTGTGCATAAAAAATAAGAGAATAATTCACCAAAATGAAAAAATCTGGAAAAAAACAGTGTACAGAAATTAAAAATATAATAGCAGATCTAAGAAAAAAATAATCAGAAGTGCAGAAGATCAACATGGTCAAATCTCTCAAAATAAAAGATCAATAATAATAATAATAATAGCAATGCTAATTTTAAAACATAGTATGTTTTAAAGTACTTTCTAGCTGCCAGGCACTATTCAAAGCACCCTAGAAAATTAACTTTTTTTTTTTTTTTTTTTTGAGACGGAGTCTTGCTCTGTTGCCCAGGCTGGAGCGCAGTGGTGCCATCTCAGCTCACTGCAATCTCTGCCTCCCAAGTTCAAGTGATTCCCCTGCCTCAGCCTTCCGCGTAGCTGGGACTACAGGCAGGCACCACCACGCTCGGCTAATTTTTTGTATTTAGTAGAGATGAGGTATCACCATGTTGGCCGGGATGGTCTTGATCTACTGACCTCATGATCCACCTGCCTTGGCCTCCCAAAGTTCTGGGATTACAGGTGTGAGCCACTGTGCCCGGCCAAATTACCATATTTAATCCTCAAATCAATCTTAAGGATTAAGCACTATTACTAAACCCATTTTATGTAGATGAAGACATTAAAACATAAAGGTTAATTAACTTGTCTAAGGTCGCAAAGTAATTAAGTAGCAGACCCAAGACTTGAGTTTGGAAAGTTTTCCTCTGTAGCTCTGCCTCTTAACCACCATCTTATATGGCTTTTTCAAGAGATAGAACATGGCCGACTGTGGTGGCTCATACCTGTAATTCCAGCACTTTGGGAGGCCAAGGCAGAAGGCTCACCTGAGGCCGGAAGTTCAAGACCAGCCTGGGCAAAGTAGAGAGATCCTTTCCCTATAAAAAAATAAAAGAATTAACCAGGCACGGTAGTACGTGCCTGTAGTCCCAGCTATTCGGGAGGCAGAGTAGGAACACTCCTTGAGCCCAGGAGGTCGAGGATGTAGTAAGCCATGATCACACCAGTGCATTCTAGCCCGAGTGACAGAGCAATAACCTGTCTCAAAAAAAAAAAAAAAAAAAAAAGACAGAACATGAGAGAAAAAGAAAACATTTAGAGGAATAGTCTAGGAGGTTAATACCCTGAAATAGGGTATTTTATATTTAAAAATCCTACTGAGTACATAAACTCTGAATGGAAATAGATTTATACAACAAGGCACATAATTCTGACATTTTAGAACAAGAGGGAATACAGAGAAAATCTAAATAGCTTTTCCAGATTGGGTGTGAACACGTCAGGAATATGAATGGCATCAAATTTTGTAACAACAATGCTGGACTGCTCTGAGACAAAGATATTTCTAATCTAGACTTGTATATTCAGCAAAACTAATTTTAAATTTGAGAGTGGAATTAAGACATTATCAGACATGCAAATTCTAAAACATCTCTACCACCTCACTTCTCCCTTCCACCTCCATTTACTCTCAGGTTATTAGAGAATGTGTACCACCAAAACAAGGGATGAAATAATACATATAAACACTAGAGACCCAGGAAACAAGACATCTTACACAGAAGCAACATCAAGGCAGTTGCTAAAATGATAAAGGAAAGTGCCAGAATAACAGCTGTGTAGACAACCTGGGAAGCAAGCTATCCATTAGGAGCCGGACTATGGAGGATTCTAGGGGTATCATACTTACACACATTAAAGAGGAGTTGGAAAACTTTAGTTTTGGAATAAATTAGTAAATGATACAGATAAAAAAATGAGGAAGTTGTTACCTCCAGAAAAAAAAAATAGGTGCATCAAAAAAGGAGAAATATAGACTGTCAAACATTGCAATACCTGACTAAGAAATTGTCATAATATACACACTTAATACTGACTTTCCTAGGGAAGAAGATTTAAACATACTGAAAGGGAAAATAAAAAAAGTGATGGACCAGCCTTGGCAACATGATGAAACTCCATCTCCACAAAAAATATTAATATAAAAATTAGCCAGGTGTGCTGGCACTCGCCTGTAGTCTCAGCTACTTGGGAGGTGGAGGTGGGAAGATCTTGAGCCCTGGAGGCGGGAGTCGCAGTGAGCCGAGACTGCGCTACTGCACTCCAGCCTGGGTGACAGAGTGAGACCCTGTCTCAAAAACAAACAAAAGAAGAAAATGATATAGGGAAAGAGAGAGAGCGAGAGAGAGAGAGAGAGACAGCGAGAGAGAGTGAGAAAATGTGTGTATGGTATTATATGAGACCTGAATCTTTGTATTTTGTGCAAGGATAATATACATAAAAACTG
This sequence comes from Ateles fusciceps, assembly GCA_036589455.1. Lineage (NCBI taxonomy): Eukaryota > Metazoa > Chordata > Mammalia > Primates > Atelidae > Ateles > Ateles fusciceps. Next base: position 2,149,714 of record JAZHEH010000681.1, on the reverse strand, counting down.
GAAGGAAAAGGCAGTACAGAAATAAGAAATCAAACAAATCTCACAAGAATAAACTGACAGTGGTCTATGTATACCACACCAACCCCAAACTTACTTTTACATTAACATTAAAAGGAACACCTACTACTAATATAAGATCCTTTAGAGAAAGACCTTTTTTATTTCACAGTATTAAGTTATCAAGTCTCAAAGAGCATACTAAATTTCTTCTAAGAAAAAAGTGGTTCAAATATTTCTTTTTCCATGTAGTAGCAATATGTTTCTAAAACCATCAGACTGGAAGAACAATTGGTGTTAAGGGCAAAGATAGTCCATTTGGGACTATCAGTATCTGATGATGAATATCCAACCCTAGAGACCTTCTCTGAAGTGGGAGTTGTAACACTACAGGAAAGAAATCCCACAGAGAAAATAGCAGCCTCTCTAGCCTGCTTACCTCCATCCATTAACTGATATTTCTTCTTTGCAAACTGAAGGGGCATATTATATTCATTACAACATTCAACACCGCAAAAAGCACATGACTTCTTATGTTACTAGCATTCTCAGCATTATTTCTAGAATAGGGTTTTAGAAGTCTAAACTTTTCAAAACAGCCTATACAAAAAACATCTCATTTGTCCTTATTTAGATGAGCTTTCCTTAAATTTCAACTATGAGATCATTAAGGGCAGAGACTATGTCTTAGTCATCTTTCCACCCATAACAACTGTTATAAACTGCATGTTTGTATCCTCCTCAGGTCCACACACTGAGGTCCTATCCCCTAATGAGAGGATATTTGGAGAAAGGGCTGTCTGAAAATAACTAAGTTTAAATGAGATAATAAAGGCAATTAATATAAATATATTATAATTAACTATATTAATATAATCAATATATTAATCACAACCTAATTAATTGGATTAATTAATTACCTTATAAGAAGAGACACCAGTAAGAGCTCTTTCTTTTTCTGTGTGCAAAGAAGAGGTCATGTGAGCACACAGCCAGAAGGCAGCAGTCTACAAGTCAGCAAGAGAGGCCTCACCAGGAAATGACTTGGTTGGAACCTTCATCTTGGACTTCCTAGTCTCCAAAACTATGAAAGAGTAAATTTCTGTTGTTTAAATCACCTAGTTTATAGTATTTTGTTATGGCAGCCTGAGTTGACTAACACAGATTTTGACACCAAGAAGCAGGATACTGCTGCAAGAAATATCTAAACATGTGGAAGTATCTTTGGAATTGGGTAATGGGCAGAGAGCTCGAAGAGTTTTGAGGTATATGCTAAAGATATGGATGCAGACTGGAGATTGCCAGAGGTCAAGTGGTGGTAGAGAGACTGACTTCAAGTAGGCACATTTCTCAGGGGACAGAAATGTTCTACGTTACGATTGTGGTGGTAGTTACAAAACTGTGAACATTTACCCAAACTCACTGAATTGTACATCAAATTGATAAAATTATAGGTAAATTATACTTTCGAAGAATTCACACCAATCTTCCTTCCTCTTTCCCCCGCTCCCTCCCTTCTTCCTTTTTTTGAGATGGGGTCTTGCTCTGTTGCCCAGGTTGGAGTACAATGGTGCAAACACAGCTCACTACAGCCTTGAACTCCTGGACTCAAGTGATCCTCCTGCCTCAGCCTCCTGAGTAGCTAGGACTACAGGTATGGGCCACCATGCCCGGCTAACTGTTTATTATTATTATTATTTTTGTTAAGACAGTGTTTTGCTATGTTGCCCAGGCTGGTCTCTAACTCCCGGCCTCAAGTGATCCTCCTGCCTTGGCCTCCCAAAGTGCTGCGACTACAGGCATGAGCCACTGTGCCTGGCCTACCATAAACCCTTTTTACATGAAAATACAATACAGCAACATAAAAAGGGACTCCAATAAAAAGAACATGTAAAAATAAGAAACTGGTAACATCTTAATTATAGATAGATAGATAGCTATCTCTGTATAAACATATCCTCTCTCAATCAGAAAATGAAAATGAAATTAGAAATGCTGGGGGAAGGAATAAGTAAAAGAAAATGAAAGACTAAACATAAAAACAATAAATAAATTAAAAATGTGACATGACAATGAGCAACTGAAGGAATATAAGAAGTGAAATCCATTTTACTTTCCTCTTTTAGAGGCTCTGTTTAGTGGCATAGGCATTTTCTTTTCAAAGAGTCCAATTATATTTGATTCTGAAGTAATAATATCTATATAATTAAAAATTTTAAATGCCAAGAAAGATGAAGAAGCTGCAAAAGAAAAGCTGGAAGTTAGCAGAGGTTAGTTCATGAGACTTCAGAAAAGATGCCATCTCCATAACATAAAAGTGCAAAGTAAAACAGCAAATCCTGATATTGAAACTGCAGCAAGTTATCCAGAAGATCTAGCTAAGATAAGTGATGAAGGCGGCTGCACTAAATAACAGATTTTCAATGTTGATGAAACAGCCAGAAGATACTGTCTAGGACTTTCATGGCTAGAGAGAAGTCAAGTCTAGCTCCAAAGCTTCAAATGACAGGCCGACTCTCCTGTTAGAGGTTAATGCAGTTGATGACTTTAAGTTGAAACCAATACTCATTTATCATTCCAAAAGTCCTAGGACCCTTAAAAATCATGCTAAATCTACTCTGCTTGTGCTAAACAGAACAACAAAGCCTGGATGATAGAACATCTGTATACAACATGGTTTTCTGAATATTTTAAGCCCACTATGGAGACCTACTGCTCAGAAGAAAACAATCCTTTCAAAATACTACTGCACACTGACAGTGCACCTGGTCACCCGAGACCTCTGATGAAGATGTACAAAGAAATTAATGTTTTCATGCCTGCTAACCCAACATCCACTCTGTAGACCATGGATTAGGAGTATTTTCAATTTTTAAGTCTTATTATATAAAAATACATGTCTTAAGGCTATTGCTGCTATAGATAGTGATTCCTCTGATGGATATGGGCAAAGTAAATTGAAAACCTGGGAAGATTTACTATTCTAGCTGCCAAAGAATATTAATGATTCATGAGAGGAGGTCAAAATATCAATATTAACAGGAGTTTGGGAGAAGTTGATTCCAGTCCTCATGGATTACTTTGAGGGGTTCAAGACTCTGGTGGAGGAAGTAACCGCAGATGTGATACAGCAAGAGAACTAGAATTAGAGTCTGAAGATGTGACTAATTGCTGCCATTTCAAGATAAAACTTTAATTGATAAGGAGGTGCTTCTTCTGGGTAAACAAACTTTTTTTTGACATGGCATCTACTCCTGGTGAAGATGCTTATGAACATTGTTTAAATGATAATAAAGGACTTAGAATATGCCATATACTTAGTTGATAAAGCAATGGTAGGGTTTGAGAGGTTGATTCCCATTTTGTTTTTTTGTCTTTTCAATTTTTGTTTTAGATTCTGAGGGTACATGTGCAGGTTTGTTAAAAAGGTATATTGCATGATGCTGGGGTCGAAGTACAATTGAAACTGTCACTCCGGAAGTGAGCATCGTGTACAACAGGAAGTTTTTCAACCCTTGTCTTCCTCCTTCCCTCTCCTATTTGCATTCCACAGTGTTTACTGTTCCCATCTTTATGTCCATGGGTACCCAACGTTTTGCTCCTACTTATAAATGAGAACACATGGTATTTGGTTTTCTGTTTCTGCATTAGTTTGCTTAGGATAATGGTTTCTCACTGCATCCATGTTGCTGCAAAGGTCATGACTTCTTTATGGTTGCATAGCATTCTATGGTATAAATGTATTACATTTTCTTTATCCAGTCCACTGTTGACAGGCACCTGGGTTGGTTCCATGTCTTTGCTACTGAGAATAGAGCTACAATGTATATACACATGCATGTGCCTTTTTGGTAGAATGATTTCTTTTCCTCTGGGTATGTACCTAGTAATTAAATTGCTGGGTTCGATGTTAGTTCAACTCTTTGTTCTTTGAGAAATCTCCAAACTGCTCTCTACAGTGGCAAAACTGATTTACATTCCCACCAACAGTGTATAAGCATTCCCTTTCTCCACAGCCCTACCTACAATCATTTTTTGACTTTTTAACAAAAGGCATTCTGACTGGTGTGAGATGATATTGTGATTCCGGTTTGTATTTCTCTGATGATCTGTGATACTGACCATTTTTTCATGTTTGTTGGCCACTTGTATGCCTGCCTGCCTGCCTGCCTACCTCTTTCCCTCCCTTCCTTCCTTATTTAGAGAGAGTCTCACTCTGTCACCCAGTCTGGAATGCAGTAGCATGATCTTAGCTCACTGCAACCTTCACCTCCCGAGTTCAAGTAATTCTCCTGCCTCAGCCTCCCGAGTAGCTGTGATTACAGGGTACACCACCACGTCCAGCTAATTTTCTACCATTTTGGCCAGGCTGGTCTAGAACTCCTGACCTAAGGTGATCTGCCCACCTTGGTCTCCCAAAGTGCTGGGGTTACAGGTGTGAGCCACTGCGCTGGCCTATTTGTATGTCTTCTTTTGAGGAGTGTCTGTTCATGTCCTTTGCTTTGTTTTTAGTAAGTTTGTTTTCTGCTTGTAAGTTTCTTATAGGATCTGGAAATTAGGCCTCTGTCAGGTGCACAGTTTGTGAATATTTTCTCCCATTTTGTAGATTGTTAGTTTATTTCACTGATACTTTCTCTTGCTATGTAGAAGCTCTTTAATGAGGTCCCACTTGTCAATTTTTTTTTTTGTTGCAAATGCTTTTAGTACTAAGCCATAAATTCATTGCCAAGGCTTGTGTCAGGAAGGGTATTTCCTAGAATTTCTTCCACGAGGTTTTAGATTTAGGGTTTTTTGTTTGTTTTGTTCTTTTTTTTTTTCTGAGATGGGGTCTCACTGTGTCGCCCAGGCTGGAGTGCAGTGGTACAGTCTTGGCTCACTGCAACCTCTGCCTCCTGGGTTCACGCGATTCTCCCACCTCAGCTTCCTGAGTAGCTGGAATTATGGCGCGCACCACCACTCCTGGCTAATTTTTGTATTTTTAGTAGACACAGAGTTTCACCATGTTGGCCAGGCTGGTCTCAAACTCCCGACCTCGGGTGATCGAGCCTTGCCTCTCAAAGTGCCGGGATTACAGGTGTGAGCCACTGTGCCCGGCCTAGATTTAGGTCTTTAATCCATCTTGAGTTAATTTTGTATATGGTGATAGGCAATTTCCAGTTTCATTCCTCTCCATATGAATAGCCAGTTTTCCCAGTACTATTTATTGGATAGGGAGTCCTTTCCCCATTGCTTATTTTTGTCTACTATGTCAAAGATCAGATGACTGTCAGTGTATAGCTTTATTTCTGGGTTCTCTTTTCTGTTCCAATGGTCTTTATATCTGTCTTTGTATCAGTACCATGCTGTTTTGGTTACTGTGCCTTTTAGCATAGTTTGAAGTCGGGTAATGCAATGCCTCTTGTTTTGTTATTTTTGCTTAGGATTGCTTTGGGCTCTTTGTAGTTCCATATAATTTTTAGAATAATTTTTTCGAATGCTGTGAAAAATGACATTGTAGTTTGATAGAAGCAGTGTTGAATCTTTAAACTGCTATGGGCAGTATGGTCATTTTAACAATATTGATTCTTCCAATCTATGAGCATGGAAAGCTTTTTCATTTGCTTGTGTCATCTCTGATTTCTTTCAGCAGTGTTTTGTAGTTCACTTTGCAGAGATCTTTCACCTCCTTGGTTAGCTGTATTTCGAAGTATTTTATGCCTTTTTGTGACTATTGTGAATGAGACTGCATTCTTAATTTGGCTCTCAGCTTGATTATTGGTGTATAGAAATGCTACTGATTTTTGTACATTGATTTTGTATCTTGTAACGTTACTGAAGTCGTTTATCAGTTGAAGGAGCGTTTTGGCAGTTAACTTCCATTTTGAAAAAAGCTCTACTGTGGGTAAAATGCTGCCAAACAGCATCACTTGTACAGAGAAATCTTTCATGAAAGGAAGAGTCAATTGATGTGGCAATCTTCATTGTTGCCTTCTTTTCAGAAATTGCCACAGTCACCCTAACCTATAAGTCAGCAGCCATCAACATCAAGGAAAGACCCTCCACCAGTGACAAGATTACAACTTGCTTAAGGCTCATATAACTATTACCATTTTTTTTTTAGCAATAAGTTCTTTTAAAATTATTTATTTTTATTTTTCAGTCATAACGCTATTGCACACTTAGTAGACTATGGTATAGTAGAAACATAACTTTATATGCACTGGGAAATAAAAAAATGTGACTCACTTTATTGTGGTGATCTGGTACCAAACCTGTGTTATCTCCAAGGTATGCCTTTACATCAAAAACAAGGTTGAAAAATAAGACATATTTATTTTATTTCATTGATTCTAAGACTCATGTTTTTCTTCACATTACCATCTCTGAAATCAGGATACATTTTACAACTAGGAGAATATCATAATTGTCAGCCTGGAAGCAGATAGAAAGCTATCATGGTTTGCATATGTAAAAACTTTTTTTTTTTTTTTTTTTTGGTGTGCAAATGGAAAAACGTAATTCTTCAGTGTTTCAGCCAAAAATCCATAAGTGGATCAAGTAAAGAAGAATTAAAATCCTGGCTTTTTAGAATACTACCATTGATCCTTCCTGAGAAAATCAAGACAGTGCTTGCACTAACAGTTGCAGGATGGATGCTAATGTTTTAGAATAACATCTAGGTGCAATATTGCATGGCCTTTAAGAAGTACTCCATTGCCAGTGCTCTTGATGACAAAGAAAACAGTATCTTGTGAAAAACACAGATTGTGAAACACATGGATATCAATGACTATGAGCCAGAGAATGATTTAGAACAGTAGTAATCTGAATGTGAGGTTTTATGAATACCTTACACGTTGTGCTTCTTGTTTTTATAAACAGGTGTGATATACCTTAAAAAATAAGTAAGTCTAAGAAACCTCTTCTCATAAGAATTAAATGAAAATTTCAAGTGAATAGAAACATTCTTAGTTTATGCAGGAATAATTTTTTTTCTCTTAGTAGTATATTTAATAATAATGCCTCTTACAATCAAGGGCCTTTCGGATGCTGATAAAATGGTATGCCTGTGCATGTGTGGTGGCTCACGATTGTAATCCCAGAAGTCTGGGTGCTAGAGGCGGGCAGATGAGGTCAGGAGTTCGAAACCAGCCTGGCCCACATAGTGACACTCCGTCTCTAGTAAAAATACAAAAATTAGCTGGGCGTGGTGGTGGGTGCCTGTAATGCCTGCTACTCAGGAGGCTGAGGTACGAAAATCGCTTCAACCTGGGAGGTGGAGGTTGCAGTGAGATGGTATCACGCCACTGCACTCCAGCCTGGACGACAGAGCAAGGCTCCATCTTGCGGGGTTGAAAAAGTGGTATGCCTTTAGTAAGTGGATGCAAATTCCCTTAGCATCTTTGTTTCTAAGTGTTGCATCAACATAAAACAATATTTTACCTGATTATGGTGTTGATAAACGTTATCATGCTAGTAAGTTACCCAGCAAAGACCTATGTGGCTACCTGGTTACTCTTCAGTATTTTTTTACCATTCTTTTAGCCAAAAAAACTGAACAAAAATAACAGAAAATAAAAATGTGGTCCATAAAAATTAAGATCAATCGGGGGATGATTTTTAAGTCTTACGAAATACAGAATTAACCCAACCCACGCTAGAAAATGAATCTCTCTCTCTTTTTTAAGAGATGGAGTCTCGCTTTGTTACCAGGTTGGAGCGTAGTGGCGCCATCGTGGCTCAATGCAACCTCTACCTCCCGGGTTCAAGCAATTCTTCTGCCTCAGCCTCCTGAGTAGCGGAGACTATAGGTGCACACTGCCACGCCCAGCCAATTTTTTGCATTTCAGTAGAGACAGGGTTTCACCGTGTTGCCCAGGCTGGTCTTGAACTCCTGAGCTCAGGCAATCTGCTTGCCTCAGACTCGCAAAGTTTTTGAGAGTGCAGGCGTGAGCCACCGCACTGGCCTAGAAAATGAATCTTAAAGCAACAGTGTCATCCTATACAGCTGAAAAAAAATCCACTCTATAAAAATTCTGTTTCAGTGGTTGCCATATTACTATTCATAATTCAAGTGAAAATGACCTAATGAAAATGATAGATTGGGGAACAAAGAAGGAAAATTCTGATGCTTTTGTTATCTAATACCCAGAAATTTATAATGTAAGTTTATATTCAATATATTATCGTATTTGAAAGTCCTAAAATTTTTAAGTATGTCAACATTAACTATGCTGCTTACTGGGAGTCACTGACCCTCCAGAGGTGATCACTACTATAATCTATACCATTTGTTATAATGACTGCTTCTAATCAAACAAAAATTTAATTAATGTTTTGATAAAAGCTCTATTTCAAGAGAATGCTAGGAATAAAACTCTTTAATATTCAACTATTACAACTGTCAATCACAGATCAGAGTTCTCCCCCACACTTTCAAAAATCCCCAGCCTTTGATTTCTAACCCAGAGCACAAACAGAACCCAATGTATTGTTATATCTTTCTTTCCTAAAAGAGAGATTATCAGAGTTTGGGTTCTTTTCTGCAATTTTGTGGTTATGGTTCTCAATATACGGTATTAAGGGTCAGGAATAAATAAAAATAAAAAGCAGACTTCGTAAATTCTATACAAATGAAAGGATGGGAAGAAGGAAATTTCTCTTTCTGCCAAATGAAACAGATTAAGAAATAAATATGAATAAAGAAAATGGGTCTACCTTTCAACAAAAACAAGAGTTTTTCTCCTCTAAAAAATCGTATTTGAAATAAAATTAAAAACTTCCCACACAAAAATGTTACTCCAGTATTTAAGTATATTTATTTCCTCACCAGAAACATTTATCTTTATCCATAAGATGCTGTAAATATATTTCTGCCCATTTCATTACATCCCCTTTCTGTTCTTACTGCTATATTATTTTGAGGTCTTTGTTTTGGCAGATGCACAAGCAAAATCTGATTCCAACAGTTTGACCCTTCTCACTTTTTATGTTCTCTAGGGCATAATAAAACCCAAGATACAATCCCTCAGCAGTTAATGAAGCTTAACCTCACACCCTCTTAATTACCAATGCATTACACCAACTATGGGCATCATACTCCTCTCTAAGCTATTTTACAATTCAGCAGAAGTACTACTGAGCTATTATGTAGCAACATAATCCATGCAGCATGAGAAATCCTTCTTAAAAATAAAATCTTTTGATCCTTGCAGGTTTTGGTAACTGTATAATTAATACTACTTAAGCATTATCCATGTATCAGTAAGTATGTTACTTTGTTGATTTTTTGTGTTTATTTTGGCAACTTTCATTTTCTGAAAGTTGAAAAACAGAAAAAACATCAAAGATATTACTGATCCATTGCCATAATTTTAATACAAAAGTACTACAAACATCTAACCTGAGTATATATTAACAGTATATTCCCTGCATTATCTTCATTTAAAATATTTAGAAAACAGAGGAGGTGTGACTACAGCTGTTTGAAGCATTAAAAAAAATGTCACAGAATCACATAAAGACAGGTTTAAGGGGTACAGCTGATATTACATGAAAAGTTTTTAAAACTCAGATTTTAAAATTAGTATTAGTGAATTAGCTTATTTCCATGCATACTTCAAGCTAAATTCAGTACAGATGAGAAAATATCTTAGTGCAATTTAAGGTATTTTTCTTGAATATAAAAGTGGCAATATAACTGCTATTGCAAGAGGGGGTGAAAAACACTTTCACACTGGTATACAAATATTGTTTTAATACACTTGTAAGTTAAGCAATTGACAATAATAATGCTTGTTATTTGGCAATTACATCAATTACATGAATCTGAAAATAGAAAAGGAAACCAGTAGGATAAGAACAGTGTTCTCAATACTCTTCCATCCCTACCACATTTCTCTTTAACATGCAAACCAGGAATGTACTGAGAAGACTGGATATTATTTCTTTCATTTTTCTTGATTAAGATAGAGCTAAGGAGGAGGATAACATGAAGAGGAAATGGAAATCTGTATTATGTATTCAAAATAAAAGGATTATACTAATAAATAGGATACTATCTTCATTTAAACACAAATCATAACCTAATTATTTAAAAATATTACATTCAAAACCATCACATTTTGAAAAGTACCAATCATGAAAGATCTCAAAACTTTCCACATGTAATTCATCCCTCAATTCTATCCCAATCTAGTAGTGAGGCTGGGAAAATAAAGTACAGACAGATTTAAATTCCTTATCAAGGTCCTAGCAATATGTCTGCTAATAACATAATTAGCACTTCCAAGTCTTGACTAAGGCAGCCACATGCTTTCAATACTGCCTATGAATGGCACTGACTTAAAAGGAGTTTAAATGGAAATCACTGATTTTCAAGGCATTTTGATATTAGATTCCATAATTATTTTCTCACACATATCAAAAATCAAAGCCATCAAACTGTTAGCAACAACCCTGCATGTAGTCTATTAATTTTGTCAAATTTCTTACATATATTGAACTAAGATACAGATTTTTATAAATTTTATATATCATAATATAAAGGCTGTATTATACCTTATTTTAAAATGTGCTCTTCAGGCTGGGTATAATGGCTCACACCAGTAATCCAGCACTTTGGGAGGCTGAGGTGGGTGGATCACTTGAGGTCAGGAGTTCAAGACCAGCCTGGCCAACATGGTGAAACTCCATCTCTACTAAAAATATAAAAATGAGCTGGGCATGGTGGTCAGTGCCTCTAATCCCAGCTACTTGGGAAGCTGAGGCAGGATAATCGCTTGAACCTGAGAGGCAGAGGCTACAGTGAGCTGAGATTGCACCACTGCACTTCCCCCCCCGGCAACAGAGGAAGACTCCGTCTCAAAAAATAAAAAATAAAATAAAATGTGCTCTTCAAACAAATTTCTTATGAAGAAAGCTTAAAATATTTCTAACCATAAAAATTTGAGTTTTCCTTTAGCAGTTTTTTTTATGACATAATGTTCATATATTAAATTCTGTCAATGTTTAATTTGGCTCTGGGTATATAGGGTTAATATAAGATAATAACTTGCAAATAATTCTATAGTTAAGGTCAATTAGGTGACTACCACTGATAAAAGCATGTATACTTCTGTGTGTATTATGTATACATATATACACATGCATGGGCATGTGTAGGTGATAAAAACAGTCACGCATTAAGGAGAAATGAGATTCTGTCATTGTGCAAACATCACAGACTGTACTTACAAAAACCTAGGTGGTATAGCCCACTATACACCTAGGCTATATGGTATCGCTTACTGCTGCTAGGCTACCAACCTGTACAGCATATTAATGTAGAAGACTTAGGCAAATATAATGCAAGGGTAAGTACTTGGGTATCTAACTGTAGCAAAGGTACCATAAAAATACAGTATTAGAATCTTATGGGACCACTGCTGTATATGTGGTTCCTTATTGACTAAAACGTTATTATGTGGTACATGATTGTACATATATATAAAAACAATGTGGTCCTTATAATAGAAAATACTTTGATTAAAATAAATATTTTAAAAAGTGGACAGGCCTTTCTACTTAATCACTGGTATTTGCAGGTTTAGTTAGTGAGACCACGTGTAGTAATGCCCTTTAGTAAATGTTTACCATATAGGGGTATATATTAACCTGTGTTCAAGAAAACATGACAGATGATAATCCATATTAAGCAAACAAGTTGTACAATGATTATTTGAGTTATAGAAAGATTCTATGTCTGCAAAATTCTTTTAAGTATTAAAAGTGTCCCCATTGAGTATGAAGCAAAATAATTTCTAAAAACCTGACAGAACTGAAATGTTTCTAAATTTAAGTATGTTTTCTTTTAAGAAATTAAGATAGTAACAAAGATCTTTACTATCATTATTATTTCTTAAACAGAGGTTAGAGAATTTTTAAGCTTTTGGAAAAGAAGTAGTCTAAAGCTTCAAAAATATCTACTGTCAAAAAAATCGCCTAAATTAGGAATAAAGTGAGATATTATCTTCATTTAAAAGGTCCAGATCAATTAAAATCCTAGCATAGGAACACACAACAAGTGAATAATTTCATTTGTTTGAAGTCATTTTCTTTTATATTTCCAGAACAAACCCAGCTTTTGAAAAAGGACACAAGCAAAAATGCTTACGGTATTGTGGGGCACTACATGAGACTGGATATCATTTTATAAATTAAAAAATTATTTACTGTGATACATTTAGAGTTATAGAACAAAACCCACTTGCTTTTTTTTTTTTTCTTTGAGGTGGAGTTTTGCTTTTGTTGCCCAGGCTAGAGTACAATGGCATGATCTCGGCTCACCGCAACCTCTTGCCTCCTGGGTTCAGGTGATTCTCTTGCCTCAGCCTCCTGAGTAGCTGGGATTACAGGCATGCGACACCATACCCAGCTAATTTTGTATTTTTAGTAGAGATGGGATTTCTCCATGTTGGTCAGGCTGGCCTCAAACTCCTGCCTGCCTCGGACTCCCAAAGTGCTGGGTTTACAGGTGTGAACCACCATGTCCAGCCCCAAACTGATTTTCTTTATACTCTTTCATTACTGAGAAGTTGAGACAACTGGGTGAAGACATAAACAGGCTGCCTTTAATTCCACAGCAGTCTATATGTCATAATTTGTTTTAAAAAGAATAAAGATAAGAAGCTTCACCTCATAGTCTCAAATCTATTCTTAGTTTAATACCATGTACCCTGTTTTTGAAATCTAATAGACTTTTAGACATGTAGCCAAACTGTAAGATGAATATTATATAAACAACAAACACATTTCAAAGGCCTCTGATTTTGTTAAAAAATCATAATTTGAAAAGACGGATGTGGTGAACTAAGGCCACTTGCTGCCGGTATCAGTTTCTGATTAGCAAAACTTAAAATTTTGGGAAATAAATACTAGTCACTAAAGGGATCACCCCAACACTAGCTGGAGAGAGAGCTTTATCTTCTTTGGGGTTTCCACAGTAAAGTTATCCTTTTGCACAAAATAAATCTTCACAGCCTGTGTATTTAATATGACCCTTGACGGTGTGCTGCCTTTCTCCTTTCATGGCATCCTTTAATGCTGCATTTAGTGCGATAATATGTTAATTTGGGGAGGTGACAAAAATATATTTTTCTTTTAGTTTTAATGGCTCTGGTTTTCAGAATTTGAAGTCATTTATCTCTCTAAAAAGGATTGAATATGTTTTCTTCTGAAAAATTAAAAAGTATTCAGAAGAAAAATGAACTTTGTTTTTAATATTACCAATTCTGACTTTGGTGGCTTGTTTTCAATAATGATAAGGTGGTATATTTTAATATTTCTTTTGAACATAAAAATAATAATCTAAGAATGGGTTATTCATTTTTTGGGGTTCAAAATAAAATTTCTGAAATTAAATTTGAGGCCTAAAGTAAGTGTTTTAAGATTTAGAATGCAAAAACCTGATAATTTCATTTTTAATTTGGAACTCTGGAATAAGGTAGCCAGGGTTAAGTATTACTCCTCTCTTAATAGAAAAGGCTAAGTGACTTAGGCAGAGTCTTGCAGCTAGTTAAGTAGTAACATAGAAATTAAAATCTAAGCTCACATTCCAAACGAATTTTACCTTCTTGAGAATAAAGGTCCTATCACAGATAGAGCATTTTTGCTGTATGACTTAGACAACTTTTCTGCATGCAAAATTCCTTTTGTTGACTGATACATAAACGTCAATGCTAAATGTGTTTATATTAATGTTATAGCAGCAATAGTTCTTACTAGCTACTGATAGAGATGTGGAGAGTGGGTTTATTCTCCTGTACATTTAAATTTTTATCTTACCCTTCATTTCCTTACTAGAAAATCAGTCACATGCCATCTTTAAAAGCTGGCTAGAAATGTAGGTCACTGGAAGCAGTACTGAGCCTTTGCATGTTTTTTCTTCGTCTTTTTACTTTGCCGAAGAAGCTCTAACTTTTGCTGCCAAGGGAGAACTTAGAATTTTAAATAAGCTCTCACAGTAGCCAGGAAGGAAAAAAAAAGAGTGAAACCCTGGGGTCAAACAGCAAATTTCCAGCTCAACTCACACTTCAGAGTAGTAAGCATTGAAAAGTGTATAGATAGCCTGAAAATTTTCAGAACAAATAAAATGTTGACAAACAAATAGTAATAATGGGAAAATATTCTGATTATAGCTCTGCCTTCAAAGGACTCTTCTAAGAGTTGTACCTATATGATGAATAAAAGATCTATAGTAATAAAATAGCTTTAAGGAAATAAAATAAATATCATTATATAGTTTGGAAAAAGTAAAAATGTGTGGAAAAATAGTTTTATAAGGTACTGAGTATACTAAAGCTTGCAAAGTAGACTGATACCAAGAGTCAGAAAATAATTTTTAATTGTTTATAACATGATACAATATACTGCTTTTGTTCTGAATCTGCATATGATTACAACTTTGGAGTTTAGCAAAGTAAAAAATGTTCAATGGTATATTGGTCAATTATGGGTTATTACTTTAACTTCATTCTTACAGCTCTCCCATTTTTTGGCAGAAGTAGGAAAACAATGGTTGCATCTGAGATATTTTTGGATTCTACTCACTCAGAAAGACCAGACTATACTACATGCAGTAAAAGCAAACAACTGCCTACTCACTGTATTCAGACTTCTAATTTTTGTTTTCTGATCAGTGAATAACAGATATACGGCAAATACAAACTTTTTAATCGATACCAAAATGGCAGAAGAAAAAGAAAACTTTATAATAGTAGTTCAAACTTTACAGTGTTTAGCAAACAATTCTGCTTCACCTAATTCTAAATCAACTAATATTTTTATACTGGTTAAAACTAAAGAATCAAAATAAGCAAAAGATATAAAGTACAATGAATCAGATCTTAACAAATGAGTTCAATATTTGGGTAAAAGTCTGGTATTTTGAGGTATACTATAAACCCTTCAAATTATTAAGATACTATTTTAACTTTTACTTATGGACCTTAAAGTCCATAAAAAAGAATTTAAAAGACGTTAGTCTAAATTTCATCATGTTATACGTATTGCTTTATTACTAAATATTCTGTTGCTATGTTAATTCATAAAATATGATATGGTTTATATTTAATGAACTCTTCATTCTATGATGTACGATTTATTACAAAGTAAGTATTCATTTTCAATTAGGAAAGATTTTCTAGATATTAAATGTGGGAAGTTTCAGCTTGATTGAATTATTCATTTGCTATTATATTTGATATTAAAATATTACATACTGTAAGCTTTTATAAACATCAAGGTAGTTTTAATATGCTGACAATTATGTATCCATCCTGGGTAAAATTTTAAAAATACTTTCCAGCATGTTTAAAGCACCCTAGCCTCCTACTTTCTTTTAATTGTGGCTGATGCTAGACAGAGCATACTCGATAACAGATAATTCAAAAGTCAATACAACAATTGTTTTGCTCTAGATCTTAGCTACTTCCCCGCAGGAAATGTCATCATTAGCTAATAATCAAATTAAGTTTTAAAACTGACTTTGGCATATTACGAAATAGCTATTTAAATTTACTTCTAAAAATTCTTTTATTTTCTCCAGTTCTAAAAATATTAACAAATAACTTATTAAAAACTATGAAAAGGATATAAAAATATTAACATTTTCAAGTTCTATAAAAATTTTGTGTGCATTGCATAAAATTTATTTCATGAAAAAGTCAGTCTACTAATACATGTTTAAATCTTTGAACAGAAAAAATGTAATTTTTCCTATTTTATGAAACATTCTCATAGAAAGTTTTCATGGAAAATACTCATCATTACAACTATATTGGAGATGATGAAGAAAATTCCTTTAGACAAAAAAGTTAACTGAAAAATACTTACCATACGTGTTTTTAAAAGCTTTAATAACATCATGTATACTGTTCTATAGGATTTTCTAAGGGGTGTAATTTTTCAGCATTACATCTTAATGCTGACTTCGTCGTGAAGGAGCTTTGACTACAATAGGCATGAATATGTTTTCAAAGGATGATGGATAAATTGCTGGGTGGTTATATAACATATCTTAGGCAGCTGATGGGCTTTTTATCTTTTGTCTTTTAGTTATACACAGCTTTAAGATAATTATGGTCTATAAGATTGTCTTTTCCCTATTTTTGTACAGAAATATTTGCCTTGGTTATAGGTTCTAGAAATTCCCAATCATATATCATAAAATTAAAACTAAACAATTAGAGTATTTTTCTCTTACATTGTATCTCTTAAACACTGTTAACTCCTTGGTTTTGGTCATTCATTGTTGGACTATTTGATAAAAATAAAGTTCTAAATATAACTACAATTGAGTTCTGCATACTGAAATCATATGTGAATATTATGTAGAAAAACTCACTTATCTGTGTTAGTATTCAA
The DNA here is from genome assembly GCA_036589455.1 of Ateles fusciceps. Classification (NCBI taxonomy): domain Eukaryota; kingdom Metazoa; phylum Chordata; class Mammalia; order Primates; family Atelidae; genus Ateles; species Ateles fusciceps. The sequence goes on along the minus strand of JAZHEH010000681.1, from coordinate 2,133,334 downwards.
CATCATATTTTACATTACAAAAATATTTTGTTTATTCTTCTCAGAGAGATGTTAGAAATGTCTTTGCACTGGTATTATGAAGAATATAAATAATTTAAATTTCCATCAGTTATAATTTTTAAATATAGTCTATTCTAAACATACACAAAAACTGGACCACATTAACATATATATTATGTTAGAAACAATACTCTTGTACTTTTTCATAGGAAAATGAGAATGGCATATTATTCTTTTAATCACAGTGTTTGTACAACATTGTAAGCGTGCCAAAAAATCAAATACTGTTTTACTATTCCATAACAAATATGTAAGAAATATAAAATGACAATATTAGGAATTTAAGAACTGTTACTAACAGGTAAAATGACTGTATTAAGTACAAAACCAGATATATTTTCAGAGTAGCGCTGTGTGAAATATGAAAACATAATCAAAATTCAATCAGTTAAAAAATGAATCACTAAATATTATTAATTTAGGGAAATGTTAACTCTGTAGATTATTTAGCATATAGGAGCTTTGATTACTGTCAGTACTCATCTATGTTAAGTGGCTTTATTTAAAAGCAAAAATAATGACACTGATAGTAAACAAGTTAATTTTTCCTAAAGATCACGCAATTTTATGGTTAATATATAACTTCGTTGACTGTCAAATCTGAAATGCTATATAAAAACAAATCTAATGCTTAAGACAATTAGGTTTTTTTGTCAGCAGTAATATATTTGATAATACATTCTAAATGCACAAGATGAAGCATAATGAATATGACGACACTAGAATACATTCCTTAGTTCAAAACTAGAGACAGCAGAGTGGTGGTTGTGAGGGGCTGGAGGGTGGAAGAAATGAAAAGATATTGGTCAAAGGCTATAAATCTTCAGTTATCAGATGAGTAAGTGCTGAGGATCTAATGTACAGCATAGTGACTACAGTTAATAATACCGTATTGTATATTTAAAATTTGCTAAAAGAGTAGATCTAAAGTGTTCCTACTACACCAAAAAGGGTAACTGTGTACAGTGATAAATGTGTTAATCAACTTGATTGTGGTAATCATTTCACAATGTACACATATACCAAATCATGTTATATATATTTTATATATATATAAAAGAATTCATATATATATAATATATAAATTTCTATTAATCAATTATATCTCAATAAAGCTAGAGAAGAGGATGGAAGAAAGTCAGAGAAAAACAACAACTTTAAAACAAAACCAAATCTATGATAGTCTAGAGCAAGAGAATCCTTTAATGCAGTAGTCCCCAACCTTTTTGGCACCAGGGACTGGTTTGTGGAAGACAGTTTTTCCACAGACCAGTATGGTTTCTGGATGACTCCAGAGTATTAGATTTATTGCACACTTTATTTCTATTATTAAATAATTATATAACTCACCATAATGTAGAATCAGTGTGAGCCCTCAGCTTGTTTTCCTGCAACTAGACAGTCCCATCTGGGGGTGATGGGAGACAGTGACAGATCTTCAGGCATTAGATTCTCATTTGGAGTGCACAACCTAGATCCCCTGCATGCACAGTTCACAATAGGGTTCATGCTCCTATGAGAATCTGATGCCACCACTGATCTGACAGGAGGTGGAGCTCAGGCAATAATAAAAGCGATGGGGGAGCAGCTGTAAATATAGATGAAGCTTTGTTCACTCACCTGGTGCTCACCTCGGGCTGTGCGGCCTGGTTCCAGTACTGGTCCATGGCCTGGGGGTTGGAGATCCCTGCTTTAATGCATTAAAATTTTTATTATTTAAGCCTCTCTAGTGAAACTGAACCAATAGTGGGTATGTGTGTGTGCAAAGATATTTACTGTAAGAAATTGTCTCATATAATCCCAAGACCTGCAGGGTAGGTTGGCAGGCTAGAGACCTCAGAGAGTTAATAGTGTAGTTTCAATCAAGGTCCATTTGTCTGAGAACCAGGAGAACCAAGGTATAATTCCAATTTGCAGGCTGGCAAGCTCAAGACCCAAGAAGAGTTGATGTTTCAGTAAGAGTCAGATAACAGGAAAAAGCCAATTACCAAGTTGAAAAACAGTCAGGCAGGAAAATTTCTTTGCCTCAGAGGATGGTTAACACTTTTGTTTTATTGAGGTCTTCCGCTGACTGGTTGAGGGCCACCCAAATTAGGGAGGGCTATCTACTTTACTCAGTCTACCAAATTAAATGTTAATTCTATTTAAAACACCCTCACAGGAACACCTAAAATAATATTTGACCAAAAGTTTGGGTATCATGTTTCCTCAGACTATTCATATATAGTAAGCATTCATTTGTCACACACTGTAATAGGCAATAGAAATACAGCAATGAATAAAACAGAGAAGACTTGTACGGAAGAAACACAACAAACAGAGAAGTAAATTATAAAGCATATCAGGCGACAGTAAGGCTGTGGAGAAAAACAAGGCAACTAAGAGGATTATGAAGCCTGGCAGGTAGGAGTAGGAAGTTGTAACATTTTTTAGGGTAGTTAGGTTAGGCCCTGATGAGATGGTAACATTTGAGCTTAGTCTGAGAGAAGCAAAAAAAGTTCTTAGCAAAGGGAACAGCAAATCCAATAGCCCTAATTTTGGAGCATGCCTAGCAAGCAAGGTAGTTCATATAAGCAGAATAAAGTCAGGGAGAGATATTAAGTAACAAGGTCAGACAGGTAAAGGGGAGGTAAGAGACTATTAGCTAGGGCCTTGAAAGTCATTATAAAGACTGTGGTCTTTGTCTTTCGGAGAGTTTTGAGTTTCGATGAGTGACATGATCTGTTTTATATTTGAAGAGGATCACTCTGAATATTCTGGTGAGATCAGACTGAAGAGAAGCAAAGATAGAAACATGGAGGCAAGCAATAAATAATTTATGTTCAAAGTAGTCACATTTTAGATATATTTGTATTTCCTGAGAAATTGAAGGAGAGTAGAGGAGAAAAAGAGTTAAGGATGAATCCTTGGTTTTAGGCTTCAGTAAATGAAAGATATGAGTTGGCATTAATTGAGATGGGAAAGACTAAAAAGGAACAGGTTTGGGGAGAACAGTTCAGGAGTTTGGTTTTGAACATGTTAAGTCTGAGATCTCCAATAGACTAAAATAAGATGTATTGTAGGCAGCTGGATATACAATTGTAGGCAGTTAGATGTATAGAAGGCAGTAGCAGCTCAGGGTAGGTCCAAGTAAATCATAAATTTTAAAGTCATCAGCATATACATAGTACTGACATCTTTGGGACAGACATGATCAGCGAAGAACAGGGACAGAAGAGTTCTAAGGTCTGAGTCCCAAGACACGTCTAGTAAAAGTTTAAGTAAATAAGTAGGAACTAGCAAAGAAGAATGAGAAAAGTGGCTAGATAGGAGGACACCAAGAAAATGTAGTATACTGGAAACCAAGAGAAGAAAGTTTATCGGGGAAGAAGTGATCAATGATATCAAGTGCTGCTGATGAGCCAAGTTAGATGAGGCCTAAGAGATGACCACAGTAATATACAGTCCTCTAAATAAAATATCTCAAATTTTATCTTTATCAGAATTGCTAGGGCAACCAAAGTAAAGGGAAGGAAGATAAAATTATGGTCATAACATGTTTTTGGAAGACTTTCACAAGGTCAAGCGTCATCCTTATTTCATAAAAGAGGAGGTAACGTACAAACAAGTTGCTGAAATTATTTAAAAAACAGAACTTTGAACATAAATTTACTCTGAAATTCGATTTTTCTTAGAAATAGCTTTACTCAGGTATAACAGATATATAACAAACTGCCCATACTTAATGCATATAATTTGGTAATATTTTACAAAGGTACAAAGAGTCTTTAAAAAGTTCACAGTAAAAGCATATCATGAAAAAACTATGCATAACTTGCAAAACTTCTGCACCAAAATAAACTCATACTAATTCGTCTTAACAGGATCTAGTTTGAGGCACTAAGAATTATTAATAGCAGTTTAAAAGAGCCCCATTAGAGCAATGTGAATTCTGCTAAAATTGAAGAACAAATATAAAATTTATGGTAAGTCTTGAGTTGAAGAATGGTAAACATCATTGATGCTTTGAGAATAGTTTATGGGGACAATGCCCCAAAGAAATCAGCACTTTACAAATGGATAACTAATTTTAAGAAAGGATGAGATGATGGCGAAGATGAAGGCTGCAGCTGCAGACCATCCGCATCAATTTGCAGGGAAAAAACTCGTCTTGTTCATGCCCTAATTGAAGAGGACTAACGATTAACAGCAGAACAATAGCCAATACCACAGACATTTCAATTGGTTCAGCTGACACGATTCTGACTAAAAAATTAAAGTTGAGCAAACTTTCCACTTTATGGGTGCCAAAACTGTTGTGCCCAGATCAGCTGCAAAGAAAAGAGCTTTCGATGGAAATTTTCAACAAGCGGGATCATGATTCTGAAGCATGTCTTCAATGAATTATAACAAGCAATGAAACATGGTTTTACCAGCATGATCCTGAAGAAAAAGCACAATCAAAACAATGGCTAGCAAGAGGTCGAAGTGATGAAGTGAAAGCACAAGTGGACCAGTGTAGAGCAAAGGTCATGACAACAGTTTTTTGGGATGCTCAAGGTATTTTGTTTGTTGACTTTGTGGGGGGAGAGGAAAAGAACAACAACATCTGCTTATTATGTCTGTTTTGAGAAACTTTTCCAAAGATTTAGCAGAAAAAATGTCTGGGAAATCTTCACCAGTGAGCCATTCACCACCATGACAAGCTCCTGCTTATGCCTCTCATCTAACAGGGGGTATTTTTGCAAGAGTTTCTATAGGAAATCATTATATGTCCATCTTACAGTCCTGATTTTGTTCCTTCCAACTTCTTTTTGTTTCCCAATCTTAAAAAATCTGTAAATGTCACAGTTTTTCTTCAGTTAAACTAAAAAAGAGACTATTGATATGGTTAAATTCCTAGGACCCTCAGTTCTTTAAGAATGGACTAAATGGCTGGTATTATCACTCACCAAAGTGTCTTGAACTTGATGGAGTTTATGTTTAGAAATAAAGTTTATATTTTTATGTTTTAATTCCACTTTTCCACAAACTTTTTGAAGTCCCTTCATACTTTGGAAACCATTAATATAATAAAGACAAAAAATATATCCATCGTGCTCCAAATTCTGCATTTTCCCTTTATTCTCTCCTTCTCGCCATTAATGACTTTATCTTTATAAAATGAGAAAAAAAGTATTTTATATTTACTTAAATAAAACTATTACATATTACTCATTTCCAGTGCTTAGATCCAAATATCCATTTGGTATTATTTCAATTTTTTGTAAAAAACTTTAATATTTCTTACAATGAAAGTCTGGTGGTTGTGAATTCTTTCAGATTTTAACAACTGAAAAAATCTTTATTTTGCTTTCACATAAAAACAACCTTTTTAAATTGTAAAATCTTTGTTTATGAAAGATATTTGCTGAGTATAGAATGCTGAATTGATAGTGTTTGTTTCTTTTAGCATTTTAAAGACTTTCTCCTTGTTTTCTGGTTTGTATTGCCTAAAACTAAAGTCTGCTGTCATTCTTATATTTGGTCCTATCTATGTAATGTGCTTTTTATCTCTGGTCACTTTCAAGATTTTCTCTTTATTCCTTGTTTCAAGAAATTTGATTATGATGTGCATTGATGTTGTTTTCTTCAGGACTTTTAAAACTTGGAGTTTGCCAAACACCTTAGAATTGTGAATATATTTTTCGTTATTTCTGGGATACTTTCATTCCTTATTTCTTCAAATATTTGTTCTGTACCATACTTTCTCCCTTCACAGAGTCCAATCACATGTTAGGTACCCTTAAATTATCTTACAGCTCACTGATGCAATAATCTTTTGTTCCCCAGTCTATTTTCCATGTTTCATCTTGTATAATTTTAAATGCCATGTCTTTGAGTTTACTAATCTTTTCTTTTTCAGTGTCTAATCCACTTTACACCTCAAGTGTATTTTTCATTGCAGTCAGTGAGCTTTCGTCTCCAAAAGTTTAGCTTGTGTTTATATTTATATCTTCCATGTTTCCATTTAACATATTTAATCTTCCTTCTAGCTTACCAAATATTTAGAACATACTAATAATAAAACTTATGTTTTTATCTGCTGATTCTATCATGTCATTTCTTTTTTAAGTAACTTTTCTCATTATAAATTATATTTTCTTATTTCTTTGCATGTCTATTATGATTTAATTGGATACCAGACACAGAATATTTTATTCTGTTGGGTGCTGGACACTTTTCTATTGCTGTACTTTTGAGCTTTGGACTGGGACACAGTTAAGTTACTTGAAAACAGTTGGTTACTTCAGGCCTTGTTTTTAAGCCTCATTCGATAAGACCAGAGCAGTGTTTTATAATCTGGACATAATTTTGCTCTTTACCAATGCAAAGCTTTCTAAATACTCCAGCTGATCTCTCATGAATTATGAAGTTTTTCACTCTGCCATGTGGGAAGAAGAATTATTGTTGGGCCTGGGGATTGTTACTTGTAATATTTTCAGGTAGTTCTTTCTCTACCCTCAGGACATTTTCTCACATTTTCACATGTACATGCACAGGTGAGCACTCATCTGAAGACTAGAGGGAGACCCTATGCAGATCCCTAACTGTTTGTATACCTCTTCCCTTTCAGGTACTGTTTTATAAACAGAATTTCCTTGACTTCCTTGACCTCCTAGCTCTGTCTCCTGAAGGTCATCTTATCTTGTGTTTCCCTTCTTTGCACAATGGCTTGGAAACACTGTACTCAGTAAGGTAGGGAAATTACAGGGTTTGCCTGCTCTGTTTTGTATATCTCAGGTATAACTTTCATTATCTGTTGCCAAGTGTTTTGAAAATTGTTGTTTCTTACACCTTGTGTTGGTTTTTTTGTTTATTTGTTTTTTGGGGCTTTTTTTTTTTTTTTTTTAGCTGTTTCAGGCATGAGGACTTTATTAATCTATCTTAGTGAGACATGTGCAACTTGGTCAGACATGGTGCACTTTTTTAAGAGTCTATTTTTTTTAACTGTAGTTTTATATTTTATTCTCCTACACCATAAAATTGTTGTATGACTAAGTCTTTGCAGCAACCAATTACTTCCATAAATGACTGGCTATTTTACAAAAGCTTGATGAAAAAGCTAATATTTCTTTTATAGCTTCAAACTCCTTCATATAAGCTAAAGAAGGATATGTAAAGTACACTGAGATTTTTAATACTAACTTGTACAAATTCAAGGCACTCCTAAGAAAGATGTCAGAGATTACTTTTGAAATTAAAATGTTCTCTAAAGCAAACTGTGCAAGTTTTTAACATCAGCTACCTGGGTTGGAAGAGGAAAAAATAAAAATAAAACACTTTATTTTAAAAAGCATATATAGGCATTTCTGCTTCTGGTCTGGCAAAATTTTCCTATGATGGCTATGTAGATGTTTGATATGAAATCTTCATCTTATTATGTTATGAAATATGCCATGGAGAACTGGTATAGGTTACTTACAATAATGGCTTTGGCCTTTACTACACTGTTCCTAGCAAGTGTAGCACTGTCCAGAAGTTGGCCAAGATGATAAAAGCCAGGAAAAAGAACAAAAAAAGTAAAAACACCAAGAAATATTATAAAAACTAAACAACAAAAAAAGAGATTAAAAAAACAAGCCCTACAACCAGAGGAAAATCAATTATATACAGGTTTCTGCTTTGGATTTTATGATAGTATTATTTAATAAGCAAAGTCTGAATCATATGAATGAATTATGTTAGTTTTGGCTTCAGTGTTACAGTAACTTTTATACTAAGGCACAGAAGTTTGTTGGCAACTGTTCACAGGTATTATGAATTAGTATTTATTATATTACAAATTCCTTATAAATTACTAATTTGCCATTTTGCAAACTATGTACTAAAATTAAAATATCCTATGGAAAAATGACTTTAGATTATGAACTCTATTCAAATAATGGCTTAAATTAGGATTCTGTTATGGACAAAGAAACTAAGAATTCTGAAAGTTAAAAGTGTCCTCTCTGAGGAAAAAAATGTGCTTTGGCTTAAAGATTCAGTACATTAATGACATATTTTATCATGTAAGAGAATCATTTGGGGCATTCTCCAAGAAAAATAATATTAATCAATGAGTACTTCTAATTTCTGACTCTTCTGAAATACCTCTGGCATACTGGTAATATAATTACCAATCTGCAGCTGTTTTTCTTCACCTAATGTTTTTCAGAGTTCTCTTATTATCATGACTGTGTAGAATATTACCTATTAGATATAATAACTTTTATATGCATGAACATTTTAATTTCCTTAGATATATTTAGAATGAAACTATGATTAAAGCTTGCAGTAGGCTGGGTGCGGTGGCTCATGCCTGTAATCCCATAACTTTGGGAGGCCCAGGATCCTTTGAGGTCAGGAATTCAGGACCAGCCTGGCAACACAGTGAGACCTCATGTCTACAAAATTAAAATAAAAAAACTGCCTAAAGCTTGCAGTAAAAACAGCAAATATTGTAGTGCCTTGGAACCAGTTTATTTTTTCTTGTGCCAAGTAGCAATGTAAAATATTTTAAAATGTCTTATCAAGCCAATTTGCTGATTATATAGATGTCCCTTTTGTTTTCATTCCATTATTTGCTTTAACTCATATAGTTATGATTTCCTATGCTTTTATCTAATAGTTTTAGGCTGAAAATCCAAATTTCAAATTTCTTTTAAGGAATTCTTAAGAGTAACAGTTAAGTCATACTTTGCTAGTAGTATAGAAAAGCTTAGATTTTGGAAAATTTGCTTTGGCTTAGTAGTAGTCAAAATGAAGATGTTACAATTAGTAGTAAAAAATTAAAGACTATTTCCCCCTTTCTCCAATAATAAGTGTAAACTAGAACTTTTTGCTATTAAGCGTGACTTTTGTGAATGCCTGGTCTTACAATTTTATTTACTGTCAGTTTCTAATAGTTTAATATTTTCCCACCTCGCATATGAACCTTAAAAAAATTGTTCAAGAACACTAGTTTAAAATGTAATCTATGTTCAAATAAAGTTGATACTGTTTACTGAGATTTTAAAAAATGTATGGCCCCATTAATGCATTTAAATATAGTTTGCATATATACAAACATATATCTTGTTTACACATATAAACAATATTTTTTCATGAAACATTCAAAATGCAATATTAAGTTCATATATTCTATACCTGTAAAATGTTGGCAGGGTCCTCTTTAGCAGATGCAACCAACAAAGTATGCCCATTGACAATTCCTTCTGCCAGGAAATACTTGAAGAGCAAAGATGAGTAAATATTATATTTATCCTCCTCTGTAAAAAAGAAAAAGTTACAGTTAGAAACATATAGCAAGATAAGAATCAAATGGCTATCAAACAGCAAGCACGCTCATACGTTTTTATAACTTTTTTCCTTAAAACGAGTATATGAGGTGGAACAATAATTACGTATTCCTGAGGCACAGATAGGCTAAGAGACTTATAAAGAGCGTCAATGAGAAACAGGTACTTTTAATAGACTTTCTGGTTCCAAACATCATTCTCCAACTACATCACTTTGATATTCACAAAATTACCCCCTGTACATACATACACACTTCAGTATAGGGAACTTCACTAGTAAATTTAAACATTTTAAGGAAAAAATAATACCAATACTTAAACACCTTAAAAAGGAAAAGGAAACAATTCTCACTTTATAGGCCCATTATTACTCTAACATCCAAACCAAAGAGTTTTACAAAACTACACACCATTATGAAATTTTAGGAAGTCATTACACCAATCCTACATGTACTCTTTCAGAAAGGAGGAAAGGATGAAACACTTCTAAACTCATTTTATGAGGTCAGTATTACCCTAAAACCAAAACTAGACCAACATACCACAGAAACAAGAAAGCTACAGACTAATATGCTTCATGCAAATACATGAAAATAATCCTTTAAATATTATAAAACCAAATCCAGTTTAAGTACATTTATATTAGATAATTATAATTTTGTTTTAAATACTGTAAAACCAAATCCAGTAATATTACATCTTCAACTTTACATATGAGATCCACAAAAAACCTATAGATAACATCCTTAATGGTAAGATAGAATGCTTTTCCCTTGAGATTGGGAAAAATGGAGGTGTATCCACTTTCACCATTTCTAATCAATATTGCACAGAAGGTCTTAGCTGTGTAATATTACTGGCTTTGGTTTTATGGCATTTAAAACCAAATTATAATTATTACATATGATATATTATAATCATATAAATATATATTATATAGTAATATAATTATTATATTGTAGCTATATGATTATATAGTAATATAATATAATAATTATATTAGGGCAATTATAATTATAATTACACTGTCATTACAATATATAGAATTATAATTATCCTCTGGTTATACTGCATTAATATATTTTATACAGTAATATATACCATATTACTGGATTTGGCTTTATAGTGTTTAAAGAATATACTATACTAACACTATACTAATTAAACTCTACTAAATATTAATTGTACTTCTACATAATAGTAACAAATAATGGGAATGGAAATTTTAGAAATCCTACTTGCAATTAAACATTTTGGATAACTTTTACAAAGTATGTGCATGAAGCAGTTCTACACTGAAAAGTACAAAACATTCTGAGAGTAAAGAAGACCTAAATAAATGGAGAGATATCTCATATTCATGGGATAGAAGACTCAAATCTTCAAACTGATCTGTAGATTTAATGGAATCCCAATAGAAATCCCAGTAAGCTTTTTAGAGAAATTGACTAAGTAATTCTAAAATTTACAAAGAAATCCAAAGGTCATAGAATACAGTTGATATTGTTTGGGTCTGTGTCCCTGATTAAATCTCATGTCAAATTGTAGCTGGAGGTGGGGCCTGGTGGGAAGTGATTGGTTCATGAGGGTGGATTTTCCCTTTGGAAAATTGACAATTTGACATGACTAAATCTCATGTCAAATTGTAGTTGGAAGTGGGGCCTGGTGAGAAGTCATTGATTCATGGGGGTGGATTTCCTCTTTGGTCCTATTCTCATAATAGTGGGTCATCATGAGATCTGGTTGTTTAAGTGTGTACCACCTCCCCCACTCTTTCTCTTCCTCCTGCTCCCGCCATGTGAGACATACCTGCTTCCCCTTTGCTTTTGGCCATGATTGTAAAGTTTCCTGAGGCCTCCCCAGCCACACTTCCTGTACAGCCTGCAGAACCATGGGCTAATTAAACCTCTTTTCTTTACAAATTACCCAGTCTCAGATATTTCTTTAGAGCAGTGCGAGAAGGAACTAATATAACAGTCAAATATATTTGAACAAAGAACACAGTTGGAAGACAATTTTATTTCAAGACTTATTATAAGGCTACAGCAATCAAGGTAATATGGAATTAGCAAAAGAACAGAAATATAGATCAGTGGAAAAGAAAAGAGTCCAGAAATAAATCAATACAATCGGCTTTTGACAAAGGTGGGGAAATAATTGTTTTTGGAACAAATGGTCCTACAATAACTGAATTTCCATATTTAAACAACAAAAAGCAATAAAAACTTCAATCTTGTCTCATAGTACATTCAATAGAAAAACATAAAAACTTCCATCTTACCTCTTGTACTAGTACTAAATATTAGCTTGAAATGGATCATGTACTTAAACATAAAAGCCGAAACAATTAAAACTATTAGAAGAAAATGTAGGGAAATTCTTTGCAACCTTGAAGTAGGCAAATGTTTCTTAGGGCATTAAAGCACAAATAGGAGAAAAAGATGGATAAATTAAACTTCAAAATTTTAAAAATTTGCCTTTGAAAAGACAGCGAATAGGAAGATATAAAAAGGCAAACCACAGATAGACAATTTTTGCAATACATATATTTGGTAGAAGACTCGTATCCAGTACATATTTTAGTAACTTTTACATTGCAATAAGAACACAAACTGTACAACATAAAAATGAGCAAAAGATGTGAACACATCCTTTACAAAAGATGATACATGAATGGCCAAAAAACATTAAAAGATGTTCAACTGACAATCATGTGGAGCAAATAAAATGCTCCAATATTGCTAGTGGCAATGCAAAACATTGTAACTACATTAGAAAATTTGGCAGGCCAGGTGTGGTGGCTCATACCTGTAATTCCAGGACTTTGGGAGGCTGAGGCGGGTGGATTGCTTGAGGTCAGGAGTTCGAGACCAGCCTGGCCAACACAGTGAAACCCTGTCTCTACTAAAAACACAAAAATTACCTGGGCATGGTGGTGCATGCCTATAATCCCAGCTAGTCGGGTGGCTAAGGAAGGAGAATCACTTGAACTGGGAAGTGGAGGTTGCAGTGAGCTGAGATCATGCCACTGCACTCCATCCTGGGTGACAGAGCAAGACTCCGTCTCAAACAAAACAGAAGAAAACAAAACAAAAACAGTTTGGCAGTTTCCAAAAAAGTTAAACATACACTTATTATAGGATCCAGAAATTCTACTCTTGGGTACTCACCCATGAGAGTTGAAAATACAGGTCCGCATAGATTTATACAGAAGGTTTATGGCAGCTTTTTTTTTAATAGCCAAAACTGAAAATAAGTTAAATGTCCATCAACTGGTTGCTGAATGGAGAAAACAAATGACATATTCATAAATGGATTATTACTCAGCAATAAAAAGAAATAAACTACTAATTTACAGTAGTTTCTTTGTATCCACAGGGGATTAGACACCAAGGATATCCAGGATTGGATATCTAGGACACCCTATGAATACCAAAATCCAAGGATGCTTAGTACCTTACATTTTGCCCTCTGTATCCAAGGATGTGGTACATGCTAAAACAGAGGGCTGACTGCACATGCAACAACATGGATAAATCTAAGAAGACATTAAGCTAAGTGAAAAAAGTCAGATATAAAAAAGTACATATGGAAAAATTGCAGTTACATGATATTCTATAGAAAGCAAAATTAATCTCTAGTGACAGAAAGGTTAGGTGTTGGGGTCAGGAAACTGAGCACCAGGAAACACTTCATGGTGACAGAAGTGTTTTATATCTTGATTATGGTGGTGGCTGCATGAGTATATACAGTTCTAAAAAGTCACTAAAATAAGAAAATGGGCTTGGCACAGTCCCTCACTTCTGCAATCCTCGTGTTTTGTGAGGCTGAGGTGGGAGGATTGCTTTGAGGCCAGGAGTTTGAGACAAGCCTGAGCAATACAGCGATATCTCATCTCTACAAAAAATAATAAAAAATTAGCTGGGTGTGGTGGTGTGCACTGGTAGTCCTAGACACTTGGGAGGCAGAATTGGGAGGATCCCTTGAACCCAAGAGCTCAAGGATGCAGTGAGCCATGATTGTGCCACTGTACTCCACACTGGGGAAGAGAATGAGAACCTGGCTCAAAAATAATTTGATAAAATAAACAAATGGGAGCATTTTATTGTATATAAATTAAGATTCAGTAAAGTTTATTTAAACAATTCCCTAAAGTACAACCAAAATATCAGGTGGTGAGTCGTTTAGATACCTTCTTAGCACACTATCTTAGAACAAATCCATGATTAAAAGTATAGTCGATTTTCACCAAGTTTAATTTTATATATTAAAACACATAGCTAGTTCTTTAACATTATTCATCACAAGTTAAAGTTTAATATCTACAAATCTACAACTCAAAGAATGTACTTAATGATTTAGGGACATTTTATGAGAATTTTAGTGGGTTACAGAAAAGGAAAATATTTTCAATGCTTCTGCACTACTTACAGCTGACAGATGGAAAAGCTAGCAGAGACAACTATGGGAGAGATGATCAGCACTGACTACTGATTAATACAGCTGTAACACTGGAAAAATGCTTACTTTGTATAACTAGGAATTTGCCTCCATTCAACTTTAGAACAAACTAGAAAGTCATGTTTAAAAGAGAATTGATTTTACCTGAAGTAATTACTATTAAGTCAGTTTAGAGAAGCAACCATTTAAAACCAAGGTCATTATAAATCAATGATACAAAAAAAACCTGCTATTAAAATTTTTAATTTCTAAGATTAATATTTTCACAAATGGAAAATTTAAATTTTAAAAAATTAACCCACAATCCTCAAATAATCATTATTAAAAGTTTGCTCTATTTCCTTTCAGTACTTTTTCTATGTTTTCAGTGATGACTGGATTTGGTATCCTACTTTTTTCACTTAATCTAACATGCTTTATAGTCTTGTAACTATCACGTTTAAGGCTGAATAATATTCTAGTAAATTTATGAACCATACTTAACTATACCCCCCTACCAAGGCCTTTTCATGCTGCTTTTAGGGTTTTGTTAGTACTAAATACAGAAGAATAAGGATGCTTCAGGTCCAACATGCCCAAAATGAAAATCAGTATCTCATTATTTTCTTCTACCAAATGTGGCCCTCTTTCAAAAGGTTTTCAGAAAGCCAGGATTTAGCATCAGTACCTCCTCTCTCTCTCTATTCTCTCTCTCTCTCTCTCTCCTCTCACCCACACACACACCCAATCCACCTCTCTCCCCATCTTTATAACCCTTTGAAATGTATTATCAAAGTATTTCTGGAATTAATTACTTCCCTCCATGCTAATGTCACGCCACTAGTCATACTAACAACTCTTGCCTAAATGACTATAACTGTCTCTTATTCCTTTGCATCCACCCTAACGCTCCTCCTTTAATTTAGTAGTAATATTTTCAAAATATAAACTTGATCATCTCATTTTTCTACTTAAAACTTTTCAGTGGTTTCTCATTGCTCTTGAGAAAAAGAACTAAATCCTTTAAGCTGGCCTACAGGCTCTACATGGTTGTGGTCAAACAGCAGAGTTTAACTTGCATAAAGAAAAGTAATTGTGCTAACAGTGATATAACAGTGCCACTTTTCTCTCTTTAAAATGTAAATAAGGAATGCTTATACACTGTTTGTGGGAATAAATTAGTATTTTGTAATTAGTACAAATAAATTTGTTTTTGTAATTAGTACAAAATAAATTTGTACTAATTTGTTCTGTTCTCCATACAAAAAACACTATGGAAATTTTTCAACAAACTAAAAATAGAACTACCATTCAATCCAGCAATCCCACTACTGGGTATATAATGAAAGGGAAAGAAATGATTATATCAAAAAGATACCTGCATTCATATGTTTATCATAGCACTATTCATAATACTAAAGATATGGCATCAACCCAAGTGTCCATCAACGGCTGATTGGATAAAGAACATGTAGTATAAATACCACAGAATACTGCTATAGTAAATAGCTAGTCAGGCAGGAGCAGGGCAGGAGAGGGCTCCCTCCACCCCAACAAGAATGTTAGGCGACCATCAAGTGGTGGTCCAGCAGTTGTCACACTGCCTCTCTAAAATGATAATTGGTCGCAGTTGATGCTAGGGAGAGAGCAGCAGTTTCTCAATAGATAAAACACCTGAAATTGGTAAATGGCAGCTTCCAATAAGATCTCAGAAATTGGGCCAGTGGGCTCGAGCATGTGCATTAAGAGGCAAAATGACAGAGTATGACTTTCACGTGGTAGCCCACCATAAAAGGGAAGAAGGACTCAGGTGAGCACGTCTACAACTCCAGTAAACACACTGCATATGCTCACCTCCGAAGTACTAGCAGACCACTGCACATGCAAGCAGCTCACGCCAAGGAAAGAATCAAGGGAAATGAGACACAAAATGCCAAAAGTATGTCAGCAATTTAACACCCAAGGTCAAAAGGTCAAGCCCTGCACTTGACCTCCAAGATGACTGCTTGAGTCTCTTCCAAGTGTACTTTCCTTTCTTTCCTGCTTTAAAGTATTTTGGTAAACTTCTACTGCTGCTCTGAAACTGGCCTAGGTCTCTTTTTCAGCCTTAGGTGCCTCAGTTAAATTCTTTCCTCTGAAGAGCCAAGAACTGAGGTTGCCGCAGACCCGTATGGATTTGTCACCAGAAACCCAGATATATGCCACCCAAACAACACTACTCAGCCATAAAAAAGAATGAAATCATGTCTTTTGCAGCAACATGGATGGAACTGGAGGCCATTCTCCTAAATAACTCAGAAACAGAAAACCAAATACCACATGTTTTTATTTATAAATGACAGCTAAACAAAGACTACATGGACGTACAGAGTGGAATAACAGACAGTGAAGACTACAAAAGGTGGAAGGGTGGGAAAGGAGTGAAGGTTGAAAAATTATCTATTGGGTACAATGCTCACCATTTGGGTGATGAGTACATGAAGTGAGACTTCTCCACTGTGCAATATATGCATGTAAGAAATCTGTACTTGTGGCCAAGTATGGTGGCCCACGCCTGTAATCTCAAACTTTGGGAAGCCAAGATGAGTGGATCACTTGATGTCGGGAGTTCAAGACCAGCTTGATCAACACGGTGAAACCCTGTCTCTACTGAAACAATACAAAATTAGCTGGGCATGGTGGTGCACACCTGTAATCCCAGCTACTTGGGAGGCTGAGGCAGGAGAACTGCTTGAACCCAGGAGGCAGAGGTTGCAGTGAGCCAAGATCACACCATTGCACTCCAGTCTCAGCAACAAGAGTGAAACTCTGTCTCAAAAAAAAAAAAAAAAAAAGAAATCTCTACTTGTACCCCCTCAATACATAAAAATTAAAAAAAAAAAGTACATGACTGTTTAACAACTTTTTAATAATGAAAAAAAGAAACCTAAACTATTTAATTAGAAGAACTAAAACATTCATAAAGTTAAGAATGCCTATTACAATACTCAAGTGAGAGAGTGAACTATGTCAGATCAGAACTACTTAAAGGAGGGATATGCACTCACAGATAATAAAAAATGCTGGGTGATTTATGAGTAATGAAGGATAATAAACAAACTAGATGGCACAGTTGTCTTTTTCTACCTATCTCTTAAATGAATGAGGGTTCTGACTTTTTCTTACTCCCCCATACCATCCTTAGTGATGTTTTCTTCATCTCTAGCTCAGCATTCTCTGTGCTAAGCTCCAGGCATCGACATTATTGCTGTTTATTTGCTTATTATTGACTAGACATAGTACTTAGCAAATACATTTTATGTTATCTTTACTTCAATGTGCCAACAGAATTTCACAATGTGTCCAAAGGGGAAACCATATTTTTTCCTTTTCCTTGCTGCTCATCTTCTGGTGATAACATGCTAATTGGGTAAGTTACTTAACCATTTGCTTTGGGCTTGAGGTTTCGTCAACTATAACATGGGGATAATAAAATTACACCTGCTTTATAGGACTGTGGCAAAGATTAAATACTTAAATAAATGTCTTGTGCATAGTTAAGTAGTCAATAAATGTTAGCTATTATGGTTTTAATTCTCGGCTCTTTCCTTCCCATTTTATCCACACAAATAATCACGGCTTCAACTTCCTACATCTTTAAAATCCATCCACTTCCTTCCTTCTTTAGTGCCATAACATAGTTCAATTCATTCTTACCTCTCACCATCAGCCTCCAAATTGGCCCTTGTATTTCTAACCTTACTCCTCCCTCCAATCTACTGTCCACACTACTTGAGTATTTTTTTCAAAAGAGCAACTCTAATCTTGCCTCTCCCCTGTTTCAAAAATGGCTTTTCATTGCTCTCAGGAGAAAAACATCCAAAAAGCAAGCCATATAAGCCTCTCTAAATATTGTATTGCCTTGTTTCTCAACACTTTCCTTCCATATCTCATAAACTCCAGAGACAGCAAACTACTTCTTGGTACCAGAGATATTGCTTCTTGCCTCAGGACCCTTGTATAAATTCCTTCATAACTTTGGCTAACTAATTTGCTCACATCCTTCCAGACCAAGATTAGGTGGTACCATTATTGAGAAGCTATACTCAAATCAGTGTGCTCTGTAGCACCCTCTTAACCCCTAGTTGTATTTCATAAATATTCCTGAAATTCCTCCATAAAGTTAAAAGATTATTATGTCAGAGAATGCATCCTATTAACATATCCCTAGTGCCAGGCACAAAGTATACATATACTTTATAGAATAAATTTTGGGGGAAAACAACAAACAAAAATCTATCTTGTCTTATAAATCATCCACATCTACTGTAGTCTGAAAACACAACATTTATACACATACATTCTATAATAGTTATCACTTCTATTTTCTCCAAGAGTCCTATGAGGCAGGGAAAACTAATAGGAAGATCACCTACTTAGGGATTAGCAAAAACGCTAAACTCATCAAGCTGAAAATTACCAATTTTGTGAAACAAATTTTGAGGTTGTGCAATAAGCATTTAATTAATCTATTTAGTGAATCCCCATAACACTGGGCAAGTAAAAATGATAATGATGTGACAGAACTGCCAAAAAGCAAATGTAATTTTGGCCTGAATTAACAGCCTAATTTCTAGGTTCAGAGAGATGCTTGTCTTGTTCTATTCCACAGTAGTTAACCAGCCTGGTGATGATATACTCAGTTTGGGGACTTACACAAAGTAAAGCATCTTCAAAAATAGTGATGGTGAAGGGAGCTGAAAGTATGTGGATTGAGAAATGGAAATATTAAGCTTAAAGAAAGAGACCCAAGAGACATAAGAGAGCTATCTTCAAATATCTGTTGGACTATAAAATGGAAATGGAATTTCATTTGTACGTTATGGCTCCAAGGGGTGGAACAAAGCCTAGCGGATAGAAACAATAGGAATATCAATTTTTTCTTAATACAAATGAGCTGTATCATCACTCCACCAAAACTGTTCTCCATCACCAATGATTTTATAATTGTCTAATTTGTTGGATATTTGCAAATCTTTACCTTTTATCTATGGCAGCTATTACCATTGACAATTTTCTTCATGAAACCAACGTACTCTCCCTCCCCACTTTTCCCCAGTTTGTATAACTTTGCTCCTGTTTCTTTAGCCATTCTTTGTGTATGTAAACAGTTTATATAGAGCTCTCAAGTTTTTGATATATACAGATGAAATGATTTTATGTACGTTTTCCTAGTCACTACTTTCAGCTATGCAAGCCAGATCTTCCTTTCCTCCTCTTTTAATGACATCCAGAGCTGATTCCATGATTTTCACTAGTTTCAGTTATTAGAACTTGGAACTGTCCAGTTAAAGACTTTAACAGTCAATACAACGTTTTCCACTAAGGCTTGTGGCTTGAAATACTTAGTGGGGCAGTGTTAAGGGGAGGGGGCAGCAACAAGAAAAGGAAGTTCTAAAATACTCCTTCCAACAAGTCTTTTCTTCAAGTCCTAGCTCCTGTACTGGCAAAGTACAGAAAAGAAGAGTGGCAGAGATCAGTTTCTGTAATTCCCTGCCTGGCACAGGTAGAGAGATGTCCCTAGCCTCACTCTGACCTGGTATATTAAGTCTGCTGCTTATATTCTCTAAAGTTATGGTGGTTTCCATGTAGGTGGTAAGTGTGGTTTGTGAGTGGTGCCTTACTTCATACTGATCCTATATGTCACTGAAGAACCCTCTCCAAGAGGTAGAATCCAGTGTTTTGGGGGCTAGTAATTCATCTTCTATCTCTCTTTAGAAATACTATTACTGTCATTCATTATTCTTCTAGCTGTGTTTGTTTCCATAATCTATTCTGGCAGGCCTCCCTCCTTTTCCTATATTAGAAACAGGAGATAGTCTTGATGTTTGAGAATGTTGACAAAATTCAGCAGATACAAAGCAGGCTTTTTCCCAATAACTCTCATCCTGCACTATTCACTGTGATGGGCTTGCAGGTACTAGAGGTTAGCAAGGAATCGGCTGGGAAACAGGAACGTCAAGTTCTGCTTCTTGCAAGCAACTTCAATGTCTACATCTGATGCCCTTGGAGTTGTATCCCCTTACCTGCCTCACTTTTTACCATAAATGTTGTACTCCTGCTTTCTCTAGTCCTTGACTTTACTGCCTGCTAATGGCAATGACAGTGGTAGAGATATGAGGAAGTATCTGCTAGTTCTTTGGGCCTATAAGGAGGTTGCTGACCCCAATTGTGAGAAAGTGAAAACTTAAGACCTTGTCTTCTTTTTCTCACTGTGGGCTACACTCACCAATTCTAGGGTACTCAACATCCTGTTAAAAATAGCAAATAGCTAATATTATTGAGCACTAAGTATATACTAAACACTGCACCACACTTCTCATGCATGGGTTTATTTAATCCTCACAATAACATTTTTTTTTTCAGACAGTCTCACTCCATCACACAGGCTGGAGTGCAGTGGCACGATCTTGACTCACTGGAACCTCTGCCTCAAGGGTTCAAGTGATTCTTCTGGCTCAGCCTCCTGAGTAGCTGGGATTACAGGTGCCTGCTACCACATCCAGCTAATTTTTGTATTTTTAGTAGAGATAGGGTTTCACCATGTTGCTGGCCAGGCTGGTCTGAAACTCTTGGCCTCAAGTGATCAGCTGGCCTTGGTCTCCCACAGTGTGGGGATTACAGGTATAAGTCACCACGCCCATCCCTCACAGTAACATTTTAAGATAAATGCTATTAATCTCTACCTTACAGATAAAGAGAGGGTAAGCAGCTTACCTAAGGTTCTACAGCTAGTAAACAGAAGAGGCATGATTTGAATTTAGGCAGATTCCAGAGGCTATGCTCTCAACCTTTTTCATGAGCTTACTTTCCTTTATCTATTCCTTAAACACCGATAAGCATAGGCTTTAGATTTTGGTACAGTTTTGTTTTTACTCCAGTTGTTCTTAGTCTTTTGAGTCTTGAACCAACTCTGCAAATTTGATGCGTTATACATGGTACTCTAAAATATACACAGTCAAGGCCACGCATGGTGGCTCACGCCTCTAATCCCAGCATTCTGGGAGGTCAAGGTAGGAGAATCACCTAAGGTCAGGAGTTTGAGACCAACCTGGCCAATATGGTGAAACCTCCTCTCTACCAAAAATACAAAAATTAGCAGGGTGTGGTGGTACGCACCTGTAGTCCCAGCTACTCGGGAGGCGGAGGCAGGAGAATCGCTTAAACCCAGGAGGTGGAGGATGCAGTGAGCTGAGATTGTGCCACTGCACTCCAGCCTGGGCGACAGAGCAAGACCCTTTCTCAAGAAAACACACACACACACACACACACACATACACACATACACACACACACAGTCAAACACAAATTGTCATGCAATTTCAGAGAATTAAGAGATCTCCCAAAGTTCCACCCCGGATCCTCAAGCATAAACCTGGCCATTCTGCCATTTGTCTATGACATCACTAAAACACACACTGAATAAAACAGTTAAATAATGTTGAAAAATCCTAAATCTTTTTCTGTAGCCTAAATTTCATGTCAGAAAATTCAACTTTCTATTAGGTTGAATGACTTGGGTTTTTCACTAGTACCTAAAAGTTATTATGTTTAAACTGAATTCTTTAACTCACCTCAGTATTTGCTCATTCTTTTCCTTTTCTAATTTCACTTAATGGTACTAATTCTAAACTTTCCCAGGGTAAAAATCTGGAAATCATCCTACTTTCTGGCTCTCCATCACCCACACATTTATATAGCACAAAAATAGAAATTGACTTTCCTGAGAGGTACCTATTAAATTAGGAAAAATGTAGAAAAATAGTGTTTCATATCAGTGCAGTCTAAGCACAACCAGTTAAACATTTGGAATCTGATATACATACTGAAATATAGAAATAGAAAAGTCAAATAGCAAATTTGTGACAAAAGTCTTAAACATATAGTAACAAACATTATCTCATGTTTAGATTAGGGCAATGAGTAGTTTCCATCACTTTACTTTTTACTTTATTTTTGCAGTGTATCTATCATATTTCTTAACTGCTCAAAACACTGCATGACTATCTATTTCTTACCAATAATAACTTAATTGCCTTTACCCAGGCTTTCGAATCACTCACTCATTCATTCATTATGCTCTTACATGGCTCCCATGGTTACAGAGTTTACAGTCTATTAAATAAGTAATCACAATCAGGTAATTTCATGATTACCTGATAAAAAGTGTAATAAGCGCCATGATAAGGTAAATAAAGATGATTACAGAAGTATACAGAAGGAATACTCAGTGTAGGTAAGGGGAAGGAAACCAGCAGTTAAGGAAAACTTTCTGGAAGAGATGTCTAAGTGAAGACCTCAAAAACAATTAAGAGTTAGGAAAACAAAAGACAGTAAGAAAGAACATAAGCAAAGATCTGGAGAGAGAAGAGGGAATGGAATTAAAACACGAAGTATGAGGAAGGACAGTGAGGATGAGAAGTGATACGGCTAAAGTGAATCAGCAGTGGCAGATTGTTAAAGGCCTTACAGTTCCAAGTTAAGGAGCTTGGATCTTATGTTAAGATCAACAAGGAGCACAGAAAGGTCTTAAGCCAAGATATATTATGATTAGTTTTTACATTAGAAAGTGCATTCTGGCAACATTATGAAAATAATGGGCTGAAGCAAGGGAAATACCTGTTATACTAGTTTCCATGGGAGTTATTGATTATGGCCTGAATTAGGGTAGTGGCAGTAAGGATGAAGAATAGACAAAATTAACACAATATTTAAAAGATAAAAGTCATCAGGATTTCATGTTTTCTGGATGTATGAGAGACAAGCATATCGCTCAGGTCTTTGGCATGTGTCGCTTATTAGAGTCAATACTCCAGAGTTCATAGGAAGAGAAACAGATGTAGAAGAATGGAGCAGAATTTGGAGGCAAGGAAAGCTTCAAACACATTGATTTTGAGATGTCTGTAAGATATTCAGGAGGAAATGTTGAATAGGGAGTTAAATATGCTCTTTATATTTCTGTATGTATCCTGTGTATGTAGCAATGTCTAAAGATTACTGATTATTTTTATTCCCTGGTCATTCTAGTTATAGCAGAAACTGAGAACTTTCAGGAGAATATGTAGAACTAGAAGAGGAAATAGGATACCACTGTTTAAAATAAAGCCAAAGGAATCTTTAAAAACATGAGCAGAAAGACAGAAGGAAAATGACAACAGAGTATTACAAAGGAAGAAAGCAAGGGAGTGCTTCAAGAAAAGAGTGATTAACAACATCAAGTACAACAAGATCAAAAAGGAAGAGGGCTGAGAAGTATCTCCTAGGTTTAGCAGTGAGAAAGTCATTAAGGTGATTTCAGTGAAATGGTAGAATCTGAGGTAGATTGAGGAATGACTGAAATATTACAAAATATGTAAGTACAGATTATACAAGAGGCTTGGCTATGAAAGGTAAGAGAAAAAGCAATAGTGGAGAAAGGGGTGGGGTTAAGAAGGAAGATTTTTTTCCCCCCTTGTTTTTAAATAAAGCTTAAAAGTAGATTTGAGTATAAAGTACAGAAAGAAAAGAACTGATACACTGGAAGAGGTTAAAGATAAGGAGAGAAGGGAAATAGAGATTGCTAGGTCTTTGAAAGTTAGAATGAGATGAGATTTAAAGTACACATGAAAGATGATTCTCAAATAGAATAAGGTACAGTATACCTTTGCATTTGTGAACAGAGGTAAGTTTTGAGGATCGATTTTAGGAACTTGGGTGAGCCCTCATCTGATGAAACTATATTTTTTTCTGTGTGACATAACTGTAAGTTATTCTGGAGGATTAGGATAAAGTAGTATACTATATTAGATGTTTGAAGACATGAAGGTTTAAAAGGCCACTGAGATAACTGAAAATAAAAAAGAAGTGACTATATCTATACAAAAGTTTTCTGGTCAGTGCTGAAAGACTACTTGAGGTTAGAGATCATGATAGTCTGTAATAAATAATGAAAGTAAGAAGTCAGTATATGGCAGCAATGAGATGATATAGAAGTTGGAACAGCCCCAGAAGGGATTTTTAAGGTAAGTTATCAGGTTTTAGTATAAAATGAGAAATTTTAGCCAGGCATGATGGCACATGCCTGTAATCCCAGCTATTCGGGAGGCTGAGGCAGGAGAATTGCTTGAAACAGGAAGGCGGAGGTTGCGGTAAGCCAAAATCGTGCCATTGCACTCCAGCCTGGGCAACAAGAGTGAAAATCCGTCTCAAGAAAAAAAAAAGAGAAATTTGATTGTGAATCTCAGCTACTATATGTGTGATGGATTTTGGGAAAGTTACTTAGCTTCTCTCAAAGCTTCTATTTCAATACCTCATTACTTATAAAATAACAACACTTCATCTCATTGCCGTGAAATTACATGATACAATACATGTCAAGGGCTTAGCATGATGCCCAGCACACAGTAAATCCTCAATAAATGTTAAGTATTTCAACAAAATATTTAATAAGATTTTAGAATATCAGAATTTCACATGAAATAGGTGTTATAGAGGGTAAACAGAAAAGGTCTGGAAGAGAATAAAATAGGAAATGAGTTTCAAGAGAAAAATACAGAGTATTATAGAGATAAAAGATAAGACCATTAGAACAGCTTAATTAGATTTGGCCTTAATTTGGTTTTACATAATGACCAAAGATAAGGAGGAGGTGAAGCATGATAGATCTGGCTGGCCATAAAGTTAAACAAACAAAAATCCTAGGAGTAGATAACAGGTGTACAGCCTGGTCTTTGCACAGTATTGTTCTAGGGGATGGTGTAAGGGTCCTTGAGTCTGTTACAGCGCAAATTCTACAAGCAGGTAGTTGAGGCAAGAGATCCAGGGAAAGAAGGCCAAATTTTCCTTCTTACTAGTGCTAAGTATGTACTTTCTCTACTTTAGAAAGATCTAGTTATTACACAAGCATACTGTTGATATACTCTATTGTGTACCAGTCAGTTTTCCATGTGAGCAATTTTTCTCTTCATCACTGCTCAATTTCTACCCATATGTTGATTCAATTTAAGTCTTTTCCATATTTCTTATATCTACACATTATATATGTACTGTTCAACCAACATCCAGAGATTTATCCTGCCTGAGAGTGCCAAACACACTGTAAGACCTTAACTGCTTCAGGACTAAAGGTCAGGTGATTCTACTAAAGGACTGCACTGATATCAGTTGTCCTATTTCAGTCCTTTACCACTCTAAAATAAGTTTGGTAGAATATCAAATATAATAAAACAACAGAGGGATTGGCAAAATTTTTCTTAAGGAATCAGAAAGTATTTTAGGCCTTGTGATTCACACAGTTTCTGTTACAACTAATCACCTCTGTCCTTGTAGCACAAAAGCAGCTGTAGACAATGTGTACATGAATAAGCATGGCTGTATTCTAATAAAAATTTATTTACAAAAATAGGTGACCAGCTAGCAAGCTGTAATTTGCCAATCCCTGCATAAGAAAAAACCTCAGAATTTTTAATTTTCTTTTGGAGAACATGTCACTGAACTCCAGCTCTATCACCCAGGCTGGAGTTCCGTGGCATGATCACTGCAGCTTCAACCTCCCTTCCTCAATCAATCCTCCCACCTCAGCCTCCTGAGTAGCTGGGATTCTAGGTACATACCACCACACCCAGCTAATTTTTGGGATTTTTAGTAGAAACTGGGTTTTGCCATGCTGCCCAGGCCGGTTAGCTCAGAATTTATTGCATGATGTGGAAGAAAAATATAACTCAGCAAATTCAGAAAGGTTGAAGATGACTGACAAGAAAATACTATAATATCCTGTGACAGGACTACTGAGAATGCTTAGTTTTTGCTATCATAGGAAATAATGAATTAAAATTATGAAAAGTGTGGTGAACACATTCTAAGGTGGTCCCTATGATTCCTGTCTCTTGGTGTTCACACCTTTGTGTATCTCTTTCCCTTGAGTGCAGCAGAATCTGCAACTTGCTTCTAACCAAAAGATTATGGCAAAGGTGATGGGATGTCACTTCTGTTACAAAAGCCTATAACATTTTTGCTGACAGTCTCCCTTCTTGGTTTTGAAGGAATATGATGCCATCTTCTGAGATGCCCTATGGAGAAGCAGCCTCTGGCTGTCAACCAGCAAGGAGCTGAATGTTACAAAAAATCACATGAGCTTGAAAGCAGATAGTTCCCCTGTCAAGCCTTCAGATGAGAACCCAGCCCTGGCTGACACCTATATTACAGGCTTGCTGAGGACTCAGTGGGAGTGCCTAGATTCCTGACCTACAGAAACTATAAGATAAATAAACGTGTGTTTATAAATTGTAAAATTTGTGTTGATATTGTTATACAGAAATACTTAATACAAAAGTACACTATAACAGGTTTAATGAACTGTCCAAAAGTATATCATTTATCTCCCATGTCGAGAACTAAAATCATATAATGTAAACGATTATTTAAAAATATATATTGATAAGTGTCACCTATTATTTTAATTACTGACAACTTCTATTAAACCTTTTTGATGCTCAATATCTTTGCAAATAAAAATCATTTATTTAAAGAGACTGTGTAAACTCTAAATATGCTATCAATTAACTTTTGAAACTTTTAAGGTGTTCCAAATTTACTCATGTAACAGACTGTGAGAAAACAATTGAGATAAAATGCCTCAAAGCCTATTCCAGTACTTAAGCATTAAACATTTTAAGAAAAATCTATCTTTGATTTTTTGTTTTATTAATTGACAACCATCTTACATTTTTAAAGTACACAGTGGAATCCCTTAGGTCTTCAATTTATTCCCCAGAGAATTTCCTTTTGTGTGTTCACATTTATTTTGCTGTATTCTGAAGGTCTAGAGTAGACTTATTCCAGGTTTCTCTTGCAGTGCTGTTAGCTCTAGTTTCCACAGTTAAAATGTTACTGAAGCTGTAAATATAGTACTCTGAAAGCCTACACTCATACACAGGTACACACTTCCACATAAACTGCCTTGGTAAATGAATAAACTGTTTCATGAGAAAATGGTTAAAAAGTTGGAAATCTATAGTAAAATGCTATTAATGCAAATAATCTTCATGTTTTAATTTTCTCTTCCTTCTGGAATTAAAAAAGTCTTTCAGTGATGAGCAATATAGTAATACACTAGGCTCCTAAACACTGAACTAAAATCCTCATATTTTTATATATTGAAATCCATCTTCAAGTGGATTTCGTTCATTGTACAAGTCACACAGACTTGGGAATGAAGAAAGCAGAGAATGGGGGCCAGGTGTAGTGGCTCACACCAATAATCCCAGCACTTTGCAGGGCAGAGGCAGGAGGACTGCTTGAGGCCTGAAGTTCAAGAACAGCCTAGGCAATATAGCGAGGCCCTATCTTTACAGAAAATAAAAATAAAAAATTAGCAGGACATGGTGGTGTGTAGCTGTAGTCCCAGCTACTCAGGAGGCTGAGAAGAGAGGACTACTTAAGCTCAGGAGTTGGAGGCTTCAGTGAGCTTTGATCATGGCATTGCAGTCCACCCTGGGCAACAGGGCTAGACTCATCACTTAAAAAAAAAAAAAAAAAAAGTGGAGAACCTCATTTGCTAATCTAATCTAATTTGACTGGTAAATATTATAATGTTTGATAATATACAAGTGTTGTCAAGGGTGAGATTAGGGTAAACTGATATAATTGTTGGCTGAAGCATATGATAGGACAACCTTTTGGGAGAGCAATCTAATAATAGCTAACAAAATTTAACATGCCTCAATAAAGCAAGTCTATATCTTAGAGTCTATTCTACAGATATTTACATATGTGTGCAAAGGTTATACACAAGATTATGCACAATAGCATCGCTAGTAATAAAAACGATGGAATTTAAATTTTTCAGTAGACAGCTATTACAATAAATTATGACATAACTATACAATAAAATCCAATGCAGTTGTTAACAAGAATTAAGTAGTACATCTTTACAAATGCACATGGATTGAGGTCTAAGATGTATTAAGTAGATAAAGCAAGGTGTGGAATGCTCCCATGTATATTACTTACATAGAAATATTTGGGTGGAATACCCAGGACACTATAATTTCTAGGGACAGAGAATGAGGATCTGAAAAAGCAACCTAATTTTCTTTACATACCCTTTTCTATTTTATGTATTTATTTATATCAAACATGTAAATTATTTTCTCAATAAACACCTTCAGGTATTCTTTATTTACCATAAGATACATTCTTAAAAATGTAACTGAGATAATCATTTCCATAATTGCTTGATCACAGGTTATTTTTCTCTCTTACATGTACTGTTAAGAATAATTCTGTCTTCACAGACCTTAAATAGTAATTAATGTCTCATAGGTGATGTATCTCGTAAGTCATATTTTACTTAGCTTTTATGAAAAGCTGTCTAATATTTGGATACTCAGGCACTAAACTCTAGGTAAATTTCCAGAAGATTATATTGTACTGATTAAAGTAAACAACCAGTAAGAAGTTGGCAGATACTTAGCAGCCAAGAGCCACATGGAAATTAATGGCTGAGTTCAGAGAACACAGGATCAAAATGATTAAATGGCATAATTTAAGAAAATTAATGTATTACATATTTAAGAGCAATATGCTACAACTATATAAACTGATCTAACAAATGCTGTACACCTGAAGATGTTTTTAGCACTCCCTATATATCGCTTTCTATTTTTAAAGACAAAACTTTTTGACTGGAATGGAGAAATGCTGATCATGTGAAATAAGGATTTTTACAGTGCTGCAACTTTGATCCCCATTGTGCATTAATTTGTAAAGGATTCTTAAATATTGAGAAATTTGAAAATTCATTAAAAGAAAAAATCTCCACAAATGTTTTACTTTATTACTTGAAAGTGTAATAATCTAAAAACGGATGTAATTCCTATTTTACTATTTGTGGATATAAATAAAACACTTGAGAAAACTTTAGAGCACAGTTATTTAAAAAATGGGTTTTGGAGTCACACAGAATTCAAGTCCTGGTTCTCAGATTAACTATGGAATAATGGGAAAACTACTCCAGCCTTGTGAGCCTCATTTCCTCATGTATAAAATGGAGATAACATGAAGTATATTTAGCATCCCATGAGGTTGTTGTATTAAGTAAAAAAAAAACATATAATGCACTTTGCACAAAATATGACCAACAATAAGAGTTAAATAAAGGACAGCTCTTGCTACTAACGTTATTACTCTTCAATTATCCTGTATAGATGAGTAATAAAATGTTTTATTTAACTTTTTTCTTTACTGACAAATTCTTATGTACATGCCCAATTTTAACCATCACCACTTTGTATTTTACTCACTCTTGGGGCAAATTCATCCGAAATACTTACCATGTTTTTTTGTTACCTTAGGGGGGTCAACAAGGTGCCTGGTACTAATAACTCTGCCTAGATTAACACATTTATTTTATAGTCCCAGTATGGTAAGGTCATAGTACATTTGGATTGTTGTATTTAAGTCTGAGCATGGTTCAAGAGACAATGAATGCCAGACTAAAAGGTGCAATTATGGTTATACACTTAAATAAGGACTCTTGTCACTTTAAAGATGAACTAAACTATGATTTACTACTTTGTTACTTTTGTTTCAATAAAACGATAATGACAAAATTATGTGACATATCCAATGGACTTAGTATTTCAATTTCTCAAATTGATCCCTGTAATAATCCCACTCTAAATACTGAAATTTTCCAAAAATTTCAATTCACACTAATTTTAGTCTTTAAAAAAAATGGAGCACAATGCACTGTGAACATTTTTAAGCTATAAGAGCGACATGTTCAGATATATTTGCTGAATTTATTTCAAGTTCAGATCAATATTAGAATTTAAAATAGAACTTAAGTCAATTCCTCTCTAATTTATCTTAACTTCTGTAGTGTTAATGATTTAAATAATTTTGGAATGGGAAATGCATACAATGTTTATGCATAACAGAAAACAATAATAGAGGAGAGCAAAGCACATATTTTGTACTAACCAATTAGAAGAACTGTTCCAACGGCTAAACCTCCACCTGGAAGTGAAACAAAAGCAGACGAAAATTAATCTACAGTTTCCATTATCTTTAGCATAAAAGTTAGGCTTTATGAAGGAAAGGCACTTCAGTAACTTAAAAACTACAGTTGCAAACATTTTAATTACGTTTGCAATACTTTGCTCAAGACGCTATTATGAAATAATTACGTTATATGTAATTACACAGTACACATTACAATTACTTACTTACTTTTTTTTTTTTTTGAGATTGAGTCTTGTTCTATAGCCCAGACTGGAGTGCAGTGGCAGGATCTCCGCTTGGCTCACTGCAACCTCCCCCTCCTGGGTTCACGTGATTCTCCTGCCTCAGCCTCTTGAGTAACTGGGATTACAGGTGCCTACCACCACATTCAGCTAATTTTTGTATTTTTAGTAGAGACAGGATTTCACCATGTTGATCAGGTTGGTCTCAAACTCCTGACCTCAGGTGATCCACCCGCCTGGGACTTCCAAAGTGCGGGGATTACAGGCATGAGCCACTGCACCTGGCCTACAATTATTTTCATAATATACTGTACTATCCATCTTTCTCCTATGACAGAACCATTCAGCATTGAACATAACTGTGCTTAAGCACTCCAATGTTATATTTAACATTTGTTAACAAATTAACTCAATACCCAAAACTTAAATGTGCACAGTAACTTAACTACTATAGAAGTACAACATAGATAAGATTATAGAAATTCCACATTAATATTTATCTTCAAATTTAGTAAGCCTTTGAGTAAAGAACTGATAATTAAAGCTAATTCTTTTTTATTATGACTACTATGCACAAAGCCTGGATATGCTCTAAATATACTTACAATTTAAAAGGAACACATTTGCCATTTCAAACAAAAAAAGAACATCATCACAAAAACATATTTTCAATATTACTGGACAGTGTTATTTTAAATATGTGAATTTGGCCAGGCACAGTGGCTCAGGCCTGTAATCCCAGCCCTTTGGGAGGTTGAAGTGGGTGGACTGCTTGAGGCATGGAGTTCAAAACTAGCCTGAACAACATGGTGAAATCCTGTCGCTACTAAAAACACAAAAAAATTAGCTGCATGTGGTGGCACATGCCTGTAATCCCAGCTACTCAGGAGGCTGAGACACTAGAATTTATTTTTTTGAGACATAGTCTCACTCTGTCGCCCAGGCTGGAGTGCAGTGGCGCGATCTCGGCTCACTGCAACCTCTGCCTCCCGGGTTCAAAAGATTCTCCTGCCTCAGTCTCCGGAGTAGCTGGGATTGCAGGCACCCGCCACTACGCCCAGCTAATTTTTGTATTTTTAGTAGAGACGAGGTTTCAACATGTTGGCCAGGATGGTCTCGAACTCCTGATCTCATGATTCACCTGCCTCGGCCTCCCTAAGTGCTGGGATTACCGGCGTGAGCCACTGCACCCTGCCTGAGACGAGAATTTTTTGAACCTGGGAGGCGGAGGTTGCAGTGAATGGATCGCACCACTGCACTCCAGTCTGGGTGGCAGAGTGAGAATGTCTCAAAAAAAAAAAAAAAAAAAAAAAGAATTAGGGCAATATAATCATGAAATATATAATTCAAATGGTGAATCATTAAAAGTCAATTTAATAATTAATTTTAGGGCTGGGCGCAGTGGCTCACACTTGTAATCCCAGCACTTTGGGAGCCTGAGGCAGGCGGATCACCTGAGGTAGGGAGTTTGAGACCATGGAGAAACCTCTTCCCTACTAAAAATACAAAATTAGCTGGGCGTGGTGGCGCATGCCTGTAATCCCAGCTACTCGGGAGGCTGAGGCAGGAGAATCACTTAAACTCGGAAGGCGGGGCTTGCCGTGAGCCGACATTGAGCCAATGCACTCCAGAATGAGCAACAAGAGCAAAACTTCATCTCAAAAAAAGAAAAAAAACAGTAATTTAAAAAAATTAGAACTACACTAAAACATTTGAGTACTGATACTTTGCTCTTCAGTACTCAAACTATTGAGTTTGTAAAACTATTACCAATTTAATTACTATCTCAAACACAAATTCACTTAAAAATTTAAAAAATGAATATCAAAGAAAATAGAAATGCATTTAAAGTATAATTTAAAAAATACTCAAAGTTGTTGGACAACTGGAGACAATGTTAACAGTTTGGGTTTTTTTTTTTTTTTCATACAAAGCTATGAAAGAAACATTTCCAACACCAATAAAGAACTTTCCTTAAAAAGTTTTGTAGTCACAGTTAGTAACAAAAGTTCCTTTGATAGGCCAGGCACAGTGGTTCACGCCTGTAATCCCAGCACTTTGGGAGGCCAAAGCGGACAGATCACATAAGCTCAGGAGTCCTTCAAGACCATCCTGGCCAACATGGTGACACCCTGTTAGCCACGTCGGGTGGTCCGCTCCTGTAATCCCAGCTACTGGGGACTCGGGAGGCTGAGGCATGAGAATCGCTTGAACCTGGGAGGCGGAGATTGCATTGAGCCGAGATCACACCACTGGACTCCAGCCTGGGCCACAGAGCAAGACTCTGTCTCAAAAAAAAAAAAAAAAAGAAAAAGTTCCTTCGATAGTGTTTATTTTTTGCCTTGCAAATAAGTATAACAGTTATGTTTCAAACAGTTTGAAATCTGGTAACATACGTGTACCTAGAATAAAATGCAACATGTGACTTACACTAAGTGATTTACAGTGAGGCTAAAAATCAATTTTATGACAATATGCAGAACATTTCAAACTCTTAGGGAAGGAAATAATGAAAAAACCTAGTGTTTTTAAATGTTTTAATATTTATATATTTACAAGAACTTTATATTTTAGGTTCACATTTAGACAGTTTCCTTCATTATAGCACTTAAAGCCATACCAGCCTACACAGAATAACTTTACTCTTTAGATGAAAAGATAAACATAAACTGAAATATGTATCATGAAAGCCATCAAAAAGTATCAGGTCCAGGGTCAGTGGCTCAAGGCTGTAATCCCAGCACTTTGGGAGGCCAAGGTAGGCAGATCACTTGAGCTCAAGAGTTTGAGACAAGTCTGGACAACATGGCAAAACTCCATCTCTACAAAAAATACAACAATTAGTGAGGTGTGCTGGGGGGCTGTGGCGGGAGGATCACTTGAGCATGGGAAGTTGTGGCTGCAGTGAGCAGTGTTTGCGCCACTGCACTCCAGCCTGGGTAACAAGGTGAGACACAGTCACAAAAAAAACAAAAGGATCAGAATAAAGGGTTTGCTTTGGGACAAGATTAGACTAATGCTTAATTTCATAGTGTCGCACTAATGTTTTAATCCATTTGAACATCTTACATCACACTTCCTTACTTTCCCTTAAATGCAAAAACAAACATTTAATTACCTAATAGCCGTTTTGTGTACATATAAGGAGATGAAGTGATGTAAGCATGCAAGAGACATTATGGTATCTAAGTTAGAGCAGGCACTATTACAGAGTTTCTTACTTTAACATATTTCTTACAGGGAGTATTTAGTTTTCTTATCTAACCTCTTGAGTTACATTTATGTCTCCTCAAATAAGGAATTTATATAAGGCCTCCACTGGGACAGACAGAGAAGTAAAGATTTTTTAACATTCACTGTGGGATAATGAGAACAGATCACGAAACAGTTTTCCAATTAAAAGAAGTTATTACTAAGCACACGTGTCTGGCCCAGGGAGGTACTCAGAAAGAGCTACCTTTACTATGCTGGTAATTCTTTTTTTGGTGGGTAGGGAGGTGACAGGGTGTTATCATGTTGCCCAGATTGGAGTGCAGCGGTGCAATCATGGTCCACTGCAGCTTCAACCTCCCAGGCTCAAGGGATTCTCCCACCTCAGCCTCTGAAAGAGCTGGGATTATGGGCACATGTAACCATGACTGGCTAATTCTTTTTTTTTTCTTTTTTAATTCTTTCTTTGTAGAGATGGGTCTCACTATATTGCCCAGGCTGGTTTTGAACTCCTGGGCTCAAACTAGCCTCCCACCTTGGCCTCCCCAAGTGTTGAGTTTATAAGCATGAGCAACCATGCTGGCCTAAAAATCTCATGTGTATTAAAATTCTAATGTTTAGAAAATTTGGACATTAAGACATTATGGGGACATATTAAAATCATTTTTTTCAACCAAATATCTTCTCAAACTTCTTTTACAAAAAGGTAAGAAGGCTCTATTATGTAAATTCACTAGATTCACATTTAGGTCCTAGTAAAGTTTGGTCATTGTGAATGTTAGTTATGGGGAATAAGATGTAACTCATTAACTAATTTAAACTTATTAACTAATTTAAAGCTTTAAAAAATCAAGCTTTTCTTCTATGTGTATTAAGATAATTTTGACCTATACATATAAATACATGCATACAGCAGCAATATTTCTCTATTCTTCTAAACTTGAGTTAGTGAGACATTATCTCAAAGCATTTCCACAAGATACCTTTGTATAAGGTATTTTGATGTCTCTTACTTAATAAATGGAAGGTCTATCTGTATTTTAACTTAAAAGTTTGAATGTTTGTAGCCATGCTCCCATCAAAAAATAAATAAATGAAAAGCCAAAACAACCAACCAACCACAACAGGATACCCTGACACATTCTTTGAAAGCTAGCTTTTAATTTACTTTTAAATTTAGTAATCCATTAGTAATTTTATCTAATTCCAAAGGCAACATAGACTTCACACTAATAGTTCCCAATTAAAATTAAATTCCTTTTCCCAATAGTCCACTAAAATGTATTACAGATAATAGGGCAACGAAGCAATCATCTTATTTCTGTAATGAAAACAAACAAAAAAAGTAGTAAAATGGCCTTATTTACCACTTCCTCTCCCCTTTCATCCTAACTTAGAAAAATTACCAACACACTTTCTAAGTCACTTAGCAAAATAAACTCTTCTTATTTTGAGACAGGGTCTCACTGTCACCTAGGCTGGGGGAATGGTGTGATCACTGCTCACTACAGCCTTGACCTCCTGTGGCTCAGGGATCCTCCCCATCAGCCTCCTGAGTAGCTGGGACTACAGGTATGCACCACCAAGCTTAGGTAATTTTTGTACTTTCTGAAGAGCCAGGATTTCTCTATGTTGCCCAGGCTTGTCTCAAACTCCTGGGCTCAAGTAATCAACCCATATTGGCTTCCCAAAGTGCTGGGATTACAGGTGTGAGCAACCACACTCGGTCAGCAAATAAACTCTTGGTTTTACTTCTAGACCTGTTTAAGATGTATATTCATTTCCAGCTTACTAAAAATACAAGTAGAGGACTTCACATACACAAAATACAGGAGTTTAAATGTTAAAGATAATCAGCAAGCTTGACATTTTAAAGAATTAATTTCATCAAGATTTTACATATTTTAAAAATAGGCATTTTTCTTAAAACCAGAAACAATATTTAATACCTAGGAAATAATACCAGAAAATTTAAGATCTTATAAATGCCAGGATCTTCCTATCTTATGATTTTTAAAATCCTAAGACAAAGAAAGGGCTTTTGTTGTTTCAATTCACACAGTAGTAAGACAACTGTATTAGTACTACGAATATTTTAAAGGGAGAGCATTCAATCCCCACACTCTCCCCAATACAAACCTCTGATTAAGCTATAATTTTGAGTAAATGAAGTCAAATTAATATACTAGAATATGAAGGCCTTTCTTCAATGTTAGAGAAAGTAAAAGGGAAAAGAAATGAAAGTCAGGAAAGGTAACAGTGATTTATGCCAGTCCTTTCCAGAGCTCTATATAAAGGAATAATTTTGCTTAACATTATAAAAAAGTATTTCTGGGAAAATGCAATTTAAAAAACAAGTTCATATTGTTTCCTTGGTTCGCAGCAATAGCCTTAACTACTGAATTAATGCTGGACCTCAAATTAAATTGCAGTTATTTTGATAACAAGTCTACTTTTCCTTCCCTGAGCATTATAAAACATTGTGCCTACTCTTCATTATGACACAATTATTGGCTGGGTAAACATGAGAATTAAAATAAAGCTAGGAACCATAAAAATAGTTCTGTAGATTAAGTCACACGAAACAATTTTACATAGCAATAAAAAAGTACATTTTTCTTAAATGTACAGCTTATTTGTTGCTAACATATCCTAACCAAGATTGTGTTAAATATGTAGTCCAAGCTCAACGTATATTATCCCATGCTACACATTAACATATAGTAAAGGAAATAAGCCCACTAGTGTTTACTTTTTGACATCAGTGTTAAAAAATGGCTGCTACCATCAGGCTCCTTTCAGAGTACTCTTCCTAGACTATTATTTACCCAAATCCCTATTTGACGATTAAAATTTAACAACACAGAGGTCAAATCTGCAGTTACCCTTCCTTTAAGCATCTTTCCAGAGGATGAAGTTGTGTATATTTCTCCCAGGTTAGACATATGGTCCTAAGATGGAGTATACTCTTATGGGGAACAAGGGTGGGGGTGGGGGTGCGCGATTCTGCCCAGAATCCTTTTCCTGCTATAATCTTTCTTTGGAAACCCCTGGAAGACAAATGAAGTATTTATTCAATCGATGGAATATCTATCTTTCCTTTTCCAAAATATAAGTGTTATTTACATATAGTGTCCTGAAATAATAATATAAATATCCTAGAAGGGCAAGGTTGAGAACATGGGTTAGATAAGCTGAAAATTCTAAAAATTTAAATGTAGCTAACTTGTGAAATGTATTTCAATATCTCATAATGAAATTAGGTTGTCAGAACAAAAACATTTAATATCATTAGGTCACATTTGAAAGATGCAGATATTAGGAATTTTCAAATTTACGAAACATTTTGGAATAAGTAATGGAAACAGTGCATCATCAAATGACTAACAATTAGCATGTATGATGCCTTTCAAATATATTTTGCATCTATGTTTAAAATCACAATGATGTCATGGTGGCAGTAGTAAAATGTCACTGTACTACATGGAAGCTATAATATTTAGTTACATAGTAACCACATATTATATTTTTGCCATTAATCATAATATCACAGTATAGTCTTACCATTCTAATACCATAACATCCTATTATCTTTCACAATATGGTCATATTGGGCTTGTCACAATTTGAGTCAAATAACAACATAGTCTAAATTGCTTATACAGAAAATCAGAATACAAAAATGTCATTAAGAGGATAAAACTAAAATACTTCTGGACATATTTATTTTTCAAGATGTAGTCAATTCTATTAAAACTTCAACTTTGCATTTTGAGAATTAACTGCATACATGAAAAATATATTTCAAAGTATTCAACAACTAATACTGTTTCCACCATCTTAATGAACAGTAATTTTTAGCATAAGCTTGTTACAGTTAAATACACTACTAAAGTCCCCCATTCCAAGCAAATATGGAAAATTTAAAAATTACTGTTCAAGTCTGTATCTCTGAAGAAACATATATAAAAGGTGCTTTGGGTTCTCTTTTTGATATGTACTTTAAGAGACGATAGTTAAATCATTAATCTGAGGTTCAATAAATGGCCAAACCCCCTGGAAAGAATTCTTAAAAATTTCAGACAGTTGTAGCCTAGTGGAGAGAGCACTGAATTTGAAGCCTAAAGATCAGCACACATGGTCAATGGTTTTTTGAGACTGTTCATATCACTTAATTTGTTTTTAGAGCTCAAACATGAAACTCCATCCTACATATTTCATAATTTCTTGTCTCAGTTTTTTTCTACACATTACTTTTCTGTTAATCAACAACTTATTGAGAACCTACTAAGTGCCAGGAACTATGCTAGGCAGGTTTTGTCATTCTAATGAGGAACTGAAGACAATATAATAGAAACAAAACCTTTTTGTTTGGAAGGTTTTAGTATCAAGTGAATGAAGTTACATATCCTATTGAATTAAAAAATACATAAGGCCTAGAAATAGCTTCCAAACTTAAAGTTCAAACATAAGGGGATATCAATTGAGGCTCACAAGGGAAAAACAGTGAACTAAATATTTGCTAACTAGATATTTTGAATCACTTCTGTTTACAGTACCATCCAACTCAAAGAAAATATACTTGAAACAATTAAGTGAAAAATACTTAAACTTATGTAGAAACAACCAGGAAATGAAATGACAGAATCAAGAAGCCATACTCTTGCTCATTGGTTGCTTGTCTTCTTACTTTCTCTGCACTAAACCTATGAAAAGCCTACTTTGAGGAGAAAATAACCGAGAGAAATGTCAAGTGAAGTACAAGAACAAGCAATGACAGTGATATTTTATGAAAGTGTACAAGATTTAACACACACATACCACACACTATGAAAAAAGTTACGAAGTGTAAACACAGACAGGGTTTTAATGAAGCAGCATTCAGATAAAAATTAAAATAGAAGCTTTATTAACACAGCAAATCTGTCCTACCAACCTAATCTGGTCAATCTTTTCCATATAACAGTTATGAAACAAGCATATTCTTCAACAAGCTTCTCATAAAATTCCAGAGATTTTAAAGGAAAGCCTAAGAACTAGACATATTTTTCTCGTTAAAACGTGAATTGAATTTAAAGACGTCGTTTGGAATGCAGCAGCAATCAATTCTGGAAAGCAAAATGTACATAGAAAAAAACCGAAAAAATATATACACAGATTTAACGCAGACACGAGTGTGACGAAATATCAACGACAGGCTCTAATTACTTTATAAGGATTATGAGTCAACATAAACCTTTAACGTACGCTCTCTTAAAGTAACAGTGTTTTAAGATTTAGACCCAGAGAATAGGCAGTCTGACGGTCAAAAAGGGGAAATTCTTTTTTTCCAGCATTTTCTAACGAAGCTTGTCTCCCCCAATTATAAAAACTTTTGTAGGTTGGTCTAAACCGTGAGCTGCCTGGAGACAGCAGAAGCGAGGTATCCTCAATGAATAGCTAAACCATCTCCCTAAATTAATGTCTTCCCTTGACTAGTAAGCATTTAAGGGTAAAAAGCATGTACGAATTCCGCCGTAATATGAAAAGGGGTTGGCGGGCAGGGAAGGAGAATAGAGAGCGGGGGCACTAAAACATGTTTAGTTAACAGCGCTCAAGTCTCCACACAAACCGTATTCCCCTCCATCTCAATCAGACCAGGCTATTCGCTCCTCGTCCGAAGGTTTAGGGATTAGAGAGAGATGTGGGGTTAAAGTGGCTTCCCCGACAGGTCCCCTCCCTGTTTCCCCTCGATTGAGCCCAGATCTCCACTCTGAACCGACCTAAGAGCTGGTCCAGGGCTGGGAGCCCGGTTGATACCAGCAGCTGTCCATTCCGCACCGACGGTCGCGTGCCCGTAATGGACACCAGTCGAGGGCCGCTGTCGTTGGTCCCGCTGGCTCTAGGACCCCTCCTCTGGAAACTCGTGACGTTGCTCTTGCTGGCTGTCGCCACCGCAGACCCAGTACTCCCGGCACCACCGCCGCAGGTTGCCACTGCCGCCATTTTGGAGCCTCCCAAGCTAACCCAATAGGAACTCTGGGAACACAAACCTCCGGCCTGTCAGAGCCGTTCCCAAACTCCCGCCTCCTCGCCCCTACCGCGGCTCTCGTAACCAATAGGACTGAGACGTCCCTCCCGAGCCAACCAATCGGAAGGCGCATTGCTGAAAAGTGCTCTTACGTAAAGACGTTCGACTTCTGTGGAGCCCAGGTGAGAAAGGCCCACTTGTGTCCTAGTTGAGGGTGTTCAGGGTTCTTTGGGGCCAGAGGCAGGTAATACCACGTAACCTTCTTCTCCTTTTGAGTGCCTTCGTTCACACTGAGTTAAAAGGTTGGTGAACCGATAAACCTTAGGGCTTAGGGCTTATGAAGCAATTGCTAGTAGCTTGCACATTTCTCCGCTGTGTTTGAGGGGATACTTTTTTCCTGCTCATTTCTCTTTTGATTTCTGAGAGAAATTCACTCCGCCTTCCCCACGATGTCTTTTTCTTAATTTTGTGTTATATGGAAAGGATGGGGCCTCTTAACGTTAATGAGTTGCTTGCTGAGCGTCCGGGCTTAGTTCGCTTGTTCCTAGTGGTAGGTGGTTTGGATTTAGACCTTAGAGCGAAAACTCTTGAACTTTGAGGCTATCTGGTTTTCCTGCATCTGACAAAATATACCTCTCTGATAAGTTCCGATAAGGAGCTTTCGTTAATTTTAATTAGTGCTTCTGGAAGTCGTGGATGTCTTTCCTAAGCGGTGTAAATGACTAGTGTTACTCTGACAACCTTGTTCACACATTTAATTGTCGTTTGCTGTTAAACAGCTGCAAATAACAGAAAATACTTTGGGTATCTTTCCCCAAAAAACTGCTAGGAAGAATTAGGAATGTACTTACTTTATTTTGTGAACCTTGAATCGAGAGTTTATTACTAAAATAGGAATTTTGTATGTGGGGGGGAAAAAACATGTATTTTGAGTTGTATTTTTGTGTTTAATTTTTTTCTGAAAATTGAGCAGGAATCCCCCTGCTCAGTGGGTAAGTGATGTTTAAAGGCAATCATGATTGACAAATGTCTAAATTAAAAAGGACTCCCAAATCATTCCTGCATTGCTGAGTTACTGACTTTGACAGCCATCTGTGATACCTTTTAATTAGAGCCAAACCTCATTGAAATTCTTGCCATTGAATTGTTTTAAATCTCACTGACCTGTTGAAATTTTTGGGCTGATTCTATTTGATAAATTGAAGTTAGTATTGCTAAATAGTGACTGGAGTTTTTCATTTAGGGAGGATTTTTGTTTGCTTGTTTTTTAGAACCATGTTTAGGAAAAAACCCTTACTGTTTCACACGGTATCAACTGGAAAGCTTTGATCAAGGTTGCTTTCATATTGAATATTAAATCTAAGTTACTCAATAAATAACTGCTGAGTGATTACTGTCTGCTTGGACTTAATCTTGTCATTTTACACCTATGGTAATAAAAATCTGGAGAAGATAAAATTAACACATGGAAAGCAACATATTACTTAAAATGAACACATTAAATAGTATGTGCTAATTTTATCCTGTAGTAAATAAGCACTAAGACCAAAACAAAAAGTGACAAAGCAGTCCAATATCAGATAGAAACTTCTTGAATTTTTTTTTTAACTTTATTTTAGGTTCTGGGCTTCATGTGCAGGATGTGCGGCTTTGTTACATAGGTAAAGGTGTGCTGTGGTGGTTTGCTGCACAGGTCAGCCCATCTTCTAGGTATTAAGCCCAGCACCCATTAGCTATTCTTCCTGAGGCTCTCTGTTCCCCACCCCCCACAAATATTTTTGATACTCAAATTTTTGAAATACTACGTATAATTAATATTTTCTGACAGATAGCATTGTTTGTATTGTGTACCACATGATGTTATGAAATATGTACATTCTGGAATGGTTAAATCTAGCTAATTAGCAATGCATTACCTCAGATAGTTATCATTTTTGTGGTAAGAGTACATAACATCTACACTCTTTGCATGTTTTAAAGAATACAATATATCATCATTATAGTCAACTTGCTATAATTTTATGCTATATAATAGATTTTTTGAAATTTATTCCTCCTATCTAATTGTAATTATGTATCCTTTACCAAGTTCTCTTCATCCCCGCTCCAACCATCCTGGCCTCTGGTAAACACCATTATACTTTCTACTTCTATGAGATTAACTATCAGATTCCACCTATGAGTGAGATCATGTGCTATTTGTCTTTCTGTGCCTGGCTTATTTCACTTAACATAATGGTATAATTAGTTTTTGTAGGCTTCTGTACTATATATTCCTTTGTTTCCTACTGTATTTACTTAACCTTTTAGTTTTCCAAAGATGATGATAGTGGTGCTTTGTTTGCCTCATTACTAGAACTGAAGAATTCTTTTCCAACTTCGACTATAATTCTGGAAAGATGATCTACGTACATACCAAAGTATTCATGAATTTAGGATATATCTCTGGTATAACACTATCATAGAATAAATCTGCATTTTTTTTTTTTTTTACAAAGATAAAACCTTTGCTCCCAAATAAGCTCAGATTCTTGAACTTACCAGCATACAGTAGAGTTGACTATAAAACATGGGAATAAATGAAGTATTCATGGAAAGGAAGAGTTAAAAGTTGTAGAGTTGACTATAAAACATGGAAATAAATGAATTATTCATAGAAAAGAAGAGTTTTATGTTTAGGTGTGTTATTAATTAATTAATTCTTTATGAAGGACATACTAAATTCCAGGAAGTCCATCAGAGCTCAGGTTACAGGAGAAAAATATACTGTCTCCTTACTTCTTGAGTTCACAGCTAGGGAAGATAGATGGGTAAATAGGCTTATAAAGTACAGTTAACCCATGAACAATGTGGGGATCAGGGGTGCTGACCCCCACACCCACGTAGTTGAAAACGCACATATAACTTTTGACTGCTCCCAAACTTAACTGCTAATAGTCTGCTTTTGACTACCGGAAGCTGTACCAATAACATCTGTGGATTAACACATAATTTGTATGTTATGTATATTATGTACTGCATTCTTACCATGGAGTAAGCTAGAGAAAAGAAAATGTTAAGCAAATCATAGGAAGAAAATATATTTGCCATGCATTAAGTGGAAGTGGATCATGATACAGGTCTTCATTCTTACATTCTTCATGTCGAGTAGGCTCAGGAGAAGGAGGAAGAGAATGGGTTGGTGTTGCAATCTCAAGGGTGGCAGAGACCCAGAAGGTAGAAGGGGAGGCAGGAGAGGTAGGCACACTCAATATAGCTTTATGGAAGTTCATCCTAATTTGTCTGTTTTGCTTTTTCAGCTTTCTAAAAATGTTTCTGTACAGTACCAATTCTTCTTCTGCTGTTTGCTTTATTTTCAGTGTCTGTGTTATAGTAGGCATCCATGTCAGGAGAAGTCAGAGCAGTCTTGAATAACTGAAACAACACTTCTGCCAGATTGCCTAATATCGGTTTGTTTTCTGGCACTGCTTCTTCTACTTCTTATCATCTGGCACTGTTTGGAAGCATTCATCTCCATCAAGTCATCTTCTGTTAATTCCTCTGGTGTGGTGTCTGTTATCTCTTGAATTCTCCAATATCTGTGTCTTAAACTCTTCCCTCCCAGCTTTTTTTTTTTTGCAATATCCACAATCTTCCCCATGACTTCCTTGATTGACTGTTGTAAATCCTGCAGGAAACCAATTTGAGATAAATAGAAAACATATAATGAACATGATAGGCAACTAGCACCCTCTGATAAAAGTGGACACCTCTTCAGTTGGTTTTTCAGTGACTTCTCTAGCCCTGCAGTCCATATCACTTTTGTGTCTGTGCAGGTAAAGTGTATAGCAGAGATACTGTGAAGGCTCTACTGGGCCTGCGGGTATTCCAGCAGCATGACTGAAGGAATGAATACCAAGATCATGCCTACACAGAGGGAGTTCCTCGACCTGTGGTAATTTTTTTTTTTTTTTTTTTTGCCCACTTCGTGTCATTATATTCGCAAAGAGAAACTATAGTCCTGAGTTATAGCACCACAGATTTCTTTCACTGTTTTTCTGCTTTTCTACTTTTATTATACTCTGTTTCTATGAGATCAACTATTAGATTCCATTAGATCCACTATTAGAGTCCGTGTTTGACTTCTTTTGCTTAACATTATTTTTGTGAAATGATTCTTGTTAATGTGTATTGTGACTGATCTATTCTTATTGCTGTATAGTATTATATAAATGTATTACAATTCATTATCTTTTCTGCTATTAAAAGGGATTTGGATAGTTTCCCATTTGTGGTCATTTTTTCAATGGACTTGTACCAGTTTATACTCTTACTAGGAGCATTTGAGAATTTTTGTTACTTCTCATCCTTATCAACATAATATTTTTCTTTCTTTTCATTTCAGCTATTTTAAGAGGGTTGTGGTATGGCCTTGTCATTTGAATCAGGACTGATGAAGTTGAGCACCTGTTTCAATGCTTATTGGCCATTTGGGTAAAAGCTTTTGTGAAACAGTCTATTCATGTTTTTTAATTTTACAAATTTGGATTGTCTGCCTCTCTCCCATGGATTCGTAGGAGTTCTTTTACATTTTGGATGAGTTCATTTTCAAATAAATTCATTACAAGTATCTTCTGTCAGTCTGTGGCTTGTCTTTTCATTTTCTTGTCTTTTGATTTTAGTCAAAATATATTTTGACTTATCAATTTTGTCTTTTGGGCTAGTGCTTTGTGGCTGTGTTTGCTGCTCCAAAATTTTGAAGATGATCTCCATGTTTTGTTTTTCTAAAAGCCCTGATGTTTTACTTTTAATATTTGTGTCTGCACTTTGTTGAAATTGACTTGTGTGTGTTTGGCGTGAGGCAATGGTAAAGATGCGTTTGTGTTTCCTATATTGGTATCCTATTGACCTAGCACCATTTATTGAAAAAAAGATCTTTCCTTGCTATGTTGACTCATCTTTTTTTTTTTTTTTTTTTTTTTTTTGAGGCAGTCTTGCTCTGTCGCCCAGGCTGGAGTGCACTGGCACGATCTCAGCTCACTACAACCTCCGCCTCCTGGGTTTAAGCGATTCTCCTGCCTCAGCCTCCTGAGTAGCTGGGACTACAGGTGCGTGCCACCACACTCAGCTAATTTTTGTATTTTTAGTAGAGACAGGGTTTCACCAGGTTGACCAGGCTGGTCTTGAACTTCTGACCTTGTGATCTGCCTGCCTCAGACTCCCAAAATGTTGGGATTACAGGCGTGAGCCACTGCACCCGGCCGCATCATCACTTTATTAATAAATAAAGTCACACATAAATTAGGCAGATTTCATTTTGAACTTTCCATTAGTTAGTGTGTGTCTTCAGGTTGTTCAGGAAGCTGGCTTCCTTTCAGAATTTTAGCCACAGTGTACTGTGCTGACCTTAGGTTCAATCAGTAAAAGCAGTAAACTCACCCTGTGGCAATTCTTTCTTACCTAAGTCTGATTACCCAGCATGCTTGCCTCTGTAGAGCCTAGACTCTGTCTCAAAAAAAAAAAATCTGTAGAGCCTTCATGTAATTGATCTTTGTCTTTTGTTCAGAGTTTATAGTTGTTATCTATGGTAGGATTGGTCTGTTATAAGCTTACTTTGCTATACTGGAATGAGCTCTTACTATCCTTTTGTGACTGTAGTAATTTCTTCTTTTATTTATTGCTGATAAATAAATATCAGCAAT
Source organism: Ateles fusciceps (assembly GCA_036589455.1). NCBI lineage: Eukaryota > Metazoa > Chordata > Mammalia > Primates > Atelidae > Ateles > Ateles fusciceps. The sequence continues at coordinate 2,088,369 of JAZHEH010000681.1, read as the reverse complement.
TGATATTGAGTTTCTTTTCTTTTTTTTTCATTGTTAAATTTTGCTGGGGATTTTTCACTTAATCTTTTAAAAAAAAACCAAATTTGGCTTTATTGGTTTTGTCAGTGTTTACTTTCTACTATTTAATCAATTACTACTCTTTATTATTTGTTTCCTTCTACATTCCTTAGTTTTGATTTGCTGAGGTTTTGTTTGATCTCCCTTCTTATACTAAAAACTTAATTTATTGATTTTCTGCCTTTTCCAATAGATCATATATAGTTAGGGTGTGCTCTAGCTGTTCCTACAACTGTGGCATATTATGTTTTAATCATTTATTTCAAAATATTTACTAATTTTTGTTTTGATTTTCTCTTTGGTCCGTGGATTATTTAGGACATTTTTGAAAGTGCTGAAATACTGAATTATATTGGATGCTAGGAAAGCAGAAGTAAGCTGGAACTGACCAGGGCAAAAGAGTACTTATAGTCATCATAATTTTAGTGGATTTTAAGGTATAAACAGAAAACTGGGGAATTTAAATTGAAATTTAAAAAGCCATTGTATAGTCATGTCTAAGAATGTGCAGTGTAATAGGGTAAATGCATCCAAAGGTAAACATGTTTTAGTTCAAGATTCGTCAAGTAAATCTATCTACAAGAAAAAATAAAGGCAAACAAGATGTTTTTAATGGTCAACACAAAAGCATTAAAATTTTTAGCGAAAAAAGAAAAAGAAATTTCAGAGAATGGTCCAACATTTGTATATTATTCAGTTTGGGACTTTTCTTCATATTTGCATGTAGCCAACATGAGGAATTAAATAACGGCTGACTGGTGTTCCTCTTCCATGTCAACTAGAGTCTCATAGGCATAAAGCTACTGTGTTAATCAAAGCATGTGTGATGTTCTAATTATCATGGACATTTCGGTTGAGATTTGATCAATTTCCCTTCAGTTTGAATAATTATGGAAGCCCGGGAGTAGACCAAATATTTAAACTATTCCATATGAAGCTTCTTAAATCACATCTACTGATTTTGCATGAAGGGTCCCCCAGGCTCCTGAAGCTCCTCTTTAAAGAAATATATAATTCTTGGACCAATGGGTAGTATTAGAGTGAAATTTATTATTTTGACTACTGTTTCTCAGTTTAAGAGTCTGGATATAAAGTATGTTTTGATGAGTTTCTTGCAGGATAAGATAAAAGTTAGATATCCTAGCAAACATTGTTTTCATTAACTCAGAACCAAATTGGATCCATTTATTACCACAATTTAAAAAATTGCTAATGGCTCTTGTTCTATATAATTATTCTACCTCATTTTGAATTCTGTTTTCTTAGGAAACTTTTTTTTATTATTCCTTTCAAATTTGATATAATTCATTACATTCTCAATCTTGAATTATTTTATAATCTCTTCCACATCTGTGATCATATTTAGTTTCTCATTTGTAGTACTATATCTTTGAATTTTCTCTCAATTTACATTTTTTCTCCCTGACTTTGAAGGATTTTAGAAATATCTATTTCAGTGATATTTTCATACAACGAGGTCTTAGATTGATGCATTAATTATTTTCTTTTTCTTTTTCTTTCTTTCTTTTTTTTTTTTTTTTTTTTTGAGACAGAGTTTCACTCTGTTGCCCAGGGTGAATTGCAGTGGCATGATCTTGGCTCACTGTAACCTCTGCATCTCAGGCTTAAGTAATTCTCATATCTCAGCCTCCCAAGTAGCCAGGATTACAAGCATATGTTACTATGCCCAGCTAATTTTTTTTTTTTTTTTTTTAGTAGAGGTGGGGTTTTACTGTGTTGGCCAGGCTGGGCTCAAACTCCTGGCCTCAAGTGATCCACCTGCCTCAGCCTCCCAAAATGCTGGGATTACAGGCGTGAGCCACCATGCCCAGGCATTATTTTTATTTCTAAAACCCCTAATTTCTGTGTTTTTCTAAATGTATTTCTTCTTCCTGCTTCTCTGAGTGTCTTTTGCCATTCTGTGCTGCTGTAACAGAATACCTGAGACTGGGTAATTTATAATGAACAGAGATTTATTGGCTCACAATTCAGGAAACTGCGAAGTCCAAGATTGAGGGGCTGGTGTCTGGTGAGGGTGTCCTTGCTGTGTCATTACATGGTGGAAGGGCCCAAGAGAGGGCAAGAGAAAAAAGAGAGTGAACTCTTAGCCTCAATCCCATTTATAGTTTGCATTAATCCATTCATGACTGTGGAACCCTCAGACCTAAACACCTCTCAATTGACCTTAACCTCTCAAATTGCACTGGGAATTAAATTTCCAACAGGTGCTTTTTGGGGGACACAATCAGACTGTAGCACTTACATATGGTTTTTCAGTGTAGCAATTGTTAGAGCAATAATTAAAATGCAGTTAAGTAATCTATTGTGGTAATATTCAGGTGAGCCCTGTCCAGTAGAACCTCCCGTGTTGATGGAAATGTTCTGTATCTACACTATCCAGTATAATAGTCATTAAACACATATAATTATAGAGTACTTAAAATTTGATTGATATGACAGAGGAACTGAATTTTAATCTTAATTTAATTTTAATTATTTTAATTATTTATTTAAACAGCTACATGTGGCTCGTTTGTACTATATTAAATCACACAGCTCTAGATCAAGATTTGGCAACCTTTTCCTATAAAAGACCAAATAGTAAATATTTTAGGCTTTGTGGTCCATATGGTCTCTATTGCAACTATTCAACTCCTGCTGTGGGAGCACAAAAGCAGTCACAGATAACATGTAAATGAATGAGCAAGAATTTGCCCCAGTAAAATTTTATTTGCTGAAACAGAGTCTGCTGAATTTGATCCATAGGCCCTAGTTTGGCAACCTCTGCTCTAGATTTAAAAAAAAAAAAGTGTCTACAACTCTATGTATTTTTATTTCATTTGCCCTGTGTTCCCTGAGTCCTTTCAAGACCCTCCTTTGGTGGGGTGGGAGCAGCGGGGGAGAGAGAGAGTGTGTCTATGTGTCTGTGTGTTTGTGTATGTGTGTATGTGGAATAGATTTTTGGAGGGGGAGAGAAGAGTGACTTTTCCTGAAAGTTTAGGAACATTACACTCCTTTGGATTGTTCCTCTTTGACTTTTTCTCCACCTTTTCTATTTTTTGTGAATGGGAGAAGGTGATGGCAGACAGGCATATGTTTTATGTTTATACTCTATTCTTTTAATTCTCTGCCTCTCTTTTACAGATGCAATATCTTTTCAGTATCTCTGCCAACGTTAAATAGATTTCCTTTCCTTTTTTTTCTCCCTGAATTACCTATGATTTCTCTAGGGTTGCTTATTTAGATTAGTTATTTTCATTATGGACCTTCTTTCTTATGCTTGTGCTTTCCTTAAATGTAGGCTGTTTATTCATGTTCATAAATAAAGGAAGAGTTGAATAATATAGATAACTGGAGTAGGTTTTCTCTGTCTTTGTTTTTTCAACAAATCTTTAGCTTAAATGGAAAAAAATAGTCTGACCATTTTTCTTGTTGGTTGGTACGACTTAATTTATTGGTGTGCCTTAATTTATTGGTGTGCTTTGATTCAAAGTGCATAATTAAGGAGCAAGTACACTGACCTAGTCCTTCTCTAATAGCCAAATAAAGATGCCCCTATACTGGCCCTCCAACCTCCATACTTGGACACCAAATTCTTGTCAGGCAGATTATACCTTTTTTACTTATTTATTTATTTTGGAAGTCGGCCTCCAGAACTACTGATTTAGCTCTGAACCCCTTTGGAGCCACAGGATGAAACATCCCATCTTCCTGAAGCATTTTCATGTGTTTGTGCTTGACTAGAGGTGGGCATACATTTTCTGGGACCAGATAGTAAATATTTTAGGTTTTGCAAATAATATGATCTCTCAACTCTGCCATGGGAAAGTAGCCGGAGATAACATTAACAAATGAGCATGTCTGTGTTTTAATAACACTTTGTGTACACTGAAATTCGAATTTTGTGTAGTTTTCACATGTTAGAAAATATGCTGCTTCTTTATTCTTTCAGCCATTTAAAAATGCAAAAGCATGTGATAGGCTGGGAGATTTGCCCTGTGAACCATACTTTCCCAGCTATGTCTTGACTGTTATTCACTTCGTTCTTTTCAACCTATCACTATGGTTTTTTATATGCCTGGTCTTCCAGAAGTTCTTCAAAATCTCTAGTATGTTGATGCCTTTCACTCCTTTTCTCAGCGTTTATTTCTATTTATTTTTTAAAACATACTATCATTTCAGTGCAGTTTTTGAAGAGAGTAGCAGTAAATCTGTCTGCTGTTTTGAACCACAATCCCATTTAGGCATGATATTTGAAACAAAAGGCACATGGTAGAGCTGAACTGTTAAGTATCTTCTTTAGTATCTTCTTCAGTATCTCCACTTCTCTATCCATGGATGTACTGGTAATTAATTATACTAAGTAATGTTTTTATTGAATGCTTATTGTAGTTTCTGGAATGTTTTGAATGCTTTATATTAATGGTGTCACTTAAAGGATAAGTAACGTGTTCTGTCTAGGTCAGAAAGCTTGTAAGTGGAAGATCTAGGATTCACAATAGACTTAGGCTGTCTGACTCCAGAATTCATACTCTTATCCACTATTTTCCACTTCAGTCCAAATACAGCCTTAGTTTCCTCCTCAAGGTAGCTTTATATGTAGCCAATTTATGGATATTAACATAAAACATGAAGCATATTTGCCCTGATAAAATGGGTATATATTCATAGTGATTAAAAGGGTGAGGAAAAGTGATGGAAAAGTGATTGAGGTAGTAAGTGGGACATAGGTAGCTGGGAGGTAAAAGATTTTGAGTTTCCTAAGACCTGTTTTAATGTTGTAAAAAAAAAAAATTAGAACTCTTTGTTTTTCCGGGGCATAGAAATTTCACTTTCAACTCAGATTAAAGAACTTTATAACAGTGTTATCCAGTGCTGAAACATTCCTTTGTAATAAAATATTTGCTTCTTAATATCTTTAGAATTTTAATTTTATAGTTTTTCTTTTTGTACTTTTTATTCCCCAAAGTGAAAGGTTTAAAGAATAACATTAAAGGTCATTTGGTATTACAATTTTTCAATTAGTCAAAATGAAAAATTTGAAAATAATTTTGTAGTCTAATTGGTATTCTAAGGTTGAATTTTTTTTTTAAATATAAAGCAAATTATGTTTTTTCTATTAACATTTCCTAAATCAACTCACATGAAAATTAATAGATTATCATCATATATGATTATGTTAATCACTGAGCATTAGAATATGTTCACTTTACCGCTTATCGGTAGCCCAGTTTTAATTGTCTAATTGAAATATTTGTGTCTGTGTCTGCTCTCTGAACTGGCTCAAGGTCTTGAGCTTTTTACAAAAATTTTTTTATGTGTGATAAAAATATACATAACATAAAATTCATCACTTTCATCATTTTTAATACACAATTAAGTGACATTAAGAATACTTACTATGTTGTGTAATCATTGCCACTATTTCCAAAACTTTTTCATCATTCGAAAAAGAAATATTGTACCCAACAAACAGTAACTTGTTATTCTCCTTTGTTTCAACCCCTGACAACCTGTATTCTACTCTCTGCGAATTTGCCAACTTACTATAAGCACCTCATATAAGTGGAATCATACAATATTCTTTTGTTAATATTTGCATAATATTTTTTACTTAGCATAATGTTTTTCAGAGTTCATGTATTTTGTATCATGTATTGGAACTTCATTTTTTTTATGGCTGAATAATCTATTGCGGATGCTCTTTGACTTACGATGGAGTTATGTCCCGATTAGCCCATTTTAAGTTGAAAATACCATAAGTTGAAAATGCATTTAATACCCTGATAAACCCATTATGAAGTTGAAAAATCATAAGCGAAAGCATTATTAAATCAGGGACCATCTGTGTATGTGTGTGTGTGTGTGTGTGTGTGTGTGTGTGTTATAAAATACATGCAATCTTATATATATGATTGTATGTTATATAAGATTATTATATATGATTGCATATGTAAATTATATATATAAAATCACACACACACACACACACCCCGCCCCCACAGTTTGTTTATCCATTCATCTGTTGATAGACCCCATGGTTGTTTTTACCTTTGGCTATTGTAAATAGTGCTACAGTGAACATTGGCATACAAGTATGTTTGAATCTCTGTTTTCATTTCCTTTGGGTGTACTCATTACAGTGGAATTGCTGGATTATATGTAAATTTTATGATTAACTTTTTAAGGTACCACCAAACTGTTTTCCACATTGGCTGTACCATTTTGCATCCCCACCATTAGTGCATGAGGGTTACAATTTCACCACATCCTTACCAACATTTGTTATTTTCTGTTTTTTTTTTTTTTTTTTTTTTTTGGTAATAGTCATCCTAATGCATGTGATGTAATATCTTATTGTGGTTTTGATTTGCATTTCCCTAATGACTAGTGATGTTTAACATCTTTTCATGTGCTTATTGGCCATTTGTATGCCTTGTCTGGAGAGATGCCTTTTGAAAACCTTTGCCGATTTTGAATTGAGTAATGGCTTTGTTTTGTTTTTTGGGGTTGTTGTTGAGTTATATATTTTTTATATATTCTGGACCTTGACCCTTAATTAGATATGTGATATGCAAATACTTTCTCCCTGTGATGGTATTTTTTGATGCTCAAAAGGTTTTAATTTGAGGAAGTCCAGTTTATATATTTTTATTTCTTTTGTGGCCTGTTTTTGTTGCTGTATCCAATGAATCATGGCCAATCAAGATTTATATAGTTTTAGCTCTTACATTTAGGTTTTTGATATATTTTGAGTTAATTTTATATGGTGTAAGACAAAAGCCCAACTTCATTTTTTTTATGTTGATACCTAGTTTTCTCAATGCCATGTGTTGAAAAGACTGCCTTTCCACCATTGAATGGTCTTCCTACCCTTGTCAAAAATCATTTGACCATTTATGTCAACATTATTTCTGTGCTCTTTATTCTATTTTATTGGTTTATAGATCTGTCATTATGCCAGTACCACATTCTTTTGATTATTGTAAGTTTGTACTAAATTTTATCTCAGGGCTTAAAATAATAATAACAACATTTGAAACCACTGTGTTTAAGTCCTTCTGCCATGACTTTAAGTTTCCTGAGGGGCTTCCAAGCCCTGTAGAACTGTGAGTCAATTAAACCCCTTTTTTAAAAAAACATAAATAAATTACCCAGTCTCAGGCAGTTGTTTATGCACGCCTGAGACTGGCCTGAGAATGAACTAAGATAGTAAATTGGTACTGAGGGAGTGGGGCGCTGCTGTATGGATACCTGAAAATGTGGAAGCAACTTTGGAGCTGGGTAACAGGCAGAGGTTGGAACAGTTTGGAGGGCTCAGAAGAAGACAGGAAAATGTAAGAAAGTTTGGAACTTCCTAGAGACTTGTTGAATGGCGTTGATCAAAATGCTGATAGTGATATGGACAATTAAGTCCAGGCTAAGGTGGTCTCAGGTGGAGACGAGCAACTTATTAGAAACTGGAGCAAAGGTAACTCTTGCTATGCTTTAGCAAACAGACGGATGACATTTTGCCTCTGCTCTGGAGATCTGTGGAACTTTGACCTTGAGAGAGAATGATTTAGGGTATCTGGCGGAAGAAATTTCTACGTGGCAAAGTGTTCTAGAGGAAGCAGAGAATAAAAGTTTGGAAAATTTGCAGCCTGACTATGCCATAGAAAAAACCAAATTTCTGGGGGAGAAATTCAAGACAGCTACAGAAATTTGCATAAGTAATGAAGCCCAATGTTAATCACCAAGACAATGGGGAAAATGCCTCCAGGAAATGTCGGAGATCTTCACAGCAGTCCCTTCCATTACAGGCTCCTAGGAGGAAAAGATGGTTTTCTAGGCAGGGCCTCGAGTTCCCCCTGCTCTGTGCAGTCCTGGGGCATCGTGTCCTGCATCCCAGTTGTGTCAGCTCCAGTGATGGCTTAAAGGGGCAAAGGTGCAGCTCGGGCCATTGCTTCAGAGTGTGCAAGCCCCAAGCCTTGGTGACTTCCATGTGGTGTTGGGCCTGTGGGTGCACAGAAGTCAAGAATTGAGGTGTGGGGAATCTCCTCATAGATTTCGTAGGATGTATGGAAATGCCTAGATGTCTAAGCAGAAGTCTGCTGCAGGGGCAGAGCCATCATGGAAAACCTCTGCTAGAACAATGTGGAAGAGAAATGTGGAGTTGAAACCCCCACAGAGTCCCCCACTGGGGCACTGCTTAGTGGAGCTGTGAGAAGAGGGCCCTGATCCTCCAGATCCCAGAATGGTAGATCCACTGACAGCTTGCACCGTGCACCTGAAAAAGCTGCAGACACTCAAAGCCAGCCCATGAAAGCAGGCAGGAGGGGGCTGTACCATGCAAAGCCATAGAGGCAGAGTTGCCCAAGGCCTTGGGAACCCACCTCTTGCATCAGTGTGACCTGGATGTAAGATGTGGAGTCAGAGGAGATCCTTTTGGAATGTTAAGGTTTAAAGACTTCCATATTGGATTTTGGACTTGCATGGGTCCCATAGCCCCCTTTTTTTGGCCAATTTCTCCCCTTTGGAATGGAAATATTTACCCAATTCTTGTACCCTTTTTGTATCTAGGAAGTAACTAACTTGCTCTTGATTTTATAGGCTTATAGGTGGAAGGGACTTGCTTTGTCTCAGATGAGACTTTGGACTTGGACTTTTGGGTTAATTCTGGAGTGATCTAAGATTTAAGGGAACTATTAGAAAGGCATGATTGTGTTTTGAAATGTGAGGACATGAAATTTTGGTGGGGTTAGGGGTGAAATGATACGGTTTGACTGTTCCCCCACCCAAATGTCATCTTGAATTGTAGTTTCCATAATCCCCACATATCATGTGAGGGAACTGGTAGGAGGTAATTGAATCATGGAGGTGGTTACCCCTATACTGTTCTTGTTATAGTCAGTGAGTTCTCATGAGATCTGATGGTTTCATAAGGGGCTTTCCCCCTCTTTGCTTGGCACTTCTTCTTGTCACCATGTGAAGAAGGACATGTTTGCTTCTCCTTCTACCATGATTGTAAGTTTCCTGAGGCTTCCCCATTCCGGCAGAACTGTGAGTCAATTAAACCTCTTTTCTTTATCGATTACCCAGACTTGGGCACTTCTTTACAGCAGTGTGAGAACAGAGTAATACAATTATTTTGGCTTTTCAGAGTGCCTTAATATTTTTTATAGAAAAACTGCAGGCATGCACGATCTTACTTGTGTTTCACTTTATCGAGCTTTGAAGATATTACATTTTTTACAAATTGAAGATTTGTGACAACCCTGCAAAGAGCAAGTCTGTTGGTGCTGTTTTTCCAACAGTGCATGCTCACTTTGTGTGTCTGTGTCACATTATGATAATTCTTGCAATATTTCAGTATTTCAAACTTTTTCATCATTATTTTATCTGCAGTGGTTATCTGTGATCAGGGTCTTTGATGTTGCTATTGTAATTATTTTGAGTACCAGAAACTGTGCCCTTATAAGATGGTTAACCTAATAAATGTATGCATGCTGACTGTTCTGTCAACCAGCTGTTCCCCCATCTCTCCTTCTCTGGCCTCCCTATTTACTCCCTATTCACTTCATTGTGTTACTGAGACACAATAATATTGAAATTAGGACAATTAACCATACAGTGGTCTTTAAGTGTTCAAGTGAAAGAAAAGCATTGCATATTTGTCACCTTAAATAAAAAGCTAGAAAATGATTAAGCTTACTGAGGAAGGCCTGTTGGAAGCTGAGATAAGCCAGGAGGTAGGCCTCTTGCAAACAGTTAAGCTGTGAATGCAGTGGAAAAATTCGTGAACTTATGAATGATAAGAAAGAGAAACGACCTTATAGCTGATAGGGAGAAAGTTTTAGTTATCTGGATAGATCAAATCAGCCACAGCATTCCTTCAAGTCAAAGCCTAATCAAGAGTAAGATCCTGTTTCTTTTCAATTCTGTGAAGGCTGAGAGAGGTGAGGAAGCTGCAGAAGAACATTTGGAAGATAGCAGAGGTTATATTAATGAGGTTTAAGGTAAGAAGCCATAACATAAAAGTGTATGGTGAGCTGTAGCAAGTTATCTATATCAAGCAAAGGTAGTTGATATAGGTGGGTACATGAAATAACAAATTTTCAATGTAGATGAAACAGCCTTCTGTTGGAAGAAGATGCTGTCTAGGACTTTTCATAGCTGGAGAAAAGTCGATGCCTGGCTTTGAAGCTTCACAGGACAGGCTCACTCTCCTAAGAGGATAATGGAAACTGGTGATTTTAAGTTGAAGCCAGTGCTCATTTACCATTATGAAAATCCCAAGGCCCTTAAGAATTATACTAAATCTACTCTGCCTGTTCTCTATAGACAGAACAACAAAATCTGGGTGACAGCACATCTGTTTATGGCATGATTTACTAAATATTTAATGTGGGTCTCCCATGTATGTTTAGAGGATCTCTACCATTATAAGAGAATTCTTCAAAGATCCTTCCTGGATAACCTCATCTCTGTTCGTAGCTTCTGCTGAAAAGATTGATTGGACCCGTTAGTCACACACCTAATCTCTTCAGAAAAGGTTTTTCAGCCACATCCTTGGTCCTTCTCCAGAGCATGCTTTATCATCTTTTACAATTTAGATAGGTTAAGAATTTTCCAAATCATAGACTTTTCTTTGCTTAATAATTTCTTTCTCAGTTTATTTCTTTTCTCTCACATTTTACTGTAAGCAGCTAGGAGAAAACAGTGTGCACTTTAACACTTTGGTTGGAAATCTCCTCAGCTACATATTCAAGTTAATTGCTTACCAAGTTCTAATTTTCGCCATATAGTAGAACACATTTCAGTCAAGTTTTCTGCCACTTTACAATGAGGACTGCTTTTTCTTTCCAATATGATGTTCTTCATTTCCTTCTTGAGACTTCATCAGAAACCTTTTTAATGTTCCTGTTTCTACCAACATTCTGTTCATGATAATATATATATTCTTTAAGGTAATAGAAGCTTTCTTTACCACTTCTTTTCCTTCTGAGCCCTCAGCAGAATTCTCTTAAGATTTCTTTTTCTACCAAAAATGTCTTCAAGGCAATCTAGGCTTTTTCTGTTTTTAGGTATCTATTGCAGCAACACTCCATTTTTTGGTATGAAAATCTATGTTAGTTCTCTAAAATTACCATAACAAATGAACAAAATCTTGGTGGCTTAACATACAGAGATTAATTTTCTCACAATTGTGGAGGTCAAAAACACGAAGTCAGGTGTCAGCAGTGCCATGTTTATTTTGAAAACTAAGGGAGAATCCGTTACTTCTACAGCTTCTGGTGGCATGTTATTCCTTGTCCTGAGTCAGTGTGACTCCAGGCTGCCTTCATTTTTACATTGTTCTTTTCTCTATGTCTTTCTATGTCCTTTTCTGTCTCTAATGAGGACATTGTCATTGGATTTAGGGTCCTTTCTAATTGTAGTATGATCTCACATTGGTCCTTACCTTAATTACATCTGCAAAGACCCTTTTTCTAAATAAGATCATGTTTTGAGGTTCCAGGTGAACATGAATTTGGGTAGGGGAGGCAGGAAGGGGGAACATTTCTCAACTTACTGTAGTCTCTTTTTAGGTAATTATATTATAAATGGTATTACATAATCTGTGTACAAATTTTAAAAATTTCAAGGCTTGTAATTATTATGACATTATTTTGCAGCATATTAATACCTTTAATGTTAATACTTAGAGAGTGCTGAATGGGAAGATCACTTTTCTTCTCAGACTTTATAATATATATTAGAAGTAGGGGGTTATTTAATGTACTTTGGCTTTTTAATGTGGATATTGCACATTACATGTACACACATATGAATAAATTGCACTAAAGTTCTTTTGATTTAGAGAAGTTGGTTACTCAATATTTATTCACATCAATGTAGTAAGATCCTAAATTACCTAAATTAACTATTTATTAGAAAGTGGTTGTCTCCAGTTTTTTGTAACGAGTGTATGAGATTAAATTTCCTTGAAATTTTCGTTTCAAGATCGAATTTAAAGCAAGTTCTTTAATTAAATAACTCAGAGGAAAAATTATTATGAATAACATATAATTTAAGTATATTTAGTTGTGTCTTCCAATTATGTGAGATTTTTAAGATTGTTAAGATCAAGCATGGTGCTTGTAAGTGAATGAAAGGATATATTTAAACAGACTATTGTTATAGGAGAAAACTCATTTTTAAAGGTACTGGGATAAAGAAAAAAAGTGGTAGGGTCATAAAGAGAGGAGATTGAATTAAAAATTTGGATTAATACAGAAATGCATTACAAAAGAGAAGGAAGATAGATTGGCAGAAATGAGGAGTTATCAGAGAAGTGAAATGTGTAAAGGCAAAGGCAAGAGATAGGATAAGAAGACTAAAGAGAGCAAAAGATGATAAGTAATGCAATGAATAGTTTACTGCTAAAGAGTAGAAGATTAATATATCAGACTTTCTTTCAGCTTCAGTCAAATTAATGGTAATTATTAGAGTGTAACCATATTCCTTGTATCATTCGCCCAAGTCAAACTGCTTGTGTCATTTTGCCAGAAAATAGAAACCATTTTACATATTCTTTAAATTTCAAGTAAATGTTATATTATTTATATATTAATAACATATTGATATGTGATATTGTATACATAGTCATATATATTTAATAGTGAATATACATATATTATCTTGTTTTAAAGGCAAAAATTGGCTTTTCGTGGTAGACACTGAAAGGTCACATGCAAACCCACTAAAAGCAAACGTTAACATTTCAAGTAAAAATAAATTTTTTTTCTCAATCATAAGAACTGACCTAGAATTATTATAGTTGACAGTGAGGAAGGTTTTGACATCCAAGTCAGTATCAAAAATATTGTTTTGCCTTTGTTGTATTATAACTGGTCATGAGGTTTTTTTACAGTATCACCACATTCGTCATATTCAGTGCCTATCTAATTAGTCTCATATCACCAGCATTACAATCTGCATTTCTACTCCTTTTTTTTTCTTTAAAATTAACCTCAGGTATTCATGGTAACCTGTAGAAGTTAATGTTTGTATCCTCTCTATATCTCACTTTAGAAGAGTTTAATGAACTGTTGATGGTTGCTTTGTCAACTCATTTAACTCTTGGACCATAGTTCTTTCTAGGTTGATATTATATAATCTATTAGCTATTACTTTCTTCTTTGAACTAATTTCTCTGGTGGATAAAGGACATTAATATACCCTTTTTTAAAGTTATTTTTTCCAAAGTATCATCAAATTCCTGAATTCAAGATCTCATGGACCCATTAAGGGGAAGATGCACCTTTGCAGTTGTCATTCAGTCATGGTGTATGCTAATTCAACTCAATATGGTTGAAAAAATCCCTCACCTAATATAATTTTGATTTCCTGCTTTAGGATTCCTGAAATCATGGATCACCCACATATGCTTTGAGACATGCTTCATTTTTTTTTTTCTGGAAGCCCTGTGACTTCCCTAAAAATTGAATGAATTATAGAACAGATGTACGGTAAGTGAGCTTTTCCCCTCCTTTTTTTTTCTGTCGGTTTCATGTTCGACTTAACACTTACGACTGTTGTAATACTGCTCCCTGCTGGACACAATGTAATTTTGTAAAGTTGGCATTTAATAGATGGGCAAATAACTGGTTAGTTGGACCCACTAAGGAGAGGAATCCTTGGCTGCATGTACAAAAACCAATAGTATTCAACAAAAGCAATTATTATTATAAAGGTGCTATACCATTGCCATCATATTGATACCTGGAGCCTGATGAAAGTACTGATAGTCTTGTTTCAAAATTTCATTGTCTGCCTCCTGTTGAGCAGTATCTAAAAGTTGTAATAACTATACACATTGAAGGATGCTTCTAGGTGGTGGACTTTGAGGATTTTGTAAATCGTGTGGTTTTTTGGTAATGTAAATTAATTTACTATTGTTATATCTTCTGTAGTAATTTCCATTCCCTTTACTTTTGTTTTTCCAAAGAAAATATATAAAACTGCCCCAGTGTAATTTACATTAGACATTATATATCTGTGCTATCCAGCTATCATGTTTTCTAGTACTCACAGTGTGGATTTCATCTGTAGAGTCTGTGACCTACCTGTCATGGACCTTCATGTTGTGTGCATACACAAGTGCTCCCAGAATTATTTTGAAATGTGTGAAAATTAAAAGTGTGTTTCTTCCTACCTTAGAACTAAACTATTGTATTTTTTGGAATGCAGCATGCCTCAAATTATTACCTGAATTATCATTTGGAATTTTTTGTTAAATAAACATACATTTTCTTGAAAAGAAGGAAGAATGACAGAAGTAACATGGAGCTGCTAAGCCAAGATCTAGCAGGATAACTGATCTTACATTTTTTAAAGGCCTGGTATTTTTTTGTAGCCATTGAGTAAGCCTCTGAAATCCACTTTTAATTAGGATTGTGGAGAATTAGGCATCTTTATTATTAAAATATTGCGATAAAAATTAGAAATGTAGAGCAAGGAAACTGTTGATAGCAGAAAGGAGTCCTTCCTTTTTTATAAAAATATATTAGTATTATTTTAGAAAGTATATAATTTTTTGTTGTAAAATGTAGTGCTACAGTAATATAGATGTATAACAATGAATAATTATAAATTAAACCTATAGCAAACATCTGTGTAACCACAGAGTTTTAATGGCATCCCAGAAACCCTTGATATACTCTTTCTTTTCTTTAGAGGTAACTAGTATCATGACTTTTATGGTAATTATTTATACAACTTTCAATATAATTTTGTCACTTTATATGTATTCCCAAGCAATATGTTTACTTTTTTTGCCTCTTTTTTATGGAATTGTGTATTCTTTCTTCCTTTATTCAGCATTATGTTTTGAAGAGTTATCCATATAGTTATTTGTAGTTTTACTTCATTCATTTTCGTTACTATGTGCTATCCCTTTGAATGAAATGTGCCAGAATTTATTCATCCATTCTACTGTTGGTAGATCATTGAGTTGATTTTAGTATTTGATGGCATTGCTGAGAATGTTTTTTAAAAAATATCCTGGTTACATATCATGTGTTTTTGTTTTTTTAATCTGTCAGGTGAGTAATTTATTTTGGCTAGAAAATATTTAATTCAGTATCACAGGGTAATTGATTATAGTGGTATTTTAAGTGAGTTAAGATGACTACATGAAAAATTTATTATATCCCGACAGTAACAGTATTAAATGTTGGGGGAAGATTCTAAAATGATTATCATTTCTTTTATTATAGGCCTTACATATATAGTAAAATGACATATAGTTTGAGATAGTTTAAATATAGAGTACATACAGATAGATCTAGTTATAGTATTGATGTAGATACAGGACCTAATGCCGTCACTCTTTGTTTCACTTTGTTAGCACACTCATTCTATTTAGTAACATGTTATGCCTTCTATAACTCCTTCACTTTACTGATGAAGAAACTAAGGAGGACTAGAGAGATAGAGTCACTTGAACAAGATCATATAGCAAATTGGAGCTAAGAAAACAGACTAACATATCTACTTTAGCAGTTACAACTTAAAGTAAAATGAAATCAGGACATTTTCTTGAGTGAAAATTTGCCTACATAACTTGCAGAAAAAATCAGATATTCTTTTGGCTGTTGACTAAAAACTGACTTAGCATATAAAGTTGCATGTCTATGGCAAGGAGAAAACATTACCAAAAAAAAAAAACGGGGAAAAAAAGTTGCTGTCTAAAGTCCCCATAATGTTATTTTACTTTATCACAGTTCATCTTCTAAAGACCAACCACTGTACATTCTGATTTTAACTGAGACATTTTACTTTGAGTACGTCATTCGTTAAAAAAATGAACATCTTTGTTTTCTTAAACAGAATACATTTTAAATTTTTTTAATGGCTCTGAGTTGCTATAGAGAGCATCAGTCATTTTATAGAATTAAAATAAAGTGATTTCCTCAGAATCGTATGCTATGTTGGACTGTTTTCTTCTAAATTATCCTAGCCTGATAAGCTTTTATGTCCTCAGAGCTACTGCGATGTGTTTTTTCATTTGTTTTATTTTACATTTCTTAGGTAATTCTTGCTTTTTGTTGTCAGTGCATTCTGTTTGACTCATATTTAAAATCAATGCATTTGCCTAACATTATGTATTACTTATGTCAGAGCTTAAGTATGGTTCTGTCACATCTGCTGACTATAAGAGCAGAGAATTTGTGCTAGCATTTTAAAATTCATTTTAGTATCAGCAACTAGTTTAGCCACTTTGTTTTTATAGAATATTGAGATCTGAGACTGATTTCTGTCTGGCTGATTTCTGTGTGATATATATGCAACATAGGTTGTCTATCTTTATTTGGGGAATAAAAATGATCATTTACATGTTTTCTAGCAAAACAGTTGTGGACTATTGAAACTGATTTACTTAAGGATGACATCAAATAGGAAGTTCAGTGGACTTAAGTGTTTGTTTTCTAATTATTAAATATTTGATAGGATAGACATTGAAATAAAAATAACACATTAGATGATACTGCTTATTAAAAATGGTGATCATAAAGATTAGATCACCTTTGAAATTAATGGCTTTAAAATATAACACAAGTAACACAGATTTGACTTCATGAAAACATTTAAGTGTTTTAGGAAAACATTCATTTAGAAGTAAAATGCATTTGACTTCTTCTCCATTTATAAACTACTGAATGTGAAGTTTTTAAAAAACTGGAGTAGAGAGTATATTTGTTTTTAGAGCACAGGAAATCTTGGAAAGACAAATAGTTAGTTGCTATCCCAGCACATTTAGGCATTAATATGCTGATTTGCTGAGTTTATATGAGGTTTGTTTTTAAATTTGAAATTTTATTTGCTTTTAAACTTACTAAGTCAACAAATTTTACATTTGCATCTGGGAAAAAATTAACCAAGAGCTTTATGGAATTTATTGCAGTGAGCATGTCTTTTGAAATTGCCTCATGAACAAAGTATTTTAGAGGCCGGAAGAGAGACTTTTTTCAGGATAAATCTGAGATATATATGTTGTGGAAGTGCAAAATTATGCAACTCCTGTGAAATACAAATTGTTAATTTCTAGAAAAAGACCAATGCATTTACCTCATCTCAGTACCAGTTTTGGGAATTTATTACAGATATTCTTGTGTATACTTACAAAATAACATGTATAGGAGTTTTCATTGTAGCTTTTTGTGTGGTAGGAAAAGATTAGAAATCCATTAGTGTCTATTGGTAAGGTGTTGGTTAAAAGAACTAAGACATAACTATACAACGAAATACTCTACAGCTGTTAAAAAAAAAGGATTTTTTCTATATGCAAATTTGGAAAGATTTTCACATACCATTGTTATTTGGAAAAAGCAGAATTCAAAACATAATGTATACTAAACCATTTTTTGTGTAAATTGGGAGGGGAATAAAACCATATATTCATATTTGCTTATTTTTATATTAAATCTGGAGGTATATACAAAATCTAAATCTTTGTGGGGATTAAGAAGACAACAGTGAAAATGGGAATTTTACTATATATCTTTTAAATTCGTTTTAACTTTTGAATATGTTAATATGTTAGCGGTTGAAAATAGTTTTATTTGTAAATCAAATGAGACTAAAAGAAAGGGATAAGCCTGCTATATTTACTGTAAACTTAGCTATTTTGTATTCTATTTTCCCTAGAGCCTGGCAGATAGTAAGCACTGAATAAATAAATATTTGTTATACAAATGAAACAATGAACTAAAATAATCTTTGGATGATCTTTCCTAGCTTATCTCTTAAAGCATCTTTTCAATATGAGAAAAAAGTATTATAAATCATATGTTGATTCTAGCATAGAAACAAGGGAAATATTTAAGTGGTAGATATGAGAGGTATAGTTTATTATCAGATTGTCATGAAGCTTTATTTAATTTGTATGGTATTGATATTAAAGAGTAAATTATATTTTATAAAATTTCACTGAAAAATTTGAAAGTTTTCAAGGAATTGCTGTTAAGTAATACACATTCATGATTAACAAACTAAACCTTATGCATTTGGGAGCAAGAGCGAAAACAGCAAGCATATATTTTGTATACTGCCTTATCTTCTGTACCACTTTAGTTTCCTACATATAAGGGCAAATTTTCAGTCCTGAGACTATTTTAAAAGCTCTGTTATAATAGCAGTATCAGTTACTCCCAACAGGAACACTAGATATCTCTGAATACATGATTGGAATCAGGGGAGGTTATAGGGTGAATGGCTGTTATAAATGTCTTCATTTATAAACATCCAAGAAGTTAGCTATTTAGTTGAAAATTTGGTTATTCAAATAGATATGGTAAGAACCCTCAGTTATCTCCCTTAGATTATATACATGTCAGTTTCTAAATTTCTTATGACAAGGATTTTGACTACCTTTGTATATCTGTGTGTTTTTATGTAAAAGTGCCTTCTTTAAAGAAAGCTACACATACAGAAAAGTGCACACATTGTAAGTGGATAGCTTAATGAATTTTTCTTAAACCAAATGTACCAATATAACCAACACCCAGATAAAGTAAAAGAACATTATTGGCACTCCAGAAGACACCTTCATGCTCCCTTCCAGTCACTGTGTCTCCTCCCCAACAAGGAGAATCACTGCCTTGACTTTTAATAGCAGAGATTCATTTTTCTTATTTTTGTATTATATATAGAAAATTAAACAGTATAATTTTTTGTGTCTGATTTCCTTTGTTCAACATTGTCTTAAGATTTATCCACATAGTTGTTGTTTGTTTTTATTGCTGCATGTAGTTGTGAATATGTAACTATTATTTATCCATTCTACTATTAGTGGACATTTGCAGTTTCTATGTAATGCTGTTATGAACATTCTGGTACATATTTCTTGAGTTATGTATCTACACATTTCTTTTGGTGATATATCTAGGAGCAAAATTACTGGATCAGCAGTATGTATATGTTCAGCTTTAAGCAACAATGCCAAACAGTTTTCTAAAATGTTTGTATCAGGTTATATTTATAGTTGTGAGAGAGTTCTAGTTGCTCCATGTTTCCAACACTCATTTTTTAACCCACATCTTTTTCATTTTTCCAATTCTGGTGTGTATAAAGTAGTAATCCGTAATGATTTTACTTTATATTTCCTCAATGATTAATGAAGTTGAGTACCTTTTCATATGTATATTGGCTGTTTGGTTATTTTCTTCTGTGAAGTTCCTGTACACTTCCTTGACCCACTTTTCTGTTAGCCTATCTGTCATTTCC
Organism: Ateles fusciceps; assembly: GCA_036589455.1. Lineage (NCBI taxonomy): Eukaryota > Metazoa > Chordata > Mammalia > Primates > Atelidae > Ateles > Ateles fusciceps. The sequence goes on along the minus strand of JAZHEH010000681.1, from coordinate 2,069,061 downwards.
TTTGATTTGTAGGAGTTCTTTATATATTCAAAATATGAGTCCTTCATTGATGATAGATATTGCAACCAACTCTTCTATGAGTTTGTATTTTCATTCTCTTAATAGTGCTTTTAATGAAAAGAAGTTTATGTCTTTAAACTAATCTGGTTTATCATGTATGTTTAGTGCTTTTTAATTTTTGTTTTAGTAATATTTATCTGCTTCAAGAATGTTTTGTCTTTTTAGTTTTTCTCTAAAAGTATTTTTGCTTTACCTTTTGGATTTAAAATTTTAGTCTGTATTTCCATATTACGCAGTTTTGCAGTGCTTTTGGACTCTGTATCTGGAGACAGAAAAGTGAGGTGGATTTAGGCCAATGACCATAATAATGTACCTGCTACAAAATACTTCCTTAAGAAAACAGTGTGTTTATTCATGTTCACCTTATATGCAGTTTTAATATAGTACTTTATTTGTTAGTTTGCCTTTAAGGAGAGTCTTCTAGAGTATTAAGGGAGGAATTTTGGGGTGAAGATTTTCAATATTTTAAACAATGATAGTATTCATAAATATGATGAAATATATAGTTTTATAAAACAATCCCAATTACTTCATTTGGGCATAATCTGTTAAAGCTTAGGATTTTAAACATACCTTTTTTTTTAATTGAGGGAAAAATTAGGTTTTAACTTTTTTTACCAAATAAAATGCTAGCTATTTGAAAATTATTTTTATAAAGTTCTTTTAAATTTTGAGTAAGATTTATTGTGCAAGTTATGAACATTTATGAGGTCTTCATTTATTTTTATTGTTCAAAAATGCTTTCACTGTATGTTCTGATTGTGGGCTATGATATTGTAGAAAAGTGTTTTTGCATACTCTGATATTTTAGTTTTTATCTTGTCCATAATGTATATTATTAACTTCATGATTGTATTACTTAATTTTATATTTATATTTCATAATGAAAGTAATTGCCTATTTAAAAGTGTTTTTTTTTTGTCTCCCATTACAGTGCTGAAATTAAAGAAAAGTGATTGTAGTAATTCTTCACTAAGCATTTAGATATTTTTCACTTGTCAATTGCATTTTTTAATTTAAAGCATCAAATTAAGTATTATTTTATCCTGGCTTTTATTTTAATTCATGCATTTAAAAACTGAAATTCAGATAAGAGATAGTTTGAAAATAAATTCAGTATATTATTTATGAGTGGAGCAACACATTAGCATTGGGTTCACAATAGATCATATCGCTTTATTCCATCTTACAAGCTTAGCAGCACAAACAGAATAATCAACATATTATTTGGCTGTCATCTGCTGAACAGAAACCAGAGATCACAAGGAGGTTTTCCCTAGCTGTGGTGATGGCCTTTTTGTTCCAAGCCCCCATCTGGGAGGGCCATGGTGTGTTATCATATGGAACGCGGGGTTTTCTGTAATCTGCTTAGCTGCACTGCAGTTTGAATCTTCATTCCATGTTTGTGTAATTTATAATTTTAATGAGACCATGGCTCTTGTGGGCTTTGAAATATATTAAAAGCTCTTTTGTGCATATGCTTTTGTTCTTGCTTAATAGGCTCAGTGTATTTAAAACTGATGAATTTTTATTCATGAATTTGGATGTCTGGAGATTAACTCAGACTGAATATCATTGCATTCATCTATTGATGGTTAGAAAGTTTTTTTGTTATTATTATTTTGCTTTTGTGTGTGTGTATGTGTAATTTCTGTGTAATACTTGTAACCAGAAAAGGAATAAACCTACATAATTGCAAAAGGCTAAAAATAGTAGCATGACTAGGTCATTAAAAAATTGATTTAAATTTTATTCATCTTATTGATATATTTCAATTTCATCTTTAGCCTGAGTATTTCAGATAGATATTATAAGGGAATAATTATGAAAAAAGCACGTTTAAAATGAGTTAGTACCTTAAGAACACGTTTATATTAAAATCATATTCCAGTGTATGACAAAGATAGATTTTGTGTTTTAATTGTATCAGTTGTCTGGTCACTCTAAATGAATAATTACCTTGAATTAAATTATTTTGTTTTATTTCTATAAAACCCTTTTTATTAAAGGATTTTTAAAGGAATTTTATTGATGATCTGATGAAAAGACTAATAGAAAACAGCCTACTAATAATTTATAATGTTGATCTTTTTATTTTGTGAATATTCTGAAGTATACTAAATGCCTCAAATCTCTATAGTTATTACTTAAATGTATTTTAAAAATTTGAGTATAAACAGTTATAATAACACCATAGATAAAAGTTTATGCCTTTCTAGATCCAGATATGTTTTTTGAAGTTGCTATCTATTGAGCTCAATGAGGGAGTAACACAGACCTCACTAGTCTTTTATGAAATTGCTCGAGACAATTTTTTTAAAACCTGTATTTATTGGACTAAAGTTTTGTAACTACATCACATCATTCTTTTTTTATACGTTGATGGTCAGCAGTTTGGCAGGTCTTCTCTTCTCCCACCACTGTCCTTAAACTGAAAATATAAAATAGAAGCTAAAATGATAGGATTTTATACTTTCTATACTAAGCTTATCTACCAGATTTGACACTGGAATGTTTGTTCTTCCATAATTAACCCTCTGCTTCAGTATTTTTATTAGTTGCATCATTTCATTTGGCTTAGGAACATATTATTGAAAATATAAGACCTGCTAAAGTGGTGCTTTCCATTAGAAATATAATATGAATCACATATGTATTTATTTAACTATATGCAAAGTATTATATTTCAATACGTAGTCAATATAAGCATTAACAAAATACTTTCCCTTTTTTGTATTAAGTCTTCTAAGTCCAATGTGTATTTAATACTTATAGTACATCTCAATTTGGACTAGTCATCTTTCAAGAGGCCACATAAGGCTAGTCCCTTATTGGATAGTATAGTTCTAAAGTATTACACAATTATAACAAAATATAGTAACAAAAAATATTAATTTTTACATATCTCATTATTTTTCTAGTAATATCCTAGTCAAGGTAACCAAAGAGTATTCATATGCTATGTAGTCAAAATTACATAAAGTTTTTTTACAGCACTGATACCATTGGCTTATATCTTTCTGTGTGATACATAAAGTCTAATTGTGTCACCTGACTTCTGAGTACCTATCAGACATTATACAGATATGTTTAAAGAGATTGTGATGATGAGTTGATAATGACTAATATAATAAATGTGGTGGAGTGTTCCTCAAAACTTGTGGGCAAATTGAACTTCTCAAGTAAGCCATATTGCAAGTACACCAAGGAGCTTAGTTTTACAAGATTCCATGGCAAATCTTAGTACTTTTTAAAATATAAAGCTTACAATGTCCTCTCTTCACATCCATAGAGTTATTCTAGACAGGTGTTTTTGTAAATGTATATGAATCTGTGTTTTCATATACATTTGCTGAGATAACCTGGTACAGCTGTCAATGTCATGGGCGGAAGACACTGATTATAAAATAACATTTTCTAAATTTCTCTAGGATTTTATGCATTTGAAATGTTATGTACATTTTTAAATGTGAGGACAGATTTCTTCACTGATAACTATTTTAAAAGCTTATAGTTAAGAATTATAAAACCTTGAATTATAATTGATTTGAATTGATTCAAATATTTTAAAGTATTGTTATAAAATGATCAAGGAAATTTATATAAAATACTGTAGGCATATATATTTTATTAAAAATGGTCACATATAGTTGACCTTACTCAAGTATGATTTAGAGAAAACTATATTTATGAAATCTCTAAGTTTTTCACATTATCTAAATTTTGAGGGATATCACCTAATTTTATTTAATATCATTTTTAGTTATTAGTCAATGCCTGCTGTATTCTTTGACTCACTGACATTTTTATTGACTACTCCCTGTGACTCCTGCATTTAAAGTGTTGGCACAAAATGTTAAACTATTCTTTAAACAATACCTCTAGTTTCTTGGAGATGATAAATCCATCCATTGATTTCCTAATTTTATTATGTACACAGTCAATTGTAATCCAAGATTACAGCAAACAAGATGTTAATTTCTACACATAATCTATGTACATTTCAATTACAGAGCATGATTGTTATAGAAGCACGGAATAAAAAGGAATAACATTTGTGCTATCCTCACAGGAGCTGTCAATAAAAGATGTAATAGGGGATTTAGGAATCTGGAAATGGCCAACTAATTTATGTGAATCTATTTTATTTCAGCTAGAAAGACCAAGCTCTTTTTCGTCTGCACTGCATATTGCAGAGCACAGGCTGTCTATACAAAACCAGGCGGCTGCATATGGATAGTCCCTTGATATCATTCACTTGCTGTGTAATCTTATTATGCAAAGTTCTAATCTTCACCTAGAATGAATGCCTCTGGGTCAGAATATAGTCATATCAGGGTTTTTGAGGTCATGTTTTGTGATCCTTAGCTTATTCTTCTAAGTAGGGCTGGGATTTAAAGGGTATTCCCCAGATACTAGCAGAGATAGACAGCAGAACCTGCTGCCTTTTTGGAAGACAAGACCAACATGAGGTCCCTGGTAGGATTAAACTTGATTTGTAGCTGTAGGATTTTTTAACAGATGTATTATTGGACAGGGAATAGGGGGCCACCAGCGCAGCAAAATTGAATCACGACTGACATTCTCAGGGAGTTTGCTGCCTGCTAAAACAGCAGCTGCATGTGGATTTGACTTCTTTCAGGTGAAGCGACTTCCAGTCATTTGGAAAGGATGGGATGAAAAGGAACCTTGGTGATAATTTTGATGTCTGCAAGATTTAGTACCAGTGTAATGGGATTATCGGTAACACCTTCACTGCAGAAAAAGCCACCTGGCGCTATAACTGGCAGCAACTGAGAACTAATCCTTTCCCATCTCTTGGATGTCATTCATGAAGCTCAAAGCTATTTCTACCCTGCTAACTGTGATTAATTTTATAAACAACAACAACAAAAAAATCAGGTGATCAAGGCAAAGAATATGCTCTTTATTAATTATAATATATAATCTTATTTTAAGCTATATGACTTAAAAATTATGTAAGACATATACAAACTTAAGCTATATGATTCAAAATTTATTAAACTATTCAAATAGAAAAGTTGATTACTGATATCTTGGTTTTTTTAGTTGAATAACAAATTACTCTTGGTAGCAATTCATATATGAGATCAAATATTAAATACTTTTATATTCTTTTGGCTATAGAGCTATGAAATTAATCAAAATGTCTAGCTGTAAGGAATTGAAATAATTTGTTTTGTCATGTTTTACCTGTTTTTGACTGCTTCAGTTGCTACTGATGAAATGTTTTTGATGAATAAACTTAATATAAAATATATAGACATCTGTATTTTTTATAATGAAGGTAATGCTAGCTGAAACTGCTAATGAAAGGGCTTTTGGTGAAAGTATATGATTTTAGTATGTAAAAGTATAGAGTAAATATGAATACTGAATAACTTATTTTTAAAAATCAGTGGTTCTTAGGTAACTCTTCCTTTAGATGAGGGTTTAGTTGTTTGCTTTAAGAATCAGTGCATTAGTTCATGGATTTTTTTAGCTTTTATTTCATCTAAAAACTTTATGAAGTACTTTGGTTAGAGGTGTTAATTATTTTAATATTTTTCTCTAACACGATCCAGTATAGACTGAGAGAAAATGAAGTGAAATTATCCCATCAGTCACCCAAACAGTATGCCAAGACTAGAAAAGATAATTAGTGTTGTCAGTGTTATGATCTTAGAGTACTTCATTTTAAAATATTTATTCATAGAACTTGATTTTTATCTCATAGCTTTTTTGTTTAGTAGCTTTGTCTTTAAAAACAATAAATTATACAGCCTCAGTCTAAATGTTTTTAAACTTCAAAATTTTAACTAAATGTAAGTGACTAAAGTAATTTCTTGAAATTATAAAAATAATTAAAATATAATCAATTTTATACCTGATGTACACCATTATTGTACTACCACCTCTGTTTATATGTAGTACCTTATTCTTTTCCATATAAGCTCTTTACTAGAAGAGTCAGCAAATATAATAAATTTATAGAGTTCAGAGGTTTGGTTTAATTGGTTCTAACCTATCGTATTTCAAATTGTATTTCATAACTTTTACCACATTTTAAATGAATGAATGTTTAGAAAGCTTGCCAGTATTTCTAGTGATCTGCATTGTGCTACTTTAAAAAGGACGACTTTTGCCTTGTATTTGTATTTTTGCTGTTTGAAAAATTTTTATTTTATGATGAAAGAGCTATCCATGAAATAAATGGACTGAAATATTTTTCTTATTTTTTAATAAAATCACTTATTTTAAATCTAAAATATTTGGTTTATGTGTAATTTCACATTACTTTGCCAGGTAGGCTATTATCTCAGCATAATTTTCTGTGGTAGTTTATAATATTATATATTTATTTTTTAAAGTAGTTTTGCATTCAAAACAGAATTTGTCTGGAAGTTTTTATTAAACCTGGTCAGTATTTACTTTCTCACTTTTTATTCAGGTATTTACTGAACAGCTCTTGAGAGTATTTTTTCCTTCTCGATTCTGGGTGTCATTCTTATTTGATTACAGATGGTTATTTTCTTTTGAAAGTCCCAAATAAACTCATCTGAAGTAAATTGAAAATAAAACATACAAGATCTTCTCAATTTTATACATTCTTTTCATAAAAATATAGATTATTTGAATTTTAATATCTGTTGATAACTTATAAGAAATTTGGCTTATCTTAAAAAAGCTAGATACTGATTTAATTTGTAGCACAGGCAACTCATGATGTCAGTAAGACTTAAGGGAAGTATTTTTGGAGATAAGAGAGTGGGATATAGGATGAAATGACAAGACATTTTTTAGAAAAAATGAGAAGTCAGGTGTAACGAAAGAATAGGATGGGCCTGGGCATGGTGGCATCTGCCTCTGGTCCCAGACATTCGGGAGGCTGTAGTGGGAGGATTCTCTGAGCCCAGGAGTTGGAGGCTACAGTGAGCTGTGATTGTGCCATATGCACCCCAGTCGAGGGGACACAGGGAGACTGTCTTTTAAAAAAAAAATGAGTAGGATAAGAATCGTATGATTTCTTGATTATTTAAGAGATAAACTTTTTTTTCTTTTTTGGTAATTTATAAAACTTATGTCTCTAAGAGCCATTCATGAACTGTGGCACGGCGAGGGTTAGCCTATGATAATGCTAAGTGATATTCTTTTTAAATTAATATTCTTCCTCTGTTGTTCATACAACTGCTATGTTGTTTTGAAAGAGATCATTTAGTAGTTGGGAGATTATTGGTGAATAAATGTGGTTGTTTTGGTATTTTACTTTTTGCAAGGTGATGCTTTGTTATATTAAAATGATCAACTTCTTATTCTTGTTATAAACATAAGGTGAGTTTCGATTTGGGGTATATGTAAAAATGTGAATTTCAGAAAATATCACTGGACTAATGAAATACTTTGAAATATTAGCATTATAGTGTTTACTTGATGAAAATTTATAGAATTATCTCAAAGTTAACATTCACTTTAAGGATAATGAATGGGTAAATTTTGTCAAGTCTCTGAAGATATTGAGTATATGTCAGTGCTCTTAAAGGACAGGATAAAGTCCTTTACTGGACTTCCTTCCTGGAGCTTATTAAAACTATAGACTCTGCAGCTGTGTTCCCAGAGAGTCTCATTCATTAGCTCTGTGATGCAGGATGAGAATCATAGGAATTGCAGGGAGCCTGGGAATTTGGATTTTTAGTTTTTAATTTTGGTTGATATTAGGTTTCCATGTTATTTTGATGCTGCAGTCACATTTGAAGCAGTATTCACTGCTTTGAACCTTAAAGTAATGGCAGTTATTTCCTCTGCTAATGCAACAAAATAAACAGGTTTGGTGTTTTTTTCTAATTTTTTTTTGAGACTGGGTCTTGCTCTGTTGCCCAGGCTGGAGTGCAATGGTAAGATCATGGCCCACCACAGCCTTAACCTGCTGGGCTCAAGTAATATTTATTGAATGAATAAAGTCACCCTTTTTTCCTCAACTGTTTGTTTCTTAGAAGTTTTATTCTACAAAAAAAGTAGTGCAGTATACATTTGTATACACTTCACTTGGATCTGACAATGAGCATTTGCCACATTAGCTTTCTGTCTTCCTCCATATATAATATATGCGTATGTGTGTGTATATATGTGTGTATCAATTTGTCTTCATTTCTGTGTATACATGATTATTAGCAGAAGTGAACCATACGAAAGGAAGTTGCAGTCATAGCATTTTTCTCAAAATAATTCCGTTTATCTCCTATGAACAAGGTCATTCTCCTGCATACTATGATATTGTTAAGAAATTTAACACTGAAACAGTGATATATTTTTATGTACAATATTCATATTTACCCAGTTGTCCCCATGTCTTTTATAGCTTTCTGGTTTTTTTTTTGCTCTGGGATCCAATTCAAGATTTCATATTGTATTTGGTTGTCGTGGCCTTCTATTTTCTTGTAGTTGAAAACAGTACTCCTAGTATGATTTTTCCTTTCATTAAATTTATACTTTTTAAGTGTTCGAGCTGGCTGTCTTGTCAAATGTCTGCAATATCGATGTGTCTTTATTGTTCATGATTGGATTTAGGTTACACATTTCTGGCAAGAATAGTACACAGATGATGATGTACTTGTCATTCCATTGGCAAGAGGCTACATGCTATCAGTATGCTGCTAAATTTGGTTGTTTAGTTAAGATAGTATTTGCCAGATCTTCCCATTGTAAAGATACGTTGTTGTTACCTTTGTAAATACAATTATCTACTTTGATACTTTTCAGATATTCTGTTGATCAACAGTATTTCACCCAGTATATTTTAATATGTATTCATGGCCCTTGTCTGAATCAATTATTACACTGGTGATAATTTTATCATTCCTTTTACATTTATTAGCTGTCATGTTTTGGTAAAGAACTTTCCCTGTCCCCAACATGTGCATCTTTTAAAAATTTTCATTTTTAATTTAATGTATTATTTTTTACTGTTATTATTCTTAGTCTCATATTGTCCCAAATTTGGCCATTGGATGACCCCGCGTAATGGTTCCTTTGTTTCCATCAGTCTTTGAGCACTGACTGTTCTGGTCTGGTGAAGAATGATACTTAGAAACTAAAAATGTGGGCACTAAGTGTGCTAATAATTACTGCAGTGTCATTGCTTCCTACATGGCCTTTTCAAAGTAGATGACATTTTTTTTTATAGGCAGTCAGACAAATATGTATGTTTGTTTATTTAAATAAATTTGTTTTGATAACTCAAGTTCATTCTTAATCTCCCATTCCGTATTTGTTGCTTTTCTCACTTAAATATTTGCTCACTTTTACTGTCTGAAGTATACATACAATACTACAAGTAACAACAAATCTACTAAGATACATTCTAGATTTGCTTCCATTTTTTTCTTTTATTTTTAGTTAGTATGTAATAATTGTATTAATGGGATACAGTGATTTTGTTACATGTATACAGTGTGTAATGATCAAATCCGGGTAATTAGCATATCCATCACCTCAAATACTTATCATTTCTTTATGTTGTGAACATTAAAGATCTTCTTGTAGCTTTTTGAAAATATACAATACATTAACTAGGCATGGTAGCTCACACCTGTAATCCCAGCACTTTAGGAGGCTGAGGTAGGTGGATCACGAGGTCAGGAGTTAGAGACCAACCTTGCCAACATGGTGAAACCCCGTCTCTACTAAAAATACAAAAAATTAGCCAGGTGTGGTGGTGCATGCCTGTAATCCCAGCTACTCAGGAGGCTGAGACAGGAGTATCACTTGAACCCCAGGAGGCGGTGACTGCGGTGAGCAGAGATCGAACCTTTGCACACTAGCCTGGGCGACAGAGCAAGACTGTCTTGAGAAAAAAAAAGAAAATATACAATAAATTATGGCTAACCGTATTCACCCAACAGTACTACAGAAGGCAGGAACTCATTCCTCCTTTCTAGCTGTAATTTTGTATCCATCAACCAATTTCTCATTTCCTTTCCTACCTCCCCTTTCAAGCCTCTGATACCCATAATTCTACACTATACTTCCATAGGCTCAATTTTTTTTTAAGCACCCACAGATGAGTGAGAACATAAGGTATTTTTCTTACTGTGTCAGATTTATTTCTCTTAACATGATGTGCCCCAGGGTAATTCATGTTGCCTTGAATGACAGGATTCCATTCTCTTTGTGGCTGAATAGTATTCCATTATGTATATATAGCATGTTTTATTTATCCATTCATCTGTTGATGGACATTTTGGTTGATTTTGTGTCTTAGCTGTTGTGAATAGTAGCTAAGCTGCAATAAACGTGGGGGATGCAGGTATCCCTTTGATATACTGATTTCCTTTCTTTTGGAATAATACCCAGTAGCAGGATTGCTGGAATTATTTTGTGATTCTGTTTTGAGTTTTTAAAGAAACCTCCACACTGTTTTCCATAGTGACTGTACTAATTTATATTCCTACGAACAGGGTGTATGAATTTTCTTTTCTCTGCATTTTTGCCAGCACTTACTTTGTCTTTTTTGATAATAATCAGTCTAACTGGGGTAAGGTGATACCTGATTGTGGTTTTGACTTGCATCTCCCTGAAGATAGTGACGTTGAGCTCTCTCTATATATAGATTTGTTGGCCATTTGTATGTTTTCTTTTGAAAAATGTCTATTCAGATCATTTGCTCACTTTTTAATTGGGTTATTTGGTTTTTTTGCTGTTGTTTGAGTTCCTTGTATATTCTGGATATTAGTTAATGTCAGATGCATAGTTTGCAAATATTTTCTTCCATTCAACATGTTGTCTCTTTGTTATTTTTATTGCTGTGCAACAAGCTTTTCAGTTTAAGTCCCATTTGTCTATTTTTTGTTTTTCTTGCCTGTTCTTTTGATTTCTTAGCCATAAAATCTTTGCCTAGACCAATGTCTTGAAGTGTTTCCCCTATAGTATTGTAATTTGGTCTTATTTATAAGTCTGTAATTTATTTTAAGTTGATTTTTATGTATGGTAAGAGATATGGGGACTAATTTTGTCCTTCTGCATGTGGATATCCAAATTTTCTAGCACGATTGAAGAGATGTTCTTTCTCCAGTATGTGTTCCTGGCACCTTGTCAAAAATCAGTTGCCTGTAAAAACATGGATTTATTTCTGAGTTTTCTATTCTGTCCCATTGGTCTGTGTGTTTTTATACCAATACCATGTTGTTTTGGTTACTATAACTTTGTAGTGTATTTTAAAGTCAGGTACTGTAATACCTCCAGCTTTATTCATTTTGTTCAATATTGCTTTGGTTATTTGGGGTCTTTTGTGGTTCTGTATGAATTTTAGGCTTGTTTTCTAATTCTGTGAAAAATGACTTTGGTATATTGATAGGGATTGCATTGAATCTTTAGATCACATTGGGTAGTGTGGTCATTTTAACAATATTAATTCTTCCAATTCATGAGTATGGGCTATTTTTATTTTTTGTGTCCTCTTCAATTCTTTAACCAGTGTTTTTATAGTTTTCATTGTAGGGGTGTTTTACCTTCTTGGGTAAATTTATTCCTAGGTATATTTTTAATATTTTATAGCTATTTTAAATGGGATTGCTTTATTGATCTCATTGATTTCTTATTCAGCTAGATCATTCTTGGTATATAAAGTGCTAGTAATTTTTGCATGCTAACTTTGTATCCTGCAACTTTACTGAATTCATTTATCAGTTCTAAAAGTATTTTTGGTGAAGTCCTTGGGTTTTTCTATATATAAGATCATGACATCCATAACGAGGATTGTGACTTCCTCTTTTCCAATTCAGATGCCCTTTATTTCTTTATTTTGCCTAATTGCTATGGCTGGGACTTCCATTACTATGTTGAATAACAGTGGTGGAAGTATTTGTGTCTTGTTCCAGATCTTAGAGGACAGCTTTCAGCTTTTCCCCCCATTAAGTATGACATTAGCTGTGGGTTTGTCATATATTGCCTTTTATTGTTTTGAGGTATGCTTCTTTTTTGCCTAATTTCCTGAGAGTTTGTATCATGAAGTGATGTTGAAATTTATCAAATGCTTTTTCGGCATCTATTGATATCATTGTATGGGTTTTGTTCTTCATTCTATATCACACTGATTGACTGGCATGTGTTGAACCATCCTTGCATGCCTGGGATAAATCCCACCTGATCATGGTGTGTTATCTCTTTAATGTGTTGTTGGGTTCAGTTTGCTAGCATTTTGTTGACAACTTTCGCCTCTGAGTTCACTGGGGATTTTGGCCTGTAGTTGCTCTTTTGGTGTGTCTGGTTTGGGCATTAGGCCAATGCTGACCTGGTAGAATGAATTAGGGAGAATTCTCTCAACTTCCAGGTTTTTGGAATAGTTTGAGAAGAATTGGTGTTAGTTCTTTTTTATATGTTTGGTAGAATTCAGAGGTAAAGTCATCCAGTGTTGGGCTTTTCTTTGTTGGGAGACTTTTTATTACTGGTTTCATCCTTTATCAACTTTGTGATGATAATAAGCAAGTTACTTTACTACTCTTAGGCTTTTTATTTTCTTAACTATAAATTGAGGATGGTAATAATATCTATCTTACACCAGTATTACATGTAAAGCTTGACATGTTAAGCAGATGTTACATATTATTATTGATGTATTTTAATAAATTTGAGAATAGAATAATGTAGCATAGGCCTAAGAGTTAGGCTATTAGTTGAGAAATGCACGATACATAGTTGTAACAGTTAAATAGGAAAGGACAGATACTTTATAGAGTTAAATAGGAAAGGACAGAAACATTATAGATGAATATTTTAAAATTTTATATAACTTTAAAAAATCTTGAAATGGTTTTTTATACTGTTGTTTCACAGTATTTATATGTTCCTTTTGTTACATCAATAGTTAATAGCTCACAAATGAATGTAACTTTATAAAGTACTTTGACATATGTTGCTAAATTTGATTCTAAGAATCATTCTATGAGATTATTTCTACTAGGCTCCAGAAAGGTTAAGCAATTTGTTGAAGATTACACAAGTTAATAAAATAACCAATGTGAAACTTGAATCTCCATATACCTATTCTAGTGATTTCTCCATTATTTCCTATTACATGGCAAGAAAAATACATAGCAAGGAACAAATGTGAAAAACTACTATTAGTCCTTTGAAAGAGTTAGTATCTTTTCCTAAGCATCAGCCTTATAGAAGAAATAACCAAGACATGAAAGGGGACAGACTAGTTCAGAATCTACTAATTATATAATTCATATATAGACCCAGTGACATTTGAATATAAACTTTGATAAATCAAAATATTTAGTGGCTATCATTTGCCATTTAAAATATCATTAGTAGAACTGATAATAAACTCTTGCTTTCTTGCACCAAATTGTATTAGGCACTTACTACATTTGGGGTGATTGTAAAATATTTTACAATAGAGCTATTTCTTAAGTGTTTTTAAATAGTATTGATCATGAAACTTTTTGAAATTTACCATCAGGCCAATGGTGGCAGAGTCTACATAGAACTATGCTTCGTGGTGTTCTGGGGAAAACGTTCGACTTGTTGGCTATACTATTCAGTATGGCTGTATAGCTCATTGTGCTTTTGAATACGTTGGTGGTATTGTCATGGTAAGTTTTTATGTTCAAGAATATTCATCTTAAATATATACTTTTTTTCAAATAGAAGGAAAATGTGTTTTTCCTTTTATTATAGTTGAAGTTACTAATGAATAAAATGTGAAAGTTAAAACATAAATTTTTCTAAATATTGGGATAATAAGAGAGTGTGTTTGAATTGGCACTGATATAAGGTATAAGGACCATTACTTAAATAGTTTCTGTATTCTGTTTCTAATGGGCACAAAAGGTCCTTTTGAATAGTATACAAATAATAGTTGTTACCATTTATTGAATCCTATTTACTGTGTTTCAGGATATGTTTGATGTTTTACACTTATTAACTCATTTAATCTTTTACACTTCTGTGAGATACTTATAAGTAATCCATTATACACATGAGGAAATGAACTGAGAAAGCTTAAGTAATTTACTTGTTCCAGGTCCCACAGTTAGTAATTAGGAGACTTGAAATTTCAACACATATTAGTCCAGTTTTCAAAATTACACCTCATAACCACAATGTTTAACTATAATTAAAACATTTAATTACATAATTAAGACAGATTATTAATCTAATTAAGACCAATTATTCTGCCTAATGTCTATATTAAAATGTTAAAGCTGCTCCCTATCCCCAGCCAATACTTTTTCTTAATATTGTATCAGGAAACTATGAACCATGGCTGTTGATTCAAGCCTTTTGCCATGTAAATGAAAGAATAAGTTGATTGACCAGCCAGTCAATGGTTTTTCTATTGTTACTACTGTTTTTTTTTTAATTAGGTTTACTTTATTAGATGAACAGTCTTGTAACCTCAAGTTAAGCTGGAAATGTATCTATTTAACTGAACCTTCCCTTCTTTTTTTTCTTTTTTGTTTTTTTTTGAGATGGTTGCACTCTGTTGCCTGGGCTGGAGTGGAATGGCATGATCTCAGTTCACTGCAGCCTCTGCCTCCCAGCCTCATACAATTCTCGTGCCTTGGTCTCCTGAATAGTTGAGACTACAGGCATGCATCACCACGCCTGGCTAATTTTTGTATTTTTAGTAGTGATGGGGTTTCACCATGTTGGCCAGGTTGATCATGAACTCCTGGCCTCAAGTGATCTGCCCAGCTCAGCCTCCCAAAGTTCTGGGATTACAGGTATGAGCCACTGCACCTGGCTGAAACTTGTCTTCCTGATTTTTTTGTAAGTTAGATTGGTACTTCCAAAGGCAGCAAACAAACTTTCATTGCGTTTCTTGTTATTTCTGCCTGAGTAGGAACTTTTGAGTAAAAAGTTATTTACAAATAAATAGAGACTGTTGTATTTAGATTTTTAAGTGGCTATAATAATTTTTTCCGATTCTGAGGTAGAGGTTGAGTATCCCTTATCTGAAATGCTTGGGACCAGAAGTGTTATGGATTTTAGATTTTTTTTGGATTTTGGAATATTTGCATATTCATAATGAGATATTTTTGGGATGGGACCTAAGTTTCAACACAAAATTCATTTATATTTCATATGTACCTTGTGTGCATAGCCTGAAGGTAATGTTATACAATATTTTAAAGAATTTTGTACGTGAAACAAAAATTTGGACTCTATTTTGGTGATGACACATCACATGGAGTCAGATAAGGAATTTACCATTTATAGCATATGTAGACACTCAGAACATTTCAGATTTTAGAGCATTTAAGATTTCAGGCTTTTATTAGGGGCATTCAACTTGTATATATCAAGATTATTGTTTTGAGACATACAAATAGGAAAATCTTTGATTGCTTCATTGTAAAGATGGGGTCTGTCTAGGTTGCCAGGTCTGGTCTTGAACTCCTGGCCTCAAGTGATTCTCCCAAAATTTTGGTATTACACGTGTGAGCCACCATACCTGGCCATGAAAATCTTTAAAGTCCATCTCATCATGCTAGTATTTTTTGGAAGAAAATTTAAGTTGCAGCCCCATGAAATGAGTAAGTAATTCTCTTGGAAGAGGAAGATGGGCATAAACTCATTGAGAATAGTATAATACCATTTAATAAGTTATCATGTTCACTGGATCATATCTGATAGTAATAAGAAAATGAATCATCCCCTCATTCATTCAACCAATATGTATGGTTTGTCAGTTTTGTACCAAACAATGTTCTTGGGTTTGGTTATATAGCTGGGAACATGAGAGAGAAGATCTCTGCCCTCATGGAACTGACATTCTGTAGGGTGCCTAAATTTGGAAACATAGGTAATGTTATTTTATTCAGGCATTATAATGTGAAATCAATAAACCATTTATTCTGTGTTTGTCTCTGTTTTCAGACTTATTGGTTACTCTGGAGTTGAACTTATTTGAGAACTGGCTAATTTTTATGAATCATCCCCTAAGCTTTAAGAACATTTGCTTGACTTTCTTTCTTTTAAGCCTGTTCAAATGATTTATGTTAAATTTAAGAGATTTTGAACTCAGATTACAAATTGCCTCTCTTTTCAGTGTTCTGGACCATCAATGGAGCCTACAATTCAAAACTCAGATATTGTCTTTGCAGAAAACCTTAGTCGACATTTTTATGGTATCCAAAGGTAAATTCTAGTCATGGATATATTAAATTTACAGTGAGAATACACATACATATGATGCCTTTTCTGCAGTTCCTTAAGTTTATCTTTAAAAACTCTTTCATAAATAACCATATTAATGACCAGCTCGATAAAATTTTGAGTCGAATATTTTCTTTCAGTTTGAGAAATGGTTAATAGTTTCTCAAACATATGCAATCTCTTGGGTCATTGTATTTCTTGTATCATTGTAAAAAATAATTAGCAGTCCCTTACAATATACCTGTAAGCTTACTTGACTTTTTTTTATTGGGTTTTAGAATGTTTTGAGTTAAGCATTAGGAACTTAGGGATTACATTACATATCCAGTGTTTTTGTTCTTTAATTTAAAAAATAATCCTGTAGTTCTATTGATTGCTGTCTTTCTTATCCTCTGTATATGGCTTATGATGACCATTTGATGATTTTTATTTTTTTTAAATTTTCTGATACACATTTTTTGAGATGGGGTCTTGCTTTGGCTGACAGACTGGAGTGCAGTGGTATGGTCTCAGTTCCCTGCAGCCTCAATCTCCTGGGCTCTAGTGACCCTCCCCTCAGCCTCCCAAGTAGCTGTGACTACACGTGTATACCACTGCGCCCAGCTAATTTTTGTAGTTTTTGTAGAGACTGGGTTTTGCCATTTTGCCCAGGCTGGTCTCGAATGCCTGAGCTCATGCAATCAATTGACTCACTTCAGCCTCCCAAAGTGTTGGTATTAAAGGTGTGAGCCACCGTGCCTAGCCCATTTGATGATTTTTAGATTGCATCACTGTATATGGCTGACAACCAGGAACTTTATATATCATGAGTCTCCTGATTAATTATATTAAGTTGAATAACTCCTGGGCAAATACTGTTTGTCACTAAACCTTTTAAAATCCTATTTCAAATGGTGGTTCCAATCCTTGTGATACCCATTATTCTAATTAACTCCATGAGAATGATTTCTTCCAAATGAATGTCAAGTATTCATAATTTAATATATTTTCTAAAGAGCACCTCTCTGATATCCTAAAAGTTTGAGTCCATTTGTTTTTTATAACTCCATGAGAATGATTTCTTCCAAATGAATGTCAAGTATTCATAATTTAATATATTTTCTAAAGAGCACCTCTCTGATATCCTAAAAGTTTGAGTCCATTTGTTTTTTATAATTCTGTAAAAAATCTATGCCAGCTTTCATTTCAGTAAACTACAAATTTGATGCCCTTGGGCTAGTATTTAGTTTATGGCATAATACGAAGGTTTAGGCACTTCTTTTTCACTACTCACCTTTGCTATAACCTATTTCACATTATTAAAAATCATGAAGAATAGTGTGTAAACTGTTCTTCACATTTACTGATCTTTCACCAGCCTAAAATCTGCAGATAGAAACTCTCTTGGTCAAGCTATATGGTTTGGCATGCTCCCTAGGTAATTCTTCTTCAAATCTTTTACCCATACAACTTCTAGATACTTAATTGTAGATATAGAAGTTATAAAATAAAAACTTATATAATAGGTGTGTGTTGCTCCCTTTTCTTTTTAACTTATATCAAATTATCCTTATATAGCCTTTGAATTAACTGGAGACCTAGCCTCACTATAGCGTGAAGACAAGCTTCTGTGTTCCATGTCAGTGACTTTCGATATTCACAATAATATTTGGGCATCCTGAATGAGGAGCTGAACCTGTTGGCTGAATAGTTTTTGAATACAGAGCTAAATAGTTGTTATTTTGTTTTAAATTACTCATTGCATTCAGATAAGGGAAACAACTACATTCCGTAAAGGAATTCAGGATCTTTGAAGATCTCATTATGTCCTGTATTCATCCAGATTTCAGGACAGCTCAAAATCTGGCATTTATGAGATATACCAAAGTAACTTTTAGAGCCAAGATAGCCAGCTGGTAACTTCTACTTTAAAAATATTGCTGTCCTGAGTATTCTCTTTCTTTACCTGCAGCATAGAATTCAAGATTTTAGGGGAATCTTTGACCCTGGCAAGGAGTCCTATGTTGTTGGCTGCCTGTTTCTAAATGTAAAATAACCTTCCATTTAGGCAAGAATAAAAGTTTGCATATCTAGTTTCTAAAGCACATGGATTCTCTTCAGTCAACTGCACAGAACACTCAACCTTGAGACAGTCAAATTTTTACTACTGCTTCTTCTTTAAACAAATGGTAGTAAGCACCTAATTTATAAGATGTACTATGCATTATAGAGAATGTTAAGATTAATGAGATGTTGACACTGGTTTTCAAAAGCTTACTGTGCAGTAGAATAATAAGGATGTTCATAAATATAAATGAGAAAATTTTTAATAAGCTTCCTTTTAAAATTATTTGAAGGAGTTAAGAATCCAAGGGCTGTTTTGATCTAAACACTATACATATATCTAGTTAGACTACCAGAAATATAGTTTATATGCTTTCTATGAAACAGCATGATTGAATTATGATTTCTGTGTTGCCGTTCAAGTGCAAAGTTTGTTTTAAGGGTCATATTGATTATTTGATCAAATAACTTAAGCTTCATTAAACAGCTATGGAAAAAGTCTCTTCCTCCAAAGCTACCCAAAATCAACTTTGATGGTGCGTTACAATCTTTGCAAATTTGTTTATCCGAACAGATCCACTGACATGGTTCTAGTTGGTTAGAAAGAAAATAGTTTATTCTATTTTCAAAAGAAGGCAATACTACGTTGCCTCCAAATTACAGAATTTAATGATTTGCTACCTTTCAACTCTTAATAAGAATAGCCTCTAGAAATCATCATTGTAAATACTGTTTCTGCATTTTCTGTAAAATTTCTGATAAAGATGGTATCTTTTATTCTCACATAAAAATGCTTCTTGTGAATTTCTCTTTGATTTAGTAATTAGGGAAAATTTTGTCCTGCCTCCCAAAATAAATGTTATTTTAAAATTAATGATTTCCATGTAACTGGTCTTAATTTCTTCTGACTTGGCTCCCAAAGAGTTTAGAACCCATTTTAATGCTTCTATAGGGTAGTTACTAGGTTTCGGATTTCATCATCATTTTCCTTTTATTTTTATGGCTTTTAATATTATTTTGACATTTGCATGTTTTATTATAAGTAACATTAAACTATTTCTGGAACTAGGTACAATTAATAAGCAAATATGTTAAATCCTTTTAAAAGTGTGTTAGTCAACAGAATTCACATATTGCTTGTTTTATGCAGAAATACCATTGTGTTCTGTTTGACTGTGGTCATTGATCCTACATTCTTTGTCTCCTTCCTTTCTACTTTTAAGGAGCTTCCTTATTTTTTATTACCAGATAGAGTGTCACTCCTTGTGTAAATCATGTCTTCTGTATGTAATCAGATCTTTATTGGTTTTATATGTTTGAGATCTCATTTTATTTTTCAGAGTGTATGTTTGGGCAGCCTTTAGCATTTTATTTTGTTGTATCTTTTGAGTTTTTCTCAAATATAAGTTCTTTTGGCTGTACTATAAATTATATGGGTTATAGGACTTAAATGCTATTGTTTCTCAATTATTTGAGCTCTAGGGAAACATGGATGATTTTACCTTTTTAGATATGTTCTAGAGTCAATCAGTGCTACTGGCTGGACAGCAAAATTTATTTACTTAATTTGTTAGTATTTATATGGAATTGTGTGGAGGGTTTTTTTTTTTTGGAGACATAGTCTCAGTCTGTTGCTTAGGGTAGCAAGATCACAGCCCACTGCAGCCATGAACTCCTGGCTTCAAGCAGTCCTCTTGCCTAAGCCTCCAAAGCACTGGGATTATAGTTGTGAGCCACTGTACCCGGCCTATATAGAATTGGTTTTCCACAGTTTTGGTTCTAAGAATTTGGACACAGGAGTAAAGCATAGTGGATACAATGCACAAAGATAATTCTTGTAGAATTATCTGAAAGTTTAGAATCTTCTGAAATTATTAGAAATGTTAGTTAGCCTTTTCATCACTCTTATTGTTGGATTCTCACCTAGTCAGTCACAAAGGTTCTCAAAGCCAGTAAATGTATCAAAGAGTCAGTATATGAGAGGATAAAGGGTATGGCTTTGTTCAAGTTGCCTTATAAAAGTATTAAAGCAGTGCCATGCATGTGTTTATGCTTAATAAATAATACTGATATTTCTTTGACTTTTTCCCCCTCAGAGGTGACATTGTGATTGCAAAAAGCCCAAGTGATCCAAAATCAAATATTTGTAAAAGAGTAATTGGTTTGGAAGGAGACAAAATCCTCACCACTAGTCCATCAAATTTCTTTAAAAGCCATAGTTATGTAAGTAATATTTCAATTATGTTATTCTTTGGTGTCATAATTGATTAACGTTAACTGAATGCTGACAAAAGAAAATAATGTTTATTCATATTTCAAATGTAGGAAAAAAAGGCATCCAGTAGAATTTTAATATGTTTATATCAAGAACAATTCAGCTATTATATTTCATATATTTTAGTTACTTTCAAAACCCTACATAAATATCTTAGTAATATTGTTACAGGCAAGATTTGCCAGTGGATGCTAAAATTATTGGACAAAGGTTTGAGGAGAAATAGAATTTTTGCATAATCTTTTTTTTTTTTTTTTTGAGATGGAGTTTCACTCTATTTGTCCAGTCTGGAGTGCAATGGCGGAATCTCGGCTCACTGCAAGCTCCCCCTCCTGGGTTCAAGCAGTTCTCCTGCCTCAGCCTCCCGTGTAGCTGGGATCACAGGCATATGCCACCATGCCCAGCTAATTTTGTATTGTTAGTAGAGGCGGGGTTTCTCCATGTTGGTCAGGCTGGTCTTGAACTCCGGACCTCAGGTGATCCACCCGCATCAGCCTCCCAAAGTGCTGGGATTACAGGCATGAGCCACCTCGCCTGGCTTGCATAAACTTAAAGTATCTCTCCCAGGATACTTAATACAAAGGGAAAAACCTTAGAGGTGAAACCTGTCAGGCACCAATTTAACTGAGTTAACTTCATCAGTAACATGACATTATCAATATAATGCAGCCTCTGGATTGAAGCACCAAGAAGGGCACTTGCAGGAAAAAAATATTACATCTTAGTCTAATCATGAGAAAATGTAAGACAAACCCAAATTTAGGGTCTTTCTACAACTGACCAGTGCTCTTCAAAAATGTCAAGGTCATAAAAAACATGGAAAGATCAAGGGAGTGTTACTGGAGCAGACAAAGGAGACATGATAACTAAATGCATTTGGGATCTTGGCTTAGATTTTCCAGACTATTAGTTGGAAATCTGACAAAATCAAATAAAGCCTATGGTTTTTTTTTAACATCGTATTTAAATTTTGAGAATCGAAATTGTATATATATCAAAATCATATACAACCACCTTGCCTTTACAGCTAGAAAAAGTGCAAGGACAGTAAAATGGAAGAATGAAGAGCAGATAAAATGCATTAGCTCCTTTCACCAATCACATGGCTTCTGTAACACAGCTTATCTGGAGGAGGTGGCCTTTTGTTTACTCAGCATATGTTCTTCTTACTTTAATAATTATAGCTTAATTTTCTACCTTACTGTAAATCTTCTGTGTCCCTATCAAATTATTAATGCAGCTGTTTGTTAACTAACATTATCTCTATATTCATCCTCAATGTAAACACATAATTGAATAATAACATTGCCAGTGTAAATTTATTTTGAACCATAATAGCCTCTGATTGCCCTATAACTAAGTTTGATCAATAGACTGTTAAATAATCAATTATTTATTTACCATCTGTAATCGACTATGGTTCAACTGTACAAGTGTTTTTGATGTTTATTACTACAATGCTAAATACACAGTAATTGTTAGCTTATGGTGATAACAGTGTTAAAGATGATAGTGTGCTGTCAGGTAACATTTTTCTACTGTTGCTTTCATCATGGACACTGTTTCCTCTTCTCCTTAAATAATGTTAGATTTTCCATATAGTTTCACCTTCATATGACTATTAGCATTTCCTGAGATATTCTAGTCCTTTCTAAATTGCTTTAGCAACATGTATGTACTTGAAACCAGAAATGGTATTGACAGACAGAACAACAGAACAAATAAATAACATCCTCTAGGTACTTAATACCATATCATTGTTACTGTTGATTTTTTTTAAGAGTTATTAGAGGTGGATGTCAGTACAAAAGGATTCAGATAAAGGCTCTGCTAAGTTACCAGAGAATATAACCAGCTCTGTAAGATGTAAATTTTTTAAAAGTTCTATTAGAGGAAAATATTCTTTGAGCTTTGTTTTTGTTTTTAATTAACACATAATGGTTGTACATTATTTATGGGGTATAGTATGTTTCAATATGTATATACATTGTATACAAATAAAATTAGGACATTTAGCATATCCATTACCTCATACATTTTTTTGTTTGCTTATAGTGAGAACATTCAAAATCCTCTCTTTCAGCTTTTTTTTTTTTTTTGCCCAAGCTGGAGTGCAGTGGTACAATCTCAGCTCACTGCAACTTCCTCCTGCAGGGCTCAGATGCTCCTCCCACATCAGCCTTCTGAGTTGCTCTTTCAGTTGTTTTGAAATATAGAATACAATATTGTTAACCATAATTACCCTACTGTGCAGTAGAACATTAGTAGGGTTTTCTGTTACTGAGTTTTTATATGTTTGGTGAACGTACATATTAGATAACATTGCCATTTTGTTCCAGGTATATCCCATTCACTTTTGTTGGACAACTTTGTAAGTTTACAATACATCATTCTAACAATTTTGGTCAGCACCTATTTTGTACTTCCTCCATACTGTTGAGAATCTTTCGAAGATTAACTTATTTAATTATTACAACAGCAACCCAGTGAAGTAGGTAATACTAATATTTTACTGATAGGTAATTTAAAAAAAAGAGGCTAAATAAATTGCCCAATTTCAAACAGTAAGAGGAAGAATGAGGACTGAAACACAAATAGTGGCTTTAGAATCTGTAATCCTCACCATGCCACTACTACTTCTTTCAGAATACCCTCTGCCTATCTATTTCTGTTCCCATCTCATCAAATTATACTTACTTTAAAATGTATTTGTCTTTATTATTTAAAAAAAAAAAAAAAAAACAAAGGGAAGTATTTCTGATCAGGGGCAGTATTAGTTCTGAAAGAGAAGCCAGTGTTTTTGAGAGTTTCTCACTTGCCAGTTTTTCTAGGCTGGGTTATTTGAGTCATAAGAATTGTGTAGCTATTACAGAACCACTTTAGCAAATGTGTTCCATTAATCAAGGTGATTTATAACAATATTTCATCCAAGTTTGGAGTGCTTTGAAAAGATAGCCAAAATATTTGCAGTGTGTGTGTGTGTCCCTTTTTTCAGACACCTCAGAAGCACACTGGTGCTATTTTAGGAAATGAGTGTCTTCCCCTTACCTCTGCATCCTCTTAGAAAATTCATTGTTGTTTATAAGATGAAGATATTACTATTCATATCTTGATTGAGCTGCTTAATAAAATGAATATTAAAATATGTTTTGAATTCTAGGCAAAAAAAGTTTATTCTTGTATGTAGATGCTTCAGAAAACAAAACACTAAATTGTTCATTGGAACCTAGCCTGTAGAGTTTAGCATATCAAAAAAATAGCATTGTTGGTAGGTTGGCAGAAAAGAATATAAACAAACCATTGGTTAAGTGATATAGTGATGTGGGTTCATTTTATTCATTCCAGAGTTCTTTTTTGTTTGTTTTCCATTCCAGAGTTTTAAAAGACCACATAGCAAGCAATCTTATAATTCAGCTTTATTTTTTACTGTTAGGTATTTGGAAACTAAGCAGTCCCTATTAAGATGCTATTGCTGTGGGTTTTGCTTATTGTGAGGGTACTGAAGCCAATAATTCTTTCCTGGGGTTATGAACTGAGCACTGGCTACTGTAAGGATATGAGATTAATTTGTGACTCTCAAAAGAAACAAATTGTCATGAGCTCAAACATCTTGAGGACCTTGCCTTTCTGTGTATGCTACAGGAATTTCTCAGTTTCCTGCCAGAAGCCAGTACTTTATCAGAAAAAATAATTTAGGTGGAAGTAGTAGCATGAAGCAAATAAGAAATAGAATGAATTGGCATTCTCATATCGGTTTGCATAGCAGGCAAAATGCAAAGTAAACCTCTAATGTAGTCTCCATTCCCTTAGAGAATATAGGGCCAGGGCTCAGAAATACACTAAAATTTTGTTATAAAGCCAATTAAGAAGAAAAGTACTTCATAATGTTTATTAGGATAATATTGTGTGATAATCCAGGACTATGCTTTTAATCCATGGGGTAATTGGAATAGTTAGGCATTTTGAAATATAATAAATTCCTATCAACAAATGTTGTAAAATCTACATCTAAACAAACTCCCTCAACACCACATCCTCCTATAGGGAAGAGTTGCGTGTAGTTACTCCACTCTGAGCTTCGTATTATTTTTTTGAACTCATTCCAGTTAGGCTTTGGTTTCCACCACTTCATTGATGGTTCTTGTCAAAGTCCCCAGTGACTTACCACTCCAGTGATCAACTCTCAGTCCTCATCATACTTAACCTATTGTTAGTATTTGAAATAATTATTCTCAAAACCTGGTGTCACTTATTTTTTTAGAACACCGCTCTTTCTAGGTTTTTTCCCTATCTTTCTGACTGCTGCTTCTGAATTTACTTTATTGGTTCCTCCTCATATCCAAACATTGGAATGTTCTTCAAATCTTGGAGTTAACTAAAGGTTCATATTTTAAACTTCTGTTTATTTACACTTACACTTTAGCTGACCTCTCCTGTCTCATGGTTTTAAGTACCGTACTTTTAAATTTACTCTCAAATTTATATCAACTATAACCTTTTCCCTGAACTCCAGAATCATGTCTAATTGTCTAATATCTTTACTTCAATGAATAATGGTCATCTCAAACTTACTGTATCCAAAACTAAATCCCGATTTTCTTTCCCAAACTGGCTCCTTCCGTACACTTCCCAATCACTGTAAAGAATTACTCACTTTCTGTTTCACTCTACATCCAGTCCCTTAGCAAATCATGATTATACCTTTTATATATAATCAGAATCAAACCACATTTTGCCACTGTCACTGCTACCCTCCATTAGTTTGCAAGGTAAACTCATCTCTCTCATGTTGTTGCAGTAGTTTCTGAACTTTCTTTGCTTATACCCTTCCCCCTTTTCTTGCTTCTCTAACCCTTCCATTGATACTCTCCACACAGCCACTAAGGTCATCCTTTTTAATGATGATGCTTTTAAGAGCAATTATGTCACTCTTCTGCTCAAAGACTCCAGTGGTTCCCCACCTCATAATAAAAGCCATAGGTCTTATGGTGGCTTGCAAGACCCTGTATAATCATTTCCCTGCTGCATTTCTTGTAATTATTGTGTCACTGGAACACAGTCATGCCCATTCATTTATCTGTTGTCTGTGTTTGCTTTCTTTAAAATGTCAGAGTTGAATAGTTGTGACAGAAACTATATGGCTTGCAATGCCTAGACTATTTCCTATCTGGCCCTTTACAGAAAAAGTTTGCTGACCCCTTGATCTAGAGTATAAGATTCTTTGTGACAGGGACTCATTTTGATAACAGTTGATTTCCTATCATTTCAACTGTGATTTGGCAGCTATTAGATATTTTTAAAATACTTGAAGGGTAGACAGATCTAGATATATATGAATAGGGTGCTAGTTTCTTTTCTACTTCTACTCATTTTTTCTACTAGTTTCTATTGCAAACTTGCTCCCAAGTAAATGCATGATGTTATGACTTCTCAGAAGATGTTCCTGGAGCCTACCACACTGCTGAACTGGCCAATCTGTGGTCATTCTAGTCTTCATAGACTTCAAAGCTAAGCTATTTCCAATGGTAGACTACCTGACCACCTTACACAGTGGCAGGTGAAAATTGTAGAAAATTTTGAAATGTTCCTCTTACTGTGTACCAGGAGAGCAGAGTGCTGATTAAATGTTTCTTTTCCTAAGTAACTTGTATTTAGGACGGTATATTTTTCAGGCCTTTCATTAAGCAGAATAAAAATTCACCAGGCTCTGAATTGACTTATCACCATAGAATATTGAATTAAAGTATTAGGGGAATTGAGCTATTCTGGGCTTACCTTGTTCTCATTTTGAAGGAAGCTTTGATGACCCTGAAATGCTATGGTGGTTTTATTGCGATGAAGGCTGTTACCCTTGCAACACTCATTGCCTACTAATTAGGTTGTGTGGCAATAAGAGTTTCTGCATTTCTGTAGAGATACATGTGCCTTTTGAACATATTTAACTACTATACAGATATTTTCTTCTTTTGGTCCTTTTATTGGTTGACAGCCTAAGGATGGGTAAAGTTGTTACCTGGAGTTTATAAATGTCTCCTTTTAGTGTACACTGCTGCTTTTCTCTGGTTGTTCATTGTAAAATGAAGAATGATTTTTAAAATTTCAGTTAAAACCTTATTTATTGAATTTTTATAGCTACCCTGTATTGAGAATAGATGTATGAATAGAACATGATTATGGAAATTTCAGTATATTTCTGTGGTTAGTGCATAGCAGTCTTTTGCTATTGTTACAGGAAACAAATCTGTTCTTATTAGAAAAATCATGTTATTACTTTTATCTGAGGGCTACCAAAAATATCTGGCTATGTAAAGGTTTTTGGTTGTCTTTGATACCGTAGATGTCAGCATTATACACAAAAGGTGAAACATTGTTCACCAAATAATAAGCCACTACCATAGCAGAGTGATGGGAGGTGAATAAGGAGTGTAGTTATTTCTTACGTTTTTCTTTGTAAATTGTAGAGTATGTTATTACTGGCTTAAATGTAAGAAGTAGAGACAGTTTTACATTTCAGAATGAACTGATTAAATGATCTCAGATGCAATGGTGGTATAATGTATTAAAAGTAGAACTTGGAAATGTAACAATATGGCAATAATAAAGCTGTTTTACAGTGTATTAGAAAATATTTAAATAAAACTGATGAACAACCTAAGAAACAATCTTACTTACTAGCATTACAAAGTGATCACATTATATAGTTAACATTAATAGTCCTTTAATGTATACTGTATATTTAGGGTATAGTTTGAATCCCTGCATATTCTAAATGCTGTCTTTCTGTTTGTTTAAATGTCATTTCCCTTAGCTAAAAGTCAACCATCTGGTCTTCTATTGCCACTTGTATTATAAACACAAAAAAGTACTTCTCTGTAGAGAGAGGAATCATCAGATTGAAAGGGCTTGTGTATTATAAGCTGCTGATATACTAAATCCTTATGTCATTTAAATAGAAGAACTACCTAATAATGTCACTTATTACAACTAGGGTATCTAAACAAGGGACTTGTTTTTTGCAGACTATAGTGATAAAAACCTGTGCTACACATCCATTTCTCAGCAACGGCTCCTAAGACAATCAATCATGGCATACTGCTAATGCCTTGATTGCAGCTGATGTGGAGGAAATATGTTTACTCTTTTGCTAAAGTGAAGTTCACTGCGGAGGTGACGTGACTTTTTCATCCTATAGCTAACACAATTCTGAAGATAAATTTCACTCATTATTTACAAGTCTAAAGTGTTTTTGTTCAGATGTCAACACTAAAGAATGATCTTTGAGGCTCCCCGACTTAAGTGTTTTCTGATGTGTTCTCTAAACGTTTTCAGAATAAATTTGAGCTTAGTTTAACAGTAATATGTAGTTTACAAGAATCTTATTTTGTTGTAGTATATTTTATTTTTATATGTTTGAAAAGATGTATATATGAAGATCAACATTTCTACTGAAAGAGTAGCAGGTTGTCCTGAAATTTGTATGTGTTGCTCACCTAGAAATATTTTAACTACTCAAAAGTTAGAAAGTCGGTGCCATTGGTATGAGTCTAGAGAGGCAGGATACAGTTGAGTAAAAGGAAAATACTATATGTATTTTTATCTGCAAGTTATCTGGATCTTTAAAGTTGTTCTGCTCTTTAAAGTTGCTTAAAAGTCCTTTGCAAAAATTAAAGACCAAAATTGTTACACTGGTGTTCAGTGTAAGCTCCTGAACCAGACTCCAAACTCTGTTGGTAGTAACGAAAATATATTCCAAGTGTCATGTGGCTTTGTAATCTAAAACAATGTTTTGTTTTGTTTTTTTTGAGGCAGAGTCTCACTCTGTCGCCCAGGCTAGAGTGCAGTGCACAATCTTGGGTCACTGCAACCTCTGCTTCCCAGGTTCAAGTAATTCTCCTGCCTTAGCCTCCTGAGTAGCAGGACTACAGGTGCGTGCCACCATGCCTGGTTAATTTTTGTATTTTTAGTAGAGACAGGATTTCACCATATTGGCCAGGATGGTCTCAAACTCCTGACCTCAAGTGATCTGCCTGCCTCGGCTTCCCAAAGTGCTGGGATTACAGGCATGAGCCACTGCGCCCGGCTGCTAAAACAATCTTGACTAGGTCTGCTGGAAAAGCTGCTGTTGACTAGGTGAAATATATTCCACTGTCTTTTGGAGTAAGCAACTAAATGAAGTATTGATGTTAGTAACTTTGAGTAATTAAAATTCGACAGATTTTTGTTAAAAATTTAATCTTAGCCCATAAAAATATTCTCACCAAACCAAATGATTTTCTACCTAAAACAAGAATGAAAAGAGGAAAAACAGATATAAAAGCAGGTAAGCATATTATAAAATGGCTAAAGTTATTAGCAAGAAAATATTGGCATTACAAGTTGTTGCACTGCCAGCCTAGACATGAGAGTGTTTTCCTCCTGGGATAGAATTTTCATAATTACTTTAGGAAAATGTATAAATCACTTAGTATGGCAGACCTAGTACCTGCATCCAGCTGAATACAAATGCAGAGCCAACAGGGAAAGGAGACTAAGCAGTATTTAACAAAGTACTTACAATTATAGGTAATTTAAAATTCTTGGATGCAACTTAAGATTCTCATCTACTTTGTGTACATTATGTATGGATCTTGAAAACAAGAAGGATTAGAGAAACCTTCTGTTGTCTAAAGAGACTTGAAATTTGACCTGACTTCCCAATGTAAGGAAAGTCAAAGTAGGTCTAGGTACACAAACTGATAATAATGGACTTCTGACCCCAGACCAGTCCCAGCACTCACACATCTTCCTTAATGAGCTGCCTTCAAAGTGGCCAGACCACTGGACTTGGGAGCGGGGGACATCTAAGGGTAGACTGGGAGAGCAGACTTAAACAGCTTTCAGGAGGCTATAGGAGTATGCAAAATTTGCCAGACATTAACCTTTCAACTTTTTTTAATGTGTGCATTCATTAATTCCAGAGACACTTACTGAGCACTTACTTGAGGGCCAGTACATGTTAGGATAGTCATCTTTGCCCCCAGCAACACCAATAGAACTTTCTGAAATAATGGAAATATTCTGTATCTGTGCTGTCTGATATGGTAGCCACTAGCACACGTGGCTGTTAAACACATGAAGCATGGCTAGTGTGTCTGAGGAACTGAATTCTTAATTTTATGTAATTTTAAAATTTAGGTAGCCACATATATGACTAGTGGCTGCCATATTGGACAGTGTAACTTTAGGAGGTTATAGTTAAGTTGGAGGAGCAGACAAAGAATTACAGGATGATGTAATAGAATTATGCACAGGATGCTTTAATAAGACACAAGGATATTTATCCAGACTGGGGTAGATGGGATTATTCCAGAATGGGAAGGTGAAACCTGAGTTGAAGTTTTAAAGAGTAAGTCGGAGTTAGTCAAAGCAAGCTGCATATTCTGAAGGCCTAGAAGTGAGTATAGCATTGTGCTTTTGGGGGAGTTGCCAAAAGTAAGAGTTCCAGTGTATGACGTATATAGTAGGAGGGATGAGTAGTAAGAAGAGATAAAAATGAAAGGTAGATGCCAAGCATGGTAGTCTGTTATGTGGGAGGGTGTCTTAAACCCAGGAGCTCAAGGTCGACTTGGGCAATATTGCAAGACCCCATCCTTAAAAATAAATGTAAACAAGGCTCAGTACCTTTTATGTTTCAAGCAAGGGGATAACATGATCAGGCTTAGTTTTTATTTAGTTTCTGTGAGTCCATTCTCATGTTAGTGTAGATTTAAATAGAGGATGGCTAGGCGTAGGAGAGCCTGGAGGCAGAGACCAGTTAGTAGGCTGTGAGTGAGGCATAACTGAGATAATAACATTGAGAATAAAAGGAAGTACAAAGATTGCAGAAAGATTAAGGAAATAATCTAGACAAGATTGGATGCTGGAAGAAAGGGAATTGAAGGGCTTAAAAATGACACCCAAGTTGTTAGTTCTTGCCACAGGGTAGGTGGTACCAAAAAATAGGGTTGTTGGGGGAGATGTTAATTTGGGAAACGGAAAGAAGATATATACAATTTTGGACAAGTATAGAAGTCTAATAATCTTAAGGTAGATTATATTTTAAATTAATACTGTGGCAATTAAATTTTATAATAAGTAGCAAAAAAGCATTGCTTTCCCCAAATGACATCTGGATGCTTTGCTATTCCCTCCCTGATATCCACAGTCTATTTTTCTCTCTTAGTCAAAACAATGTTTTAATGCACTTAGCCCCTAGATCACTCTTATTTCTTAAAGAGCTTCAGTTTCTCTTAGTATCATGCATCATCGCTAAAAAGTGTCATCTGTCATCCACCTGCCTATTTTGCAATTTTGCATTCACAAAGCTAGATTTTATTCTAAATAATCTACTGGGTTTGATACATTAGAGTTGTGTTTTGATGAGTAAAACACAAGCACAAATGTCTGTCAGATATATTCAACAATGCCTGTTTTAAAAAAACTGCATCAGTAACATCAAGTACAAAAAGACTTACATATTTAATTTTAATCATTTCTTTTTTGAAGTATGGCAGCTTTTCTACTGATAATCTATTTCTAATACCCTTTCAGATATAAATCTGTTTTTCTAGGCAATCTCTATATGAAGCAGCTATGCATAGCAACAACAGGAGATTGAAAAGAGCTACAGAGATTCATCTGTAGCAAAAAAATCCATAGAGGATGAGTTTGGATTTTGGGAAGAATTAAGTGGAGTGCCAGGAATAAAACTTCTGCTGGAAACACGTTAGTACATATTGTGTGCAGTATGCATCTGATTTACTGTTTAGAACTTTTTCTGAGAGCATGAGAAAACTTTATTATAATACTTAACACCATTTTCTACTACACTCTGAAATACCCTTTGTTGAATTAAGTTGGGCTTATCCTCTGGAAGGAGAGCAACTATGTAGATCAAGCTCTATTACAGTGAATGAGAATATAAAATGCTTCTTTTAAATACAAATCCCAAAATAGCAGGTAACACTGTATTTACAGATAGACAGAAGTAAAAGACTGGAACAATAGTATTGGGAGGCGTGGATAGAAAGGTCTATAAACTGGCTTCAGTCCCAACCCTCTTCTCCATCTCCTATATTCTGACTAGTTGGTAAATGGTTCTGAAGAAGTGGATGCTTGAAGGGCCTAAGCATCCAATATTTAATAAACATTGCTTTATGAAGATGCACATTTAAGTTTGAGACCAGCTTGGCCAACATGGTGAAACCTGTCTCTACTAAAAATACAAAAATTAGCTGGGTGTGGTGGTGCGTCTTGTAATCCCAGCTACTGGGGAGGTTGAGGCAGGAGAACAGCTTGAACCTGGGAGGCTGAGGCTGCAGTGAGCTGAGATCATGGCATTACACTCCAGTCTGGGCAACAGAGCAAGTCTCCATCTCGGGGGGGGGAAAAAAAAAGAAATGTTAGTTTTTACTGCTAATCTAGTAAGATTTTATCTTAAAAGCTGAATTTCATTAAATCAGGTGGCATAATTGATATGGTACTTACTTATAATTAAAATAGCAAAGCACAGTTAACTTTGCAGAGATCTGGGTAGGCTGCCTAGGAAACTAGGGACAAAGAAAGCCCAGTAGACATCGTTCACAATGGCAAACATGGCAACTGCGAGTAAGTGCTCTTACTCACTTCTTCCTGGGTGCCAGGAGTCTTATCTCATTTGGTTCTCATAGTATTTCTGTAAGGTATTTATTAGTCTCAGTTGTATAGATGAGGTTTAAATAACTTGCCTAAGGTGCTTAACTAGTATGCAGAGCTGTATTGGGAACTCAGGACTATGTGTGACTGTGTGGACTGTATTTTTAACCACTATCCTAAACAACCTACCAGAGGTTACTATTCAGGCTACATGGATGTATTGAGAGTTTAGGGAGAAGATGAAAGTGCTTATCTTGCAATCCCTACGAGAATGAGCAAGTCAAGCCTTAGACTAAGCTTTAAACCTACTCAGCAGGGATAAGTTCAATAATGAAAGAGAACCTGTTAGTAAAAAGCATACTCCTTACTCAAACCCCAATGCTATAGGTGTAGCCTACTGAAAATTTTGTGTAAATTCCTCTTTGGTCATCACTGGCTATGAATATAAGGTGGCGCTATTTTTAAGGAGGGAAGGGCAATAATACACTCCAGCAGTGATGTAGATAGGATAGTAATGAGACTGAATTTTAAAAGGGAGAAAAGGAAACGGAACCACATAGAAATAGTATGTATTAAAATAATCAGTGTATTAACTATTCTGTGCCTGGTCCTTATA
Organism: Ateles fusciceps; assembly: GCA_036589455.1. Lineage (NCBI taxonomy): Eukaryota > Metazoa > Chordata > Mammalia > Primates > Atelidae > Ateles > Ateles fusciceps. The sequence continues at coordinate 2,036,251 of JAZHEH010000681.1, read as the reverse complement.
AATGTCATCCCTTATCATGCATCTAGCATTTGGAAGCACTTCTATCAGGACTCCAGATACTCTTCTGCCTTAATTAGCTCAGGTAGACAGAATGTGGGCAAGTAGTTAGGGTGAAGAGTATGACAATGAAAACAGAATGTAAGTAAAACTGTTTCTTGAGTAGATACCCATAACTGACACTTGAGACACTCCCATTTTTAAAAATTAAAGATTAATGTTTTCTTACCTTTGTGTTCTAAAAGCCTCTTGTATTTATTATATCTCAGGAAATTTAATTCTTCACTTTTTTATATGTGTTTTTCTTTATAGCTTCTGCTGGCATTATAGGAAGGGTGAACACCAACACTGATGGTGCTTCTAATTTTGCTGTTACATGAGTCAAACTGGGTTTTATGAGATCTTTTTAGTATAATATTAATAAATTATTTCATTTTCAAATAATATCTCTAGTAGTTTGTGTGCGTAGTATCTTACTACGGCCACACTTTGGTTATATAAGTCAGGATTAAGCAGAATATACATTGGCCACATAGTAGGTATAGTAACTTGACTTGATACTGCTTTCTTGTAAGATAATAAGATAAAAAACAATTACATAGTATTAATTTTTGGTCTGAAATGACATCTTTTGAATGTGCATTCATCGTATACACTTTTTTCATAGTCAAGGGAATTGTGCATTTTATAGCTCACTCATCCCATTAGACACAAAATATTTGAAATGTATGCAAAATGAAATACTTTTGAGACTATTGTTGATCTATCACTCTCATTTGTTTTTACCAAAAACAAGCAAAAAAGACTTTGATCTGATTGCTTTCATAAAATGTGTGTACTCTCTTTTTCCTGTACATTACAGGAAATGAAAAAATAATCATTTAAAAAAATTTTTTTAAACTTTGTTCCTCACCTTGCCTCGTAATTTATGTTTGTTTCTTTAATGACTATTGTTTACTTTTCTTTGCGGTCATTTTAGAAGAACCATTAAAGAAGTACGGTCAATAGGTAGGGCCAATGCAAACCCTACCATTGCTGGTTGCAAATTATAAAATATATGGCAAATAAAGTGTTAATTAAAAAATCAGTCTGTTCTTAGGATTTTCTGGTTTTTGAAACTTTTGAAGGTCAAATATACAAATATTTTTTAGCCAGAACTTTTCTTTATTAGATGTTATTTGCCTAATCAAATAAATGAATTTGATTGCAGTTTAGTAAATGTGTTATTTGATATTGTGGACTCTTTCATCATAGTTCACTTGAATCAAGAAAGGTAACACCTGTGGATTGCCTCACAAAACCTCTTGTTAAATGGACACCCACAGGTCACGAGGCAATTACATTTGTTGCTTGTACTAAGGAGGCACTTAACTAGACCTCAGTAAATATAGCCGAGAACTAGAGGCTTCTTTGTCCAGCCCTGAGATTAGGTTTTATCATAGCTTAGGAAGTAAACCTCTGACATAGAAAGGAAAAACAAGAATGATTTAAAGGTCCCTTTAATGCCTTAAAATTTAGCTGTGAAGTTAGCTATATCTGAGACACATGGAGAATTCAGGTTTGGGCAAAAGTAAAAACAGTTTATAGTATTCATGAAAACATATATTCATATGTTATTCAGTCTTACGCATTCATTGAAAATGGCATGGCATATTTAGAAGAGTATAAAATTAATCCAACTTAAAAGTTTTGATTATGAGAAGTAATGAACAAAGAATTAGGGATTTCCATTTTGGGCCATTTGCAAAACATTTAATATAAATGAGTTTATTAGAGTGTTTTTCAGCCTTAGTTGTAAAGTTATCGTGGCTTAAGAAAAACACATTTTATTCTCTGTGAGCACAAAAAAGGAAAGAAAAATACATGTTAATCTACCATTTTATCCTGTTCATATTTTATTGTATTGCTATATAATTCTTTTTTCTATTATCTGGTTTGAATTTTCAACTTACTGACAACTAGTAGGTTAATGTAACAGACAATGACTGTGTTTAAAGTTAGAAAGGAAATGTTTGTTCTGTTCCTTGCCTCATTCCATACCAGAAAAGTCAGGTGTTACGTTTCAGACACAAACCAAAAATGTTTTACTGTATGTTTGTTTAAATGTGTTCTTGGCTAGACTAATATTTTAGTCATCTGTAGATCTGATGACAGTACTGCTAATTGTGTAATACAAGTAAGTGACGTGAACTATACAAAGAAGCATATCCTACTATATGGATTAGAAGTTAGGTCACTCTCTTTCCAGACGACCAAAGACCAAAAAAGCAAACAAACAAACAAACAAACAAACAAAAAAACCCAACCCCAAACCACCTTTTAAAAAAATTCAACAAGCTCCCCCTATCCTGCATCATAAAGGATGATGTTTCCTTTTTTAAAATTATAAACACCACTGAAAGGGTTAAGCATTTTAATACACACACACACATAAAACTCTGTGTATGTATACACATATATATATACTTTAAGTTACCTAAATAGTATGCACTGGACATAAAAATGTATATTTTGAAATATATATTTTAAATATTTTACATTTATACACGTTGCCCTATAACATTTTTTTCACTGGGTGTCTTATGGAAATCTTTTCATTAGTTTTATGTATTTATTTTTACTGGCTATTTACTAATATATAAATGAAAGATATTTTATTTAACCTCTGCCTACTGAGGAACATTTATACCACTGCCAGTCTTGAGATGCAGACAATACCATAGTGAACTTCCTTGTTTGTACGTAATTGCATGCTAAGTTTGGCAGATCTTTTTCCAGAGATTTTGAAAGGGAAAGGGAAGAAGATTCCATTGAAGGGGATGCAAGATGGAGAAGCCAAAGCACACTTCGCACATCAAAAATTTTAATCTTCACTGAAATAATTTTATATACAAAATTACAAAGTATGGTAAAAAAATATTTTAGGGCCCGGTGCAGTGGCTCATGCCTGTAATCCCGGTACATGGGGAGGCTGAGGCAGTCGAATCACCTGAGGCCAGGAGTTTGAGATCAGCTGGCCGACATGGTGAAACCCCATCTAGACTAAAAATATAAAAATTAGCCGGGCATGGTGGTACATGCCTATAATCCCAGCTACTCAGGGGGCTGAGGCAGGAGAATCACTTGAATCTGGGAGGCGGAGGTTGCAGTAAGCCAAGATTGCACCACTGCACTCCAACCTGGGCGACAGAGCGAGATTTTGTGTCAAAGAACAAAAAAATTTTTTGAATTAGGTAATTTTGAACATATGCTTCTGGCACTGATGGAATAACTGGTCAACGAAATAAGCCTCTACTTGCCCCAGCTTCTGTCTTAAAGCAGTTTTCAGATAACAGTGCAAGGAAGAGAAATTTAAAGCAAAGCACAGGTGGGGTCTTGCTGAGTTGAGGAGACAAAGTTTGGGGTTGTAAAGACTGGAGATGCTTAAATGGTTGAGATATATGAATTCAACTACCATGGAGGAAAGAGCTACAGAAAGGTCTCCAGAAATCTATGTAGATATTCCTTTGGCTTTTGGGCTCAATACTAAATTGTGCCTGCTTATGGTGGAACTTAAGAGACTGAGCAATGTATGACTACTGGGGAGCAGTAAGCCAAAAAACTACCAGAGTTCACCCAGAGGTGAGAGACATTTGTGTTCTGACGAGCCAGTGTGGATAGATCTTGTTGATATCCAGAACATTCAGTAGAGATTCTGGAAAAATCAAGCCTTAGTAGTAGGGCTAGAATAGCCCTTAGAATAAAATGTAAGATAGAGATCCAACCTAGCAGGCTTATAAACAAGGCTTGAAAGGAATAAGGTGACTGCCATTAACTTAACTACCTCACAGAAACCAGACCCCTCAACATTTGACACTCTAAAAACAGACAACATAATCTGCTCAGCAAATGAATGTCCAGTTTAATCAAAAATTACCAGATATGTGAAGATGCAGGAAAATGTAACTCATAATCAAAGGTAAGTCAGTTAAATAGACCCAGAAATGACAGAAATTATGGAATTAGCAAACACTCTAAAACACCAATTATAATTATTTTTGAAGAGCTAGAGATGAACATATTGAGGAAATAAATGGTATAAGAAAGAACCAAATGAAATTTCTAGAGCTTAAGAATACATTTGATGGTCTTTACAGTAGTAGGTTAGAAGCTACAAAAGAAAAAATCAGGGAATTTGAAGACACATCAATGAAAATTATACAAACTGAAGGAGAGGAAAAAGTCAGTCTGGAGGAAAAGCAGTGAATAACCCATAGGACAGGTTAAGCAGATTAACATGAAGGCTATGGAAGCCACAGGGTAGTGGGTAGAAAAGGTGATCTATACATTTATGTTCCCCAATTTTGATCAAAATGATAAAGATCCAAGAAGTACAGAAAGAAGTCTCGCCAAATAAATACAAAGAAAATCAAACCAGGGTAGGCAGAGAAAATCTTAAAAACAACCAGAGAAAAACATATTACAACCGAGAACAAGGAATTTCTGCTGATCTATTATAAGAAACAGCAAGAAGACAATAAAATGAAAATTTTAAAGTGTTAAGTGGGGGAACACTGTCAATCCAGAATTCTTTATTCACTGATAAAGATGAAAAATATATTGTTGTAAAATTCTTTTCTTTCTTATCGTACATGAAGTGGTATGTGAAGATAGCTATACCTTAAGAAAAGGTGGACTGCGATTAATGATGCATATCGTAAACCCTAGAGTAACAACTTCAAGAATAAGATCTATATTAAATAGGCAACTGAAGAAACAAAATGGAATTCAAAAAATAATCCAGTAGAAAGGAGAAAAAAAGGAAACAAAAACAGATGTAACAAATACTTCACATCATGCACAGAAGTTATCTCAAAATGTATCACATACCTAATCAAAGCTAAAGCTATAAAACTTGTACAATATAGTATAATATGTTCATAATTTAGAGGCAAGTAAAGATTTCTTAGGTCACCAAAAGCACAAAACACAATAGGAAAAAAATTATGAATTAGACCTTGGTAACATTAAAAACTTTTGCTTTTCAAAACATCTTTAAAAAAATGCAGACTGGGAGAAAATATTTACAGTTCCATCAAAGGACTTGTACCCATGGTAAATAAAGGACTGGTACAACGAATAAGAAGATAACCCATTTTTTAAATGGCCAAAATATTTTAATAGATGCTTCATGAAAGATACTACTAGTATGCACAATGGGAAAAATGCTTTCATCAGAGAAGTGCAAATTAAAACCACAACTTAATATCCTTCACATACTAGAATGGAAAAACATTTAAAAACTGATAATATCAAGTGCTGGAGAGGTTGTGGAACAGCAGGAGCACAGTCTTACATTGGTTGTTGGGAGTAAAAATATTATCACTTTGAAAAAGTTTGGTAGTTTCTTTAAGGTTAAACACAGACTTACTGATGACCCAAAATTCCACCCTTAGATATTTACTGAAAAGAAATAAGACTTGTACATGAATGTTCATAGTGCTTTATTTTTACTAGCACCAAACTGCAAACAACCCATCAGCAGGTTCATAGATAAGCATTGTGGTTTACAATGGAATACTTCTCAGCAGTTAAAAAATGAATGACTTTTATATACAAGATAGATTCATCATAAAAACTTGCTAAATAAATAAGGCAGACACAAAATAGGTACTTTGTAATTCCATTTATATGAAATTCAGCAACAGGCACAACTAGGCTCTAGTAACAGAAAGCAGATCTGTTGACTGGGTCTAGGATGGCAATAGGAAATTGACCACAAAGGGACAGAAGGGAACTTGTCAGCATAGAAGAAATATCCTGTATTATTGTAGTTGTGGTTAGATGAGTATGTACATTTTTCAAAACTTGTGTCAAAACTTAAAACAGGTGAGTTTTACTGTATATGAAATATACCTCTATAAAGTTGATTTTAAAAGTGAAATAAAGTATTCACTCTTTTCCCCTATACCAAAAATCATATATTTTAAAGGGGGAGTAATTTCGAACATGCTTTTTTACTGGTAGACTGAGTATGGGTTGAGCATCCCTAATCCAAAAATATGAAATCCAATATGCTCCAAAATCTGAATCTTTTTGAGCGTCTGTGTGATGCCACAAGTGGAAAATTACACATCTGATTTCACATGATGAGTCATAATCAAAACTTTGTTCCTTGCACAAATTACAAATTTTGTATATTACCTTCAGGCTACATGTATAAGGTGTATATGAAACATAAATGAATTTCGTGTTTAGACTTGGGTCTCTTCCCTAGGATATCTTATGTATATGCAAATATTCCAAAATCTAAATCTGAAACCTGAAACACTTCTGGTCTCTAGCATTTCAGATAAGAGATACTCAACCTGTAATCTATAGAGAGGTGGATCAGCAAAGGTGACTGCTTTGATTTTAAAAGATCTGTACTTAAGAGGTTTTCTTGTTAACATCAGTGATAAAGCTGTTTCTTTGATTTGTGTATGTTACATGAAATGTTAAATCTGTAAGATGTAGGCATTATTTTACTGTAAATGGATGCATGGTCATTAACATGTATGGATTTCAGGTAATGAGGAGTTAGCATGTCTCATATTTTAACCTCAATTTAGTACTTCTAATTTAGTACAGGCTAAGTATCAAATGAAAGCCCCTGGTGATATGTTCTAGGTTTCTTTTAGAAGATTCCTTTCTGTAGTTGTTAATTATATTACTCCTGAGATGGCCAGGTGCTTGGCTCACGCCTGTAATCCCAGCACTTTGGGAGGCAGAGTCGGGAGGACTGCTGGAGGTCAGGAGTTCAAGACCAGCCTGGCCAACATGGTGAAACCCTGTCTCTACTAAAATATAAAAATTAGCTGGGTGTGGTGGTGGGGTGCCTATAATCCCAGCTACTTGGGAGGCTGAGGCAGGAGAATTGCTTGAACCCAGGAGGCAGAGGTTGCAGTGAGCCAAGATCATGCCACTGCAGCCTGGGCAACAGAGCAAGACTCCATCTCAAAAAAAAATTACTCCAGAGATGATACTTCATTGTATATTGCTAATTTTAAAGAAACTCAGGTCATAACTGCTACAAAAGTGACCTAGCTAATGGCAGTTATCATTGTGCTTTCAAAGAATTTGTATTTACAAGTATTTAACCACCAGCAAATATTTGAGTTCCACTTTTGGTTTAGGTGCTGTAAATAATTAAAATCATTTTTTAAGAAAGCATATGGATATAAAAGTAAATACTGTATAAAATACTAAAAACTTTGTGGAACATAATGAATATAAAAAGACAAAAAATAGATTGGGAAAAATATTTGCGATAAATGTATGAATGCTGTCTGTGTTATATAATACACGTAGATAAGACAATTGAGATTCCAAAGACTTATATAAAGTAGGCACAGACTATTCACTGGATATTAAATACAATCAGAAAACACACAATAATATCCTACATTGCCAACAATCAAATAAGTGCACTGAAAAATATTACCAAGGTACTAAATCAGTCATTATTTACAAAAATCAGGAATATTTACTGATACTCCTTCAGTAAACATGTCGTTTTTCTACAAAATTAAAAACATTCATCCAAGCCTTATAGCCATTTGTCAGGATGTACTCCCAAAGAATAAAATAGTTAAATGTAAAAAAAGAAACCTTTCTAACAAAGACTCAAAATTCAGAAGACATGAAAGCAAAGGCTGATAAAAGAAATGACAAACTGGGAATATTTGCTACTTGTACCACAAAGGGCTAATCTCCCTAGTACTTAAAATGCCTCTTAAACATGAAAAGAGATTCAGCCTGAGTCATAAGACAAAGATACTATTTTTCCCCAGGCAGACTGGCAAAAATCTATTAGGTTGGTGCGGTTTTTGCCATTAAATGTATTTTTCAGCAAAAACTGCAGTTACTTTTGCACCAAACTATAATGTAATAAAAGTCATTAACACTCAGAAAAATAAAATCATAGCATTACTGTCTGTTGGTTTAATCTAGTATAAAATAGTAAAAACTGACAGAAAAGCCAAGCAGGATAAAAATAATAATAATAAAGGTTATAATGTAGGGCCCCAAAGCAAGGCTGACTTTATGTTAAGTGCTGGAAAGAATCAAGTTGGTATGGGCAGGCAACTTTAGGGAAAGCTTCATGAAGAGATGATCACAGGTCTTGGTTTACCATCAATGGGATGGTCAGACAAAGGTATCCCTCGATTGTTAGTATGTTGGCTTATTAGTTTGTCAAATATTTTTCTTTTATTGGTGTCCATAACTACATCGTTTTATTTATTCATATACATTACCTGTTTTTAGAACTCAGAAAAAAGCACATTTTAGAGAGAAACTACGGAAATTTAAACATGAAAGATGTTCCTTATAGCTTTATCAAAGTAACACTTAAGAGTGTTAATTACATATCGCTTTTCCAAATTCACTATTTTGTTCCTTTTTGATGACTGTGATGTACACATTTTTCTACTAGAGCAGTCTTATGCTTCACTGCACATATGTCTATTTTATTAGATAGCGAGGGAGTGGCCTTGCTATTGGCCCTTGGACAAACTAGTTCCACTAATAAAGTGAATGATCATATACTTTCTGATATTCCTTCAGTAAACTTATGTCCTTTTTCTACAAATAAATTTAACATTTAAATGCATCAAAATACAGAATTAATTTGAAGGTTTTTGGCAAATATTTGTACATAAGACCTTTCAGAATCTTAAAATCGCTTATGTAAGTGAAATTCAAATTTTATATTCTTGTATACATTTACTTTTCAAGAAGGTAATTTGTGAGATTAAAAAAAATTGCATTATCTCTTGTTAAACCCAGCAGTGATATTTTTCTTCATATAAGGTTTACAAGCAAAACTGGTCAAAAGAATAGTGAAAATAAATTCCTTCCCCACACAGAGATCATTTTGGTCTGGTCAGTAACTCAACTGTCTTAGATAACAAAACTGTGAAACAAAAACTTTTAAAAAGCAATTTTAAAGATTGTTGCTGGAAAATTAAGTTTTTTAGTTTACATTGAACAGATAGTAATAAGCAAATGTCTCATATTGCAGGCAGCTTTTAAAAAAGAAGCAGTGTGTTCTGTTTGAAATATGCTTATGATTGTCACTCAGTCAAAATCTTGTTACTTACCAGCTTATACATAGAACATTATAGGAGATAGTCTTTTCATTTAGGAGAAGGTCACCATCATTAATTTTACAACTGATGATTTTATAATAGGTCCTTCTGGTTCTTCGTGGTCATTATTAAAGTATAATGCATTGAAGATATGGCCTGTACAAAGGCAGAACAGGGGTCTTAATTAGAATTCTGACAAGCCCACTCCAATAAAATGATGAGATTATTTGTAATTGATGTCACAATCAATTACCATTTAGTTCATCATGAGCATTCTAATAGGTCTGGCCTTGGTATTGGCCCCAGGATGTTGCTGAATGAGTGGTGCCCTGCTTATGCTGTTATTGAGACATAAGGGCACATTTTCAGTCAGCATCCTAATGACCTCTTTTGAAGTCTATTAAATTAATGACCCTGTCACACTGTTTTGATCTCTTATAACCTCAGTTTAGGGTTTGTATAACAAATTAATATTTGGGAACCATATGACGAAAAAAGATAGGTCTTTTAAAAAGTTGAAAGCTTTGATGTTTAGTATAAGTTATTTTATTGTGAAAGAAATAAAAGCAAAAATGCTATCTTAGGATTTGTATCTATCTCTAAAAGAGAACCTTAGGACATTTATCCCTACCTCTGAATACATGCTTTTAAATTATAGTACCCAAATTAGGTTTTATTTTTTTTTTAAAGGGCTGCATTTCTTCTCTAATTCTAGGTGCCAATGGGTCATGTTTGGTTAGAAGGTGATAATCTACAGAATTCTACAGATTCCAGGTACTATGGACCTATTCCATATGGACTAATAAGAGGACGAATCTTCTTTAAGGTACCATTTTCTGCTTACAATGTAAGGTTTATTTTCTGAGCTAGAAAAAAAGTTTCTCTCAAAATGATCTCTGAAAATCTTCAGGCTGTCAGTATACTTAACTGTTGCATTGAATACATTTTATGAACCTGTTGGCCTTAATAGCTATATGCAAACAATTATTCCCCCATTGCCCCTGCTCCTATCGAGAAAATAATAAAATCCATACTACTTTAGCTATATATAGCCTAAGAAAACTTTAATTTGAATTTCCAAAAATTCAATTTTCTCTTGTACAACTCTTTAAAACCATGTTCACATCCTGGGCATATTTTAATAAGCATGTACAGAAGAATGGTCTAGATTCAAACTACCTATAATGTTTGGATACCCCAGTTAAGTACTGTGAGTCATAGATTTACCGTGAATTTATTAATGTTAGGGAAGATTATTGTTTTCACTGGCCCCTCCTTTTTATCACAGGCAGTAAGGAGAAAAACACATGAATACATGGAGCTGTTCGATAATTTACAGGATTCTTTACATTTGAACGGATGCCATATTCAAATGCTTTCAACCCCTTAGGTTGAAAGTGTACAGTTAACTCTTATTTGAAAGTAATAAGAGAAAACACAGACCATATATTCATACGTGATGTATTCACATACCACACACACAGTTTCATGTACAGTGTTTGATGTTCCAAACTTTGGAGTTTAAACATACATACATGTAAGTTTATTTTCTCAAGTCTTTGATGTAGAAAATTTTATTCTTGATTGATGAGTAAGGAGACGTGTTCATCTGGCATAGAGAAAAGGGACAGATAGCAAAAGGGAATATGATGATACTGTAACTTACTTTCACTAATTGTCTTCAACCTCATTTTGATTTTACAGATTTGGCCTCTGAGTGATTTTGGATTTTTACGTGCCAGCCCTAATGGCCACAGATTTTCTGATGATTAGTAAGCATTTATTCTTTTGACTTGTCTCCTGTTCATGTGAATTTATTACTCCTGTTGAAACCATGTACTTACCAATAAACTATTTGCTACTCAGTTTTAGTTGTTTTATTACTCCTGTTGAAACCATATACTTACCAATAAACTATCTGCTATTCAGTTTTAGTTGTTTTTAATTGTTAAATGTAAAGAATAATCAACACACACTCTGCAGGTTCTGTTCAAAATATACGGATAAAAATGTAATCCAAAAAGTCATCTAAATTTTATGATGCAAAAACATTTGGGGAGGAGGAACCTGGATGACTATCTCACTTTTGAATTCTTGTTCTGCTACTCTTCTTAAATATGCCTCATACTTTAGCAGCTACATTTACAAGTCAGAGTAGTAACTATTCTTATTTATAAGTTCAGTCTAACAATGCCAGGTTTGATAAAAAGCTGCTAAGCTACATGCTCATCCCACTCTTTTGAAATTAAGTAAAATCCCTTAAAGTTATTTAAATGAGTTCTCACTTATACTGTATACAGAATATTAAATACACAGAAAAATACATCTTTAAGGCATATGCAATCTATAGTCAGCTATATAGTCAATAATACTTTATAAAAGTTCATTTCATCATAGCAGCAGTGCAATGGCTCCTTCTTCATAAATATAAGCATTAAAACTGTATCTTTTTTTTTTTTTTTTGAGACAGAGTCTTGCTCTGTAGCCCAGGCTGCAGTGCAGTGGTGCAGTCTCAGCTCACTGCAACGTCTGCCTCGTGGGTTCAAGCGATTCTCGTGCCTCAGCCTCCGGAGTAGCTGGGACCACAGGCACACAACAACATGGCTGGCTAATTTTTTAAAGAATTATTTTTAGTGGAGACAGAGTTTCACCATGTTGGCCAGGCTGGTCTTGAACTCCTGATCAAAGGTGATCTGCCTGCCTTAGCCTCCCAAAGTGCTGAGATTACAGGTGTAAGCCATCATGCCTGGCCCTAGTACTGTATCTTAACACTCCAAAATAAAAAGGAAAATAATGCACCAATTTCAAATCATTCTTTTTAAAACTTCCGGCTGGGCACGGTGGCTCACGCCTGCAATCCCAGCACTTTGGGAGGCTGAGGTGGGCAGATCATTTGAGGTCAGGAGTTCGAGACCAGCCTGGCTAACATATGATGAAACCCCGTCTCTACTAACAAAAATTACGCCAGGTGCAGTGGCTCACACCTGTAATCCCAGCAATTTGGGAGGCTGAGGCAGGTAGATCATCTGAGGTCAAGAGTTTGAGACCAGCTTGGCCAACATGGTGAGACCCCATCTCTACTAAAAATACAAAATTTAGCTGGGCATGATGGCGGGCGCCTGTAATCCCAGCTACTCAGGAGGCTGAGGCCAGAGAATCACTTGAACCCAGGAGACGGAGGTTACAGTGAGCCAAGGTCATGCACTCCAGCTGGGGTGACAGCATGAGAGGCCGTCTTAGAAAAAGAAAAATTAAAAAAGATTCCATTTCCTAAATTACATTTAAATTTAAAGATGGCAGTGTTTACAAGCTTTGGAAATACAGGGCCAAGATTGGAGTCAACACTTTCTACAGTTGCCATTTTGTCTTTATTAACTTTGAAATAACTTCATGAATATCCATAACCAGCCCTTCCTTATGGGAGAACTGGCCTCATGTTATTCACAAAGATTCTAGGTGTACAACAGGCCTATAACTTTAGCAACTAGAAACATTATCTGTTAGATCAGAAACAGTAACTATAAAGGAATATGATACTGTTACCCACTTAAAAGAGGAGACAAGCTCATATTAGGAAAGAGAAAAATTATTATTTTATGTCAAGGAAGAAAATGAAATAATACAGTTCTCAGATGGGAATTCACCAAATATAATCCAAATCTTTTTTTGTGACAACTTATGAATACAAATTATACATAAATAATTATAATTATTCTCTATTAATCTGAGGTGGTCTCTGCTTGATAATTGAATATTTTCTTTGCAAATAATAGGGTTGACAAAAAAAAGAATCCATTTCCTTGAATGGACAACGCTCAATGGCCTCTCATCACGTCTAAATACCACAGTTAAAGCATTTCAAGTTGTGAACAATTTTAGTTATGATGAAGGAGTTCTATAATTAGTGAACATGTATCACAAGAAATCAGGTTAACTTCTTCTGCTTCATCCTTGGAAACACTGTATTTTCCACCACATCTGCAACTCAGATAAAAAAAGTGATCATCTGCAAAAGAAAACAAAATAATGTTTCAAAGACTACTAAGTAACTACATCACTAATACCCTTAAAAAAGTGCAGAGTTTATTCAATAGCAATTGTAAAACAAAAGAAAGAAGCTCAGTAAAGATAAAATGTATTTAAAGGAGAACTGGGAAAAGTTTCTTGAAAGGGGCAGTGTTTCTAAAAATTATCTACTGAAGGATCTTTCTCTGTAGAGGAGATGGATTGAAGCTATGAATTAAAAGTCCAAGGACTTGGGGAGGAGAGGGCATGCTCTGAAGCAACCCATGAAAATTACTTGAAGTTTTCTGTTTTCTTAAAATTCATAAGTTTACATTCTTTTCAACAATGTATTTGTCTAAAATAGAACAGTGAAGGAAAAAGAAAAACAGCCCTATCTGTCTCACTGTTAAGGAGCATGATGCTTTTTGCCTGAAGTCTATCCTTTAAAGAAAACTAGACTGTTTATCAAGTGCAAGATCTGGATACTTTCTCTTCTAGTGTCACACTATTTAAAGAATCCTGACTTAAGTCTGTAAACACAACACCATGTGTGGTTTTTTTTTTCAGTCCTGTGGGGGTATGTGTGTGTTTCTGTTTGTTTGGTGTTTACAAATGATACATGCATCAACAAATTGCTGAAGTGAGATGCCCAAAGGAGGCAGTACATTGCAATACTTAGGCTCCTAATCGTGGAAATTTTAAGTGTATCATTTTCCTGGGAAGTTGAAATGCTTGTGCCCTTTGACTTAAAGAATCTCTGATCCACTGGTCATTCCATTTTACTGTCTCTGAGAAGTAACTTTCAAGGAAAAATAACTTATCACATTATTTTACCACTATCATAATGGATTATTAAAGATAAACAAGTCTCAAAGGACTCCTGATTTCATACAATCAGATATCTTCATTCAATTATCAAATTTCATTAATATTTAGATCACATCATAGGTAGTTTAAAAAAACAGAAAAATTCAACTGTCTTGTACCTGCAGCCGATCAAGTTCAGCCTTGGAAAAACTGACAATTAAATAAGCCAACTCTATGTTTTTTTTTTTTTTTTAATAAGTAAGGAAAACGAATTCATTCACCTAATCCAGCTTTTTATTCTTTACAATGCCTTTGTTCTCCATACAGAAACATAATTTAATCTTGAATTCAAAATGCGAGCATCTTCCCTGTCTAAACCAACATGTATGTACTAGAGTATGTTTTCAAAGTGAATTTTATCATTAAATTGTCTTAAAACGTACATATTCTAACTATTGATTTTCCTAAGTGAAATCTCCCCTAGCCCCTTGTTTTTTTACCACCTCAGTGAACAATGAGAAACAATTTGAGTTGACATGCTTGGTAAATGACACAGAGGACACCATGGGCTACTGGGGAGTTTTGTCATAGATGACTCCAAATGTTAATGTTCACTAAAAATTCACATCTTGTTAAAATTTCTGCTTATGTTATTATTTTACCATCAAGCTTTTTTAACCAGGTGATAATTTTTACAGAAATCATTTTAAATACTCTGGAAGGCCAACAAAATGACCAAACTATGTAACAGACTAACTGTAAGGGTAAAGGTTAGCTTCAATATTTGAACAGCTCACATATGCCTTTTAAGCACAATAAAATGCGTCATTTCATACTGTCCTTTGATCAGACAACCCATAGTATGGCTATGTCTATCCTACAGGCTTTGATGAACTTTTCTCCTGTTCTGGATCTTCACCTTCCATGGCTATTCTGAAAATGATCCTAAAGGGATCTTTAAACAAATTTTTCCTTTCCTAGTTGATCACATTTTTTATTTAATTTCATCTGCCAAAACTGCTCTTTTCAATTGGAAAAAAAATTTAGCTCAAAACTTCTATGATTCATTTTTAAACATTCCTACAAGAATAATGGTTTCATGTAGCTATTGCTCAGTATTTTCTCTCATGAAGATAAAAATCATTTCCATCTTTACAGTTATAAAAACCCTTAATTTAAATGAGCATCTAAGGGTGTCATATACTTTTAAGATTAACTGTATCTGCTTATTACTAATTCATTGGCTATGGATGGGATTCTTCTATATCTTCTTTACTGTCAAGTTTACTCAGGGAGTTCCAGGGACAAATAACACATTGATGGTAATGCTTCATGATTTTTTTGTTGTATATTTCCTTCCATATGTTAGCATTTTCATTGTATCAGAAAGTCCACGTATTTATTGATCGAACAGATGCTTAAGCCACTTATCCATATTATGTTTCTTTTTAAACTATTTTTATATATTTCTAATTTTTTTTGTAGCGATGCAGTCTCGCGATGGTTGGTTGTTTTCTATTCTCACAGTCTATTCTGAGAGTCTTCCTATGTTGCCCAGGCTGGTCTCAAACTCTTGACCTCTGCATTTCTCCAAACTCAGCCTCCCAAAGTGCTGGTATTACAGGCACCCAGCCCCATATTCTCATTTGAAATTAACATATTAACATTATATTATTATATTTTTAAAAGGTAAAAAAATTATAAAAACCAGTTTTCACTATTTTCACACTTACTGTAAACAAAATATATTACCCATATCAACTATAGCAAGAACTAATTTGAGATTAAACACATACAAACATACACATACATACCAGTTGATAAAGAGATAAACTATATTTTCAAATTCTGTAAGTTCTGGGATACATGTGCAAACTATAATTCAAAACATATTTAGTCCCTTAAGTCTGTGTATTTGGCAAAAAAAATAAAAAGTACCTGTGTGTATATAATACATATGTGCATAATATTTTTTCAGTTGGGTAAGTCTCCCTGATAAATGACATGTTCTAGAGTGTCCCTTCCACAAACTAGTAGTGAAAAGTCTATGTCACTAGTGTATTGTTTTCACAGTAGCATTTCTTCCTGTTTACTCTGATGAGACTGTCACCACCACTAGGAGCTCCAGTTACACAAAACCTCAACTTTTCCAACTATACACCGAATTTCTACTCTAGGATTTCACTTGAGGGGTTGGGGGCAGAATGGTCCCAGAGGCAAACAAATGACTTCCTTTCTAAGTTAATAAGGCTTGTGACCCACTTCATAGGGGCACAAAGTTAGAATTTGCCATTTAAAAAGTAAATTTGGTTTCAGATGCCTCTATTTTTATCTTCTTCCTATCCACACTCATTTGCAGATTTTTATAAACCTTGAGGGAATCTGCCCTGCGTGCTGAACAATAAGGTTAAAGGGTTAAGAGTATATAAAGATTCGAGGAAACAGTAAGATTTTCTTCATTTGCCCAGAGAAACAAGTAAGTATGGTACTCAAGGCTTCCATTTAGTAAAGGGTGTTTTCCCAATTTAATGATGTCTAACCAGAATAATCAAGGAACTATCAGAAGAATGGGGAAACGATACTGGATTTAAGTTCTAAAATTTTAATAACAGAAAAGCAAAAATACATGACTTCATGTTGCATCAAGGGGAACGACAGATACTCTTTTCTTCCTACAAGACAATCAGTATGTGAGAGTTAAAAAAAAAAACAAAATCAAGCCTCCAAGTATAACTTAAAAACCTTGCCCTGACAGTTTATGATTTTATATAAAGAGAAAATAAGAAATTCTAATAGGAATTCATCTTGTCAACATTAAAAGGAATGAAAAAAAAAATCTTGTTTGACATTATTTACCATACTACACAGACAACTAATGCAAAAACTAAAGTAAAAAACAAAACAACCCTTATGAAACTTTATCCTAACATCTAATTAGAATATAAAAATAGCTGGAAATGAGTCATATAGGAGGACATCAATCAGTATAAATAAAGTTTACAGTTAAACAGAAATACTCCAAATAGAAACACTCACCACATACATATGGAAAGCTACACTATTATTTCTTTGTAAGATTCCAAATATCCAATGAGTTTTTTTTCTTAGAGAAAATTCCTATGTTTTTTAATGTTGTCAAGAGAAAAAAAAAATTTCCAACCTTCATTCAAAGACATTTCTTCAAGATATACTTGAGCATCTACTGGTCCTATACTTCTTAGATCATCTTCTGTAAAACATAAAACATGACACTTAATTATAAAACATGATACTTTAACTGTAACCATGAAGAATGCTAAAACGGCAACCCCAGCCTGGTCGCTACATTTCTAACTTACTTACCACTCACTGGAACCAACCCAAATGCCCATCAATGATAGACTGGACAAGGAAAATGTGGCACATACACACCATGGAATACTATGCAACCATAAACGACGAGTTTGTGTCCTTTATAGGGACATGGATGAATCTGGAAACCATCATTCTCAGCAAACTGACATAAGAACAGAAAATCAAACACTGCATATTCTCACTCATAGACTGGTGTTGAACAATGAAAACACATGGACACAGGAAGGGGAGCAACATACACTGGGGTCTGTTGGTGGGGACTAGGGGAGGGACAGCAGGGGGTGGGGAGGTTGAGGAGAGAGAACATGTGGAGAAATGTCAGATATAGATGACGGGGGGGGATGGAAGCGGCAAACCACCTTGCCATGTATGTACCTATGCAACAATCCTGCATGATCTGCACATGTAACCCAGAACCTAAAGTACAATAAAAAAAAAAAGAAAAAAAAAAAACTTCATTTAGTACTCTTGACAGCAGTGTTAAAGCAACCTGACTTCAGCTGACTGAAAAATCTAGAGCATAGCATTTCTTATAAATTTTAAGCCAAAATCAATCCCGTTTTTCACAACCATGCAACATGGAAAAGCATGAAGTTAATTTTGATGATTCTCTGCAATCAACTAGTGACCTCTATTTTGTAAGCAATAGGGCAATGTTTTTTGTGTGTTTGTTTTTTGTCAGATATTATGTAACTAAGAAAGCAGTGTGGAGTTGGATAAAAATAACTATCTGAACCTTAGTTACAATATTTTACTAACTCTCTAACAGTAGGTGCATCAGTTTGTTCATCTCTAAAACAGTAGTTATGTCTTCCTTATCTGCTTCAGGAGGGTTGCCGTTGACTGAATTGTGTCCCCCTCAAATTCGTATGTTGAAGCCCTAGCCCATAATTTGACTCTTCTTTTTTTTTAATGTATATATATATAAATTATTATCATTATACTTTTAAGTTCTGGGATACATGTGCAAAACATGCAGGTTTGCTACATAGGTATACATGTGCCATGGTGGTTTGCTGCATCCATCAACCCATCATCTAGGTATTTCCCTAATGCTATCTCGCCCTAAGCCCCCACCACTTGACAGGCCCCAGTGTGTGATGTTCCCCTTCCTATGTCCATGTGTTCTCATTTTTCAACTCCCACTTATGAGTGAGAACATATGGTGTTTGGTTTTCCGTTTTTGTGTTAGTTTGCTGAGAATGATGGTTTCCACCTTAATCCATGTCCCTGCCAAGGACATGAACTCATCCTTTTTTATGGTTGCACAGTATTCCATGGTGTATATGTGTGACATTTTCTTTATCCAGTCTATCACTGATGAGCATTTGGGTTGATTCCAAGTCTTTGCTATTGTGAACAGTGCTGTAGTAAACATATGTGTGCATGTGTCCTTATAGCAGAATGATTTATAATCCTTTGGGTATATACCCAGGAATGGGATTGCTTGGTCAAATGGTATTTCTGATTCTAGATCATTGAGGAATTGTCACACTGTCTTCCACAATGGCTGAACTAATTTACACTCCCAATAACAGTGTAAAAACATTCCTATTTCTCCACATCCTCTCCAGCATCTGATGTTTCCTGACTTTTTAATGATCGCCATTCTAACTGGTGTGAGATGGTATCTTATTGTGGTTTTGATACGGCATTTCTCTAATTTGACTGTTCTTGGACATAGGGCTTTTAGGAGGTAATTAAGGTTAAATGGAGTCATAAAAGTGGGGTTCTAATCCAATAGGACTAGTGGCCTTAAAGGGAAGGAAGAGAGACCAATCTCTTTACACATGCACCCATACACAGAGGAAGACCATATGAAGGCACAGCAAGGAGGAGGCTGTCTGCAAGCCAGGAAAAGAGCCCTCATCAGAAACTGAGTCAACCAGCACCTTGATCTTGGACTTGCTAGCCTCCAGAACCATGAGAAATAAATTTTAAGCCACCCAGTCTATGGTATTTTGTTATGGCAGCTGAGGCAGACTAATAAAAAGGTGTTCTCCATATCAAATGAGACCACACTAAAAGTGCTTTAAAAAATAAAGCTCTATCCAAATGTAAAAGGCTACTAATCATTTTTACATTTGATTGTTTACAACAGATTAAGTAACTTAAAGTAGTAATTATTTCAGTATTTCAGTAACTCCACAACACAAATGCATTGTGTTGATGTTCCATTACTGTTTCCTGGACCTAAGTTTTTGCTGCAGATGGAAGGTCCAAGGAAGCCTGGAATTCCACCTAAATTTGTAACAGGAGCATCTACTCTATTGCTTAAACCAAGTGTTCTTTGGGTCAAAGACGGCAACCAAAGATGGGAAGCATTTGTCTTTGTTTTTAAACGTATGTTATATTTCCTGTATACTTGTATTGTTTTTCTAGAAGTAAATTATTTTTAAGAAGAAAGCAAAAAACAAACAAAAAACCCTACTAAAATCCACTCCCCACCCCAATAAAATTTCCTTTATCTGTCTTACTAGTCTCTTGTTCACCTGCTGAGAATGCTTCCCTTTGTTCTGTGGTGTGAATGCCCGAAATTTAATTATATTTAATAACTGCCTGTTCAAAATTTATTAGTGAGTTACATAATTTTAAAGTAGATAAAAAGGTTATACAATATTTTGAACTCTCCATGGTTTTCTATTAAAGTATATCAGATATTATACCAGTTCATATTTATTGGGTACCAGTAGTCTACTACACTGTCCTTAAGATCCAAAGATAAGGATTTGGCCCAGTGGTCAGAGACCCTTCCTCCATCTCTGTATGTCTACTGGATAGCTTATGCAGAATCTATCCATATGCTAAGTAATTTCTGAACAAAACAATTTAATTTCCACATTCTATGTAAAGTATAGTAGGCTATATGCTATTCAGATATTCCTAATTTTTAAAAATTCTATCTAAAACTCTCATGAATGGGGACAAAAATCTTAATCACATTTTAATTTCTTACTCAGAAGGACCAGGGTTGTTTGCTAGCACTGGCAGATTAAACGCTGTTTCAGATTTAAGGAATGGGGGTAATAATTGACACTTAAATCC
Source organism: Ateles fusciceps (assembly GCA_036589455.1). Classification (NCBI taxonomy): domain Eukaryota; kingdom Metazoa; phylum Chordata; class Mammalia; order Primates; family Atelidae; genus Ateles; species Ateles fusciceps. The sequence goes on along the minus strand of JAZHEH010000681.1, from coordinate 2,015,933 downwards.
TATTTAGGGGAAAAACAGGTAGAATAAATTTATAATGGAGTTGCCTATATTCCAGGGTATCTTATAGATATTTTAAGAATTTTGAAATCAATCAAAGCAAATCAGACAAGGCAGAAATAATGACAAGATGAATCAGCTTTCTTAATCTTACCTATCTTGAACACCTGTAATATATTAATTGTACAAAAAGACAAGCTATTCAAATAGATCCATGATGCCATTTTTATTTAAAAATAATAAATTAGAAATTACTTGCAAATATAACTGCCAATCTACTGGGAAACTGTTGTTATTCTCACATAGTTACTATTTCATGTGCAACCATTCCTATTATTCCACCTACTCAAAAAGTGGCTTTCACAGTTTTATTACTATTTTTTCTTCAGCCCTATGCATAGGAACTTTAGAGCAGCTACCTATTTCTTGGTTAAAAGATTAGCTTAGACCATATCTCATGGTAAATAGGAAAAGAGAATACACAAAAAGGGTTAGTACCTTGCCCGAGGTCAGAGTTACAAGGAGTATATTAAAATATTTTCATATTCTGTGGCTGTCTAAATATCTGTAACGTTGACCTGATTATTCAATACCATGGGCACAAACAGTTCAAGTTCCTGTAGGGATTCTGGTTTTAAAAAACTGGTATCAAACAAAAAAGATAACATACCGTATGATTATCCATTACATGAGATGTAACTGGCAAAACTACCCTATGATGTTGGGGGAATTGGGGAGTCAGTGGTAACTGGAAAAAGTCATAAGAGGCTTTCTGGGTTGGGCACCGTGGCTCATGCCTGTAATTCCAACACTTTGGGAGGTCGAGGTGGGTGGATCACCTGAGGTCAGGAGTTTGAGACCAGCCTGACCAATATGGTGAAACCCCATCTCTAATAAAAATACAAAAATTAGCCAGGCTTGGTGGCATGCACCCGTAGTCCCAGCTACTCGGGAGGCTGAGGCAGGAGAATTGCTTGAACCCGGGAGGTAGGGGTTGCAGTGAGCCAAGATCCTGCCACCGCACTCCAGCCTGGGTGACAGAGCAAGACTCCATCTCAAAAACAAACAAACAAAAAAACAGAGGCTTTCTGGTTAAATGGGTGTGTTCACTGTGAAAATCCATCAAGCTACACACTTAGATTTATGTACTTCTCCTTATGGATTATATTTTTTTAAGTTTTAAAGATAGTGTATTGGGACTCTACTTATGGCTACATTTTAAAAAGAAATAAGAAAATAAAAGGAGAAAAATAATAGACTGATAAAGTGAGTATTCTTTGAAAGGATGGTAATCTAACAATTTCTGAAAAAGGCTAGGGGTGATTAACTCAGGGGAAAATTGGATCCCTGGAGAACTGTATAATGAGCAGACGTGGTACATACAAGTAAAAGGTGAATCTAAATGTGGGCGGTGGGGGGTGACCAAGATCCTTTGTTGAGAGGCAGGTGTCCAGGGATGGGGCAACAGCAAATTCCCCTCTCCCTCAAACTCCACTACAATTACAAAGAAGGAGCACAAACAAATCAATGTTTTTTTTTTTTCTTTTTAAACAATGATCTCTGCTTGTCTACCATTGTGGTTATAATTAAAAAACTTAATTCTTCCCATCCTCTAAAGTAACTTACAGGAACCTATAATTAGCTTTAATAATTGTCTACTAATCAGGCATGGCATTTTCAAAACAGATAAATTAGTATTCTTTTGTAGTATTACATATTATAAATATTTTTCTCTTGTAATAAAACATTTTAATAGGTATCTAGAAAGGTAAATCCTATCTCTTAAAATTCCCCTATTAACATGACACTACTAAAAGTGTTGGGAAAACATAAACTGACTTAGAGAGTTATTTAATTAAATGAACAGATCCAAGACATAAATCTGGAATTTTTGATACAGAATGGTAATAAGCATTAAAAAAAAAAAACAACACACAGCCATTTGGAAAGAAAAAGCATTGTCTAGCATGTGGTGTACTATTACAGTGAGTCCAATGATACTAAATGATTCCTGATTCTTTTGAAGTAAATGGGTTCAACTTTTTCTAAGGTATCTAGGAACACTAAGGTCTGTTGATACCCTGTGCTGTGCTCATAAGCTTAGTCAAATATGGAGAGAAGAAAAACTTCCAAATCTATTTACATACAGAAGTCAGTACATTATAAAGAGAGGTTCTTGAGAAATATAATGTTAAAAATCAAATAATGTATGTGGTTACTTGAAAAAGAATCTTTCAACCTTTAGAAGTACAGGCCCTTCTGACCTTGTGTTCTATTGGATTTGTCTGACAACAAGAGGTGAAAGAATTCTGTGGCTCCATTGTCTCAACAGTGGGATCTAAGAAAACACTGGCAGGACTCATCAGAGAGGTTTATGAGCCTGCAATTCAAAGAGATTAAAAGGAAAATCTACAGAGATTCTTTCACACTGAAGAATAACATTAAATAACTATTAGCAGCTTGGTTCAGTAAAGCTTACTAGAGCTCTCGCTGGGTCATTCACAACTTTCTAAAAGAGGAAAGGTTTTTTTCAGCTCCATTTGGGAATCAATAAATATTTCTTACTTCTTACAAGACAATGGAATTCCTGTCTTTTTAAGCTTCCTCCTAATGATAGTAAAATTTCTAAAACAACTCTTGTTTCATGCCTAAATAATTACACTTCCTAATCCTAGGAAACCTTTTCTATCTGTAGCTACAATTTAAAAAATAAAGTAAAAATAAAACATAACAGCAACAAAAAGCTACAGGGGAGAGGAATTTAACTTTATTCATTATGGCTGAGATATTTCGAAGTCTCATTCAACCCCATAGTGACCAAAAGATCAAGTCCACCTGCAGCTCTGTCCATACTATTCATGTGAGGCAATGTCAGGTTATTCACATGATCATCTCATCCCCACAATGCTCTCATTTAAAATTAGTCCACTGTGTTTATTTTTTTGCCATTTCAAATGTTTAAAGTTTATTTCAAACTAAAGACATCTGTGTATAAGTTACAAATAAACAGCAGTTTTTCTCCTTCAGGTCTCAGTATCTTACTATCTTAAAACCAAGTAGTTTAATTTTAAAGCATCACCTCATTCTTAAGAAAACACTTCACTATACATAATTAAATTTTTGATGTAAGAAGTAGCTGGAACATAATCAGTTTCCTTGTCTTTAACATGCCTCTGTTCCTGAAAAATTCTCTACCTTGATAAGAGATTGAGAAACAGGCAACATTTAATGTGAAGCCTGTTCTTTTAAGTCATAAGCCTTATGATCCTTTCCCAGATGAAACTGAAGAGTCATAATTACAAGGCTTTCCACACCGAAGAAAAACTACAAACTTGGGACCTGATTATGAACTTGAATAACTGTGGAGCTTTTATAAACTGTATGTAAACCTAGTGGTCATTGAAGGTACCAAATGAAATCCAGAAACTGATTTCTTTCTGCTTCACTACAAAACAGGTAAAAAAGCAGCAGAAGTAGGCCTGGTCTCTTGTTCTGATTCTCAAATATCCCTCATACATGACCATTTGGAACTACAGATAGTAGATTGTACACAACTCATATAAAACTTGGAAGCCTAGCATAGTGATTGAGGAAAAAACGGCTTTGAAATCCCCCCACCCATCAGCTACTTTATGTAACCTTAGTCAAATTACTTAACGTGAGTCTTAGATTCAGTCTCTGAAAAACAGATATTAATACCTTCCTTACAAGGTTGTTAAACAATGTTTAAAAGAATTACCACAATTCTAGTGCTTAATAAAAATGACAGTTATTTTAAAACTGCTGTATCTCTCAGTGTTTGTGTTGGCTATCTATACCAGACCATAAGTAAATGACTAAAATCCAATCCATTATTGGTAGGAGAAAAATGCCTCAAGTACCACAGTGTAGGAAAGCAGAAACTCTTGACTTTGGATTTATAAAAGTGTTGAAGTCTGATATACTTTCTTATTGTAGGTCCCAATAAAAATGGACCCATTTTTATCAAAGTCATAGTCTATATAATTTTTCAGTCCTTCCAAAATACCAAACATTAACCAAATGATGGGAACCAGAGGAAAAAAAGTTCTAAATAATTATGTGGTTTTAGTTCAGAGGGCACAAATGATGATGGACTAGAATACCAGAAGGCTCTGGTGGGTGGTGGGGGAGTTAGGGGTAGGGGAGATGGTAAGACTAAGTTGGACTTTAAGAATAAGAATCAGAACAGGAGAGTGGTTCTGATTAATAACAAATAGTATAAACAGATGTGTGTCTGGGAGCCCCTAAATGGACCAGAGGACAAAATTCACATTAGGTTTGAAGCAGGTAATGAAGTAGGAAAAAGTAGCAGGGACAAGCTTAAAAGCTTCTGTCCCATTTAAATTCCAGATGAATGGGTAGGTGTTGTTTTCGGAGGGTATAGGGTTATAAATGTTCTTAAATAGAGGAGTGAGAATAAAGAAAGCTGCTAGATCAATCAAAATGTAAAGTACTGTGGGAGAAGGCAGCAACAGAGAATGGAAGGCCAATTAGCAGTGATGGAAATAATCTGGGTATGTGTTATAATCTGGGGATGGACTACTGTGGTAGCTGTGATAATAAAAAGCTCACACGGGAAACAACATTTAAAAAGAACAAATGGCAACTGGTATTTCTGATTCATTGACTGTAAATGGAGCAAAGTAGAAGTAACCAGAGTGTAATATGAAACCAAGAAAAAATAAGAAAGGTGACTCAGTCAGTCTTGATGTTGGATGCACTGATTTCAATTTGGTCAAGTAACCAAGTGGAAGTTGGGAGAGAGGTTAAAGTTAGAAACAAAAACTTCCTAAAATATTACACTTCTCCATTATTAAATCAGAACTCCCAAGTGTGTTCAAGTGTCACAGAATTGTAACTATAATCTTGCCCATAGGTTTCTATAGCATTATTTGAAACTAGCCAAATTTTTATTCAAAACCAATGAGAAATGATCTTAAAATACATTTTCATTGCAAAAACAGTTATTTGCATTCAAGTAAAAGTAGCAAGTAATGTGAGTAGTCATCTTCTTGCAACAATAAGTTGGGGCTAGGGAACCTGCACAAAAGTTTTATCTATATACTCTCTTCTCCCACTCAAGATAAAGCCAGTCCCCAACTGTCGAGATGAATTTTCTGCATCATTTCACATGCTTACTTTTCTCAGAAACGGTCACCAAAAACACATACCCCCCTGATGCTTATCTCCCAAGTTTTACCTGAAGCAAATTTTTACACTCAATTTTGAAATTCCTAAAATCAAATGGAAATATTATGACCGTAAATGGAAACCCTAATCTCACTAATTCAAGTATTTTGTAACGGTCAGCTTTAGGACATAATTACACTAATATCTACTAGCCTTAAGTCATTATTCCTACTAGTTAACCAAAATTTGTATTATCTACATATTTCCCTCTTACGGAGTTTCTATAACATTAACATGCTTTTTAGGAAGGATTCTTATTTTAAGAAATTACATGTTGATTTATCTAACACATGTTGGTGAGGTTTAAAGTATGTTCCTCATTTGTTTTCAGATTTGCTTACCTTCCATTCCATTTATTTGCTTCCATTTATTTGCTTATCTTCCCAAATATTTAACCTAATAAAGGGATGGAGTAAATTGTGTAAAAGAAACTAGAAATGACCTCTTGTATCTACCTAAGCAGAGTAGCTGATTAGTTTTGAGCAAAGGCACACTCACTTTACAATGTCTGGCCCAATCCCCTCTGAGCCAGGCTGTTTTGGGTATCCTTATGTAGAGTGAAGGTTCCACATTACCAAAATAATTCACTAACAGAGAACCAAGATATATCTTAACATAAAATAATGTATCAGCCAGGATTCCAAATACAATCTATTTTTTTAAAAACATTATTTAATCTGAGTAACTTTATTTGAAGGTTTGTTACTCTTCAGATCACAGAGAAGTAACTTAACTCATAAGCTGTGTCACTCTATAGAGCCACTAAGACATCAGAGATCTGTGTGGCGTTCACATTACAAAGCCATTGAATCATGATAACTATTATTTTCCCATGATATACTTCTGATGTGTTTTTAGTGCTTAATATATAAGGACAACTCCCCCACAAGATTTATAAAGGCACCAAAATCTACTCAACAGATATTATTCACGTGAGCATTTTATGAATCCTGAAAGGGTTTTCCAAAGTGCTCATCTGGTTGAAATGCAAAGCCTAATACTGAATAACTACATGCCTTTCAAGGGAACACTGGAAGCAGACTTTGGGAGCATCCTCAGAAACAATAAGGTAAATATGCCAACTGGAACTAATTGATTAAATTCACCAGTTAACATTGCTTTCAAAATGTATAATCTCTTGGTACTAATTATTACTCATCCTTTTCTTAAATTTACTTTTCTTCAGCCTGGTCAACATTGCCCTAAAATGTTAACTAAGCATACAGAAGTAGAAATGAGGGAGAAACAAACATATGTGCAATACTTTAGGTTATCTGCCCTGGAGTATTACTTTTTCTTTATTGGAAAGAATACATTTGATCATTTCTTTTGAGAGGCAAAGAAATACGGATGTCAAGTGCTCCTTTAAATTATCTTTTAGATACATATCTGGCTGTGGGCCATATTGATGAGGCTTTCCTTAAGACAGAGCACCAACATGGAGCTGTGAAACATGAGAAAGCATTCAAGACCAGCCAATAAAGCATTTCCTACCTCCTTCCCAAGTATTGCACAGCTCAATTTTATTTTACACTGCAAGTTAATGGTGGGCAAGAAGCAAACATATTTAAAGCACGCCCTATGAAAAGAAAGGTTTACAATGAACTATCATCACATGTAGAAAGAGTTCCGTATAACAAAGCTATTTCCATGTCCCCAGGGGGTGACCCAGAAAAAAAAGAGTGCTTTGACCTGGTTATAACAAACTCTCTCTCTCTTGGTAACCTATCCTGGTCTTTAACAAATTATTACTCTCAAAGGTTTTCCTTCTAGCAAACCTAAATCCTCAGTTAGAGAAATTCAAGTTCATTTCCCTTTTTTTGGGAGCCATTTTACTGAAGATGAGTCAAGAAGAAAAAAATTAATAATGATATTCAAAAGAAATAACAATATGAAAGTAGGTTTATTATAAGGGTTTTGAAAAATAGCTCTTGTATGAAAGGTTTAAAAATGCAAGTTATATTTGGATACTTTTCTTACCTAAACAAGTCAATCTCCACTTAAAATTGAAACAAAATAGTCTCAGTATTTGCAGCCTCTCGTAAAGGAGGAAATATTTAGTACTTAAATCTGAGGTACTCAAGTGTCATGAAAATTTGTCCTTCTAGAACAGCTAAATTCAGTAATATGCTGCCTGAAAAACTTGAAGAGTAAACTGATATTGTATAAATTCCAAACTATTTATCTGAATCATGAATCAGGTCCAACTCTCACAGTATTTGGTTTGTCTAAACTTCATTGTGACCTCATCTATGACCTACAGGAGTACTCTGTGACACAGTAGGCCACAGGTGCTTCCATTAAGAGCTTAAAACTAGGACTCAAAGCTCAAAAGAAATCCACAGTTCCAAGGACCTTTCAAAGACAAAGAAAAAGGCATGAATATGTTGATTATTTGTCTTCTGACATCTCTTAAATCTTCCTTCATGCAATTCTATGCTCACTTTTAATCTGGTTTCCTATTTCTTTCTGTTTCTGGCCTACCCCACCCTGGAGCTTCTTGAGAGAATATTTTTATGATTCCTGATACCCCCTACCTCTTTCTCTTTAGAGAGCAGGCTTCTAGTCAACTTCACTAATATGTTCTTAATAGTACATAGGCTGTGTAGTGGCAAAAACGTACAGCAACACTGAAAATATATACCCTATATTCTTTAGGGTAAACGTTGTGTGAATTATTCTTATCATAAGCAAACTGGCATCCTACATGGTAGGATGTGCAAAAACACATGAAAGAATCATCATCTCCAGTAGACCATAGTGGCTTTAGGAACATAGATTTCTTCTAACACACACACATTCATGTGCATCAGTTTCAATTCTTTTATAGAAATTATGCAACCCAAGGTTAAAAATATACATCTACGGGTAGAACTTATCAAATGAAGCCATCTCTACATTCTTTTGCAAGAAATACAAACATATTTAAAAAATAAATACATTAGACAGATGCTCATTGTGCACCCAGCAAAAGCAGAACCCAATATTCAAGCCATATTTGAAAATTAATCCAAATTATTTGCAAGGCTGAAGGACTCCTGTCCCTAGGCCAGTGCTGAAAGACAGCCTATCACTTCATGTAATTGCAGTCCATCAGGTTCTTAATATTTAAGAAAATATTAAGCTCATCAGTCTTTTAAAAAGTAGTAAGGCCTTAGAGTTGATTAGTACTGCAAATAAGTCACTCTTACAAACAAATACTCCAGTACATAAACAGTTTAAGTCTTTCCACACAAAAGTATCACACACACAGCCTATAAGAAACAATTTTGTTTGCAGAAACCCCCCTGAAAACAAATAGGGAATCTTACAAATATCACTGGCTTTATCTTATAATGCTGTGTTTTAAAAATGAAGGCTTGCTTCTCAAATCAAATTTTCATAACCTTTGTAGTAACAAAGCCTCAAAATCATTTTGTGAGGTTTGATGGTGTGCCACTGTAGGGCATGGGAGGGGATTCAATAAGCAACTATAGAGACAGTCAGATTTTATCAACACATCCTAGTCGATGCTGAGCCTGATGTGCTATTGGAAAGAACGATTCAGTGCTTTCCCCATGGGCTGTAACTGATTATTGACTCCTCCCATTAGCATGTGGGGTACATATTGAAGGTTCAAACACAAGGCTGAGGGACTCCTGTCCCTAGGCCAGTGCTGAAAGATAGCCTATCACTTTGTGTAACTGCAGTCCATGTGTGACAAACCTGACCTACATTTCTCTCTCTCTTCTCACAACAGCTTGTCAATGTTTTAAGAAGCTATTTTCTAAAAAGCATAAAAGAAATGACTTTTTAAATTGCTTAGGTAATGTGCATTCTTAAAATATCATTTATACCAATCATAAGGAATAGTTTATCCTGAAGATAATCATGAAACCCAGCCTAAAATGAGCTCAAAGACAGCAAAGTGCTTTATGATGTCATCCTATATATAGTGTCTTCATTTGGATTGTCATTTATACTGTATAGTCTTAAAAGTAATTAAAATTTTAAACCATATGCATTTATTTTAATAAAAAGTTTTTAAACATATCAAGCATATTAATTAGAATGTGTAATTAAACATTTTTCAAATGTTATAAAAAGTAGCTTTCAAGGCTTCACAAGAAGGCACATCCTAGTAGTTTTAACTTCTCAATGGATACACAATAATCACTGCTAAGAATAGGACATAATTAAATACAGTGATGGAGGGGGGAGGAATAAAGGCAACAATAATGCCTGGTGCAAATGCTGGAAAATGCTCCCCAGGAATGGCTGCAGACTGTGCTTCTAAGAGTTGCCAACGTGCTGTGGCTCCTCAACACAAGTACCTACCACACCGCTGCAGGTCATACTCTCTTTTTGTCTCTTCATTCCCTAGAATTTTCCATGCCTGATCAATTTCGATGAACTTCTGTACACGTTCCTCCACTGTTCCTGCTGGTACATCTGTACTTTGTTTATCTGGATGATACTGCCAATCAAAAATAAAGGTGGAGGAGAGCTGAGATTAAAAAAATATATAAATCTGAGCTTTTAGTTACGAAGGTAATGAGAAGATGAAAACTAAATCCCAAGGCGATGAGACAACAGTGTTGGGTACAGGAGACAACTGCCAGGTTAATTAGACCACTGGAGTAGCTATAAATCCACCAGTGACATGATCTGTCACAACGTGCAAAGACAGCATTTTCTGGATAATTTGCTCACGGAATCATTGGTCTCATGGACAATTTACCTAGAGAGGATGACTAACACAAATAGAAATAGGTACGTGCAGACGAGCAGGACATGAAACAGGAAGAGCACAAACTAGGCAGAGAATGAAGCTTTCCTTATACAATGTGCTTGGTTATAGACAGCATTATAAAATTGACTACTAGTTTTTTCTGATGAAATTAGATAATACAATCGTAATTTTAAATAAAAATATATCTAATTATAAACATGAGGACTTTCATCTTCTTCCCCAGCCCTAAAGATTTTAAAGTTATAAATCCCCAAGCATACATTTTTATTGAAAACTGGTTATTCTAGGCCAAATTTGTAAGAAATAACTTTAAAGAACTCAAATATTTGGATATAAATCAATTCATTAAAGAACCTTTTTTATGTGAATTTTCTAAAAAGTCTAAAAATGTTTGTTTTCAACATGCAGTAATTTCTTTATACTACTGGGTCAAAACCTGAAAGTTTTATGCCAATTAATAAATTCTCAAATGCTCATGTACATGTATCTCACTAGTTATCCAGTAAGTATCACTTCTACTATCACTTCTCCTATCTCTTTCCTTCCTTTTCTTCTATGTTCTCTGTGATTCTCCCTTCTCTTTTTATCTAACAGTTCTGAAAGGATCAATATGTCATTTGCTTTTCAGCAATCTCTCAACAAATGGGAAACGATTATCTAAATTTAGAGACATTTCACTGAAACAATCTGGGGATAACAATAGCACATATTCAGATATGTAAATTTTCTTACTGTTAAGTAAATAAGGAACTCCCACCCAGTGTGATGCTTATCAGGTTCTTCTATGTAACCAAATACCAGAATAGCGTTTGCTGTGCTAGAGAGGACCTTCAGCAGTGTGAAGTTCATCAAGAAAATGAACCTATTGATACTCACTTTGACAGTTTCATTTTTTAATTTCAAAAAGTAAACTTAGGAATGTCCTTTTAATGTAGAATAGTTTTTTTAAAAATTTCTTACTCTTTTTTTCCCCCAAGTTTTTACAATAAAAAAAGGCAAATAACCAGAGATGCACATTTCATGACCCATCAAGGTGGATGGTTCATATATTCCTCAACTAATGGTACAATCATTTAAATTCTTTCATTGACTGCCTTACACACATTATCAGGAGCACCAAAAAATTGCAAGTACCATGTCATTATTATCTAAATTGCTAAGGCCAGTCACTCAGTAAGTTGTGTCAAGTACCATGAAGCAAAATGACTTCAATTCTCAATTTAGAATTGGTAAAATATGTAAGTTTTAATTAAAACACAGACTATCTTAATAATAGATTCATTTTCATGATGAACTTCTCCACACTGCTGAAGATCTTCTCTAGCACAGTAAATGCTATTCTGGTATTTGGTTGCACAGAAGAACCTGGTAAGCATCACACAGACTGGGAGAAAGATTCTAGGGCAAACAATGAGGATTAGGCTTCCATTTTCCCTTTGGCAAACGACCTCCCTTCCTATGAAATCTAGCAGTTATCAAATATTTAAACTAATGTAAGGACTGAAGAAAAGGAAACTAAGGCTTTATTGATTAATCTTCTTTGCCCATGATTTATCAAATAATGCACATAAAAGTTATTTCTATTCTGAGGTTTTGGCAATCCATAAGTTGGGATATTCAAGCAATATCCCTAAGCCAAAGTGGAATTGGCTGCATTGGAGTTCTCTAGCTGACCCATTCCTCTAATACTACGGGAAGATTTGTCTAACAAGCTTAGTATGACTAAATGTTATTACATGTAACATATTCAAATATGCCAGGATACATTTATGACACATTTACATGGGAAAACTCTTAATATCACTATGTCACAAGCATTAAGGCCCTGCAGAACTTGTTCTAAATTTGTAGCTATAGAGTAGGGGTAAAGATCAAAAGGTAGGTAATTTCTCAGGGGCCAATATAGGAAGTCTACTTGGTAACAAAGAATAGAACAGATTAGGGCTGATCATGCACCAATCTGACTAAGAAAGCCCTACAAAACCAGGAATTAATTCCTGGCTGCCTTAAACTAAAAAATATTACTAAATTTTATTATGAGTCAAATACAGTTCTATGACAGTCAAAGTACAATTCAGTTTCTTTTCCTAATTTGGTATTTTCCTGATTAATTGAAATAAGTGGCTTACCATCTGAGACTTCCAGTCTATTCAGATCCTGTAACAATTAAATGGGCACATTTCATTAAAAAATGGCAATTACAGCAAGAAAATAAGTATTATCATTTGGGATGCTTAAAGTCTCCATCCAATCTGTTCTAACAGTAACTTTCAGAGCAAAGTGAAGGTCTAAGACAAGGAATAATTGTCTGTGGTCGGCTGATAACGGCCCCAAATATATCAAGCCCCAATATCCAGTACCTGCAAATGTTATTTTATCTGGATAAAGGGAGTTCACAGAGGTGATTATGTTGCAGTTCATGAAATGGGAAGATTTTGCTGTATTATCTGGTTGGGCCTTAAATGTATTCAAAGTGTTCTTAAAGAAAGAGGCAGAGAGAGATATGACACACAGAGGAGAAGGTGATTTGAAGACAGTGTAGAGAGAGATCTGAAATGCTTCCCTTGAAGACTGGAGTGAGGTGACCACAAGCCAAGGAATGCCTGCAGCCTCCAGAAGCTGAAAAGACAAGCAATGGATTCTCCACCAGACCCTCCAGAGGGAGTGCAGCGCTGCCAAAACTTTGATTTCAGCCCAGCTATGATTATTTTGGACTTCTCCAGAACTATAAAAGAATGAATATTTGAAACCACCAAGTTTGTGATAGTTTGTTTTTACAGCCATGAGAATTAAAACCCAGTCCAAATATATCTATAAGTTAAAATTGGAATGCAAGATACTAAATGTTTTAAAAAGTTTCAATTAAAAGGGCTACACATAAAATGGTGTCATTACGCACATTCTTAAAATATGAAATTTTTCTTTATTGATAATGGGAAAACAATCCCCTAATTCTAGGTTTAAGGACTTTCTGATTCCAAAGTGTAGGTTAATTTTGTTTCTACTATTTCTAAATCTGAGATATCATGTGGGAGGCAGATTCATTATGACCCCAAAAGACCACAGTCATTTTCCTTCTGTTGTCAAGTCTTATTTTATTTCTTGCTCTTTTTTTTAATCCCCACTAGCCAAAAACCTTCCTACTCTTGAAAGCCCAGGCTAGTACCACTTCATTGATTCATTTATCAAATACAAGACAGATGTGAGCTAAAGCATTGTGTATTCTAGGGGGTTACTACCTAATGAAGGAACCAGGAACAGCAATATAAAAACAAAACCAAAACCAAAAAAAACCATGAACTTCCTTATAGTCTCAAAAAATGTCAGCTGAATCAAACAGGGACCTCTGAAGACAGCATCCATCAATCAAGTAGAGAAAATCCTGATACCCCTTAATTAACAGAATAGGTATGTTCTAAGTTTAATTTTGCAAAGTTTATTTATTTTAACTGACTTCCATATTCTTTCAGTACTAAACTGAAATGCACTCTATGGAGTTGAAAAAAATTAGTGACTTGGAAGCAACAGACTAAAAATTAACAAATCGGCAAATCTTGCAACAAATGAGAATAAAATTTTAAGAAATTACCATTAACAACAGCACAAAAAATGCTTTGGAATAAGCCAAAGAGAATATATGTAAGATTTCTACACTGAGAAGCACAAAATAGCACTAAGAGAAATCAAAGGCCCAAATAAATGGAAGAAACAACATGTTCATGGAAGAGCAGCTGCTTGTCCATTTTCCCTAAACTGACATATTAATACAATCTCTATCAATATTTCAGCAGTAATCAAAACTATAGTACTGGCCTAAAGATAGCCTTGAAACAGACCATACATATGTGGTCAACTGACTTTCAACAAAGCTGCCACAGCAATTCAATGAGGAAAGTAAAGTATTTACATAGCAAATGGTTTTGAAACAACTGGATATCCCTGTGGGGAAAAAAATAACCTCAATCCTTATCTTATTCCATAAATCATAATTAATTCAGAATGAATCATACACACAAAAGTAATCTATAAAGGCCACACAAGAGAATATCTTTGCTGTTTAAGGTAGGCACAGAGAGCTTTGACAGAAAATAAAAAGCATAAACCATATGATACAAAATCGAAAAACTGAACTTCATCGAATCTTAAAACTTTCCACTCATCAAAGATACCCCTAAGAAAATGAATAAACAAGCCTCAGGCTGGGAGAAAATACTGGCTGCATATATTTCTAACAAAGGACTTGTATCAGAATCCAAGAATAAAACCTATAAATAAATAATAAAAAGACAAACTAATTAAAAACCAGATGAATAAGATCGAACTGATACTTTTTCAAAGAAAACTGATAAACAATGTGTACATATAAACTTGTGCTTAAACTTTTTTATTAGTTATCAGGAAAATGCAAATTAAAATCACAATGAGATATTACTATTTTATTTTAGCCATAATAGAATGGCTAAAATAAAAATGACTGGCCGGGTACGGTGGCTCACACCTGTAATACCAACATTTTGGGAGGCCAAGGCAAGCAGATCACCTAAGGTCAGGAGTTTGAGACAAGCCTGGTCAACATGTAAAACCCTGTCTCTACTAAAAATACAAAAATTAGCCAGGCATGGTGGCACACACCTGTAGTCCCGGCTAACCAGGAGGCAGAGGCACAAGAATTGCTTGAACTGGAGAGATAGAGGTTGCAGTGAGTGGAGATCATGCCACTGCACTCCAGCCTGAGTGACAGAGAAAGCCTCTGTCTCAAAAAAAAAAAAAAAAAAAAAAAAAAAAAGAAAGAAAGAAAAAAAATTGATAATACCAAGTGTTGATAAGATATGAAATAACCAGAATTCTCATATACTGCTCACAGGAAACGATTTGGCAATTGCTCATAAAGTTACGTATACATCGACTCCACGATCAACAAAAATGAAAAATACACATCCACAAAAAGACTCATTAAAGAATGGATGAACAGTCTTATTCGTAACAGTCTTATTCAAAAACTGGAACCATAAATGTTTATCAACTGCAGTATAGGTAAATACATTTTATTAAATCCATAGAAAAGAAGTATTACTCAATAATTAAAAAGAACAAATTATGACACACTCAATAATATAAATGAATATCTAAAACATGTGTTAAGTAAAAGAAGCAAGAACAAAAAGTACATACTGTATGATTACAAGGACATGAAATCCCAATTTAGGCACATTTAATCTGTGGCGATAGAAACCAAAAGGTTGGTCTCCAGGTGAGAACCGGTAGTGGAAATTAAGAAAGAGGGGCATGAGGGAACTTGCCGGAGGAACAGAAATGTTCTATATCTTATTTGGGGTGATGTTTACATGATATCAAACTCACCAAACTTAACACTTAAGATCTATGTATTTTTCATTTTATGTTGACAATATCTCAACAGAAAAACATCTTCAGACATGTCTAAATTTTAAAAAAGGAATTTGGCAAATCTTTCTAAGCCATAAAGGAAAAATAATTTCTTCCAATATTAATAGAAAGTTAAGTACAACAAAAAACACAGAAAATTAATGAAAAAATTAATATGAATTAGTGAAATGCTTGAATTACACACTAGTTTATGGAAATTGTTTTATTACTTTCGAGTACATTTGCCAACTCTAACTTGCAAACAGTTTAAAAAGCTAAGCTTTGCTGAATAGAAAGTCAAAGTGTATCCAAAATTAAAATATTGTAAATATGTCACAATATTAAAAATACTGAGTGACAGTATGTGTGTAATTCTTTATTATATGAAGACATCTATTTCCAAAATTTCAGCAAACTGCTATTTTACTACTCTGAAATGATCTGACACCTACAACTGCACGATCTAAGTAATTTCCTCAAATTTGGGGGGATTTTTCAATTACATAAACTTACATTCTTCTTTGAATTCTTGTATCATTCATTGAGAATAAGAAAAATTAACACGAAAATAGATTATGAAACTCTCCTGATACAAAAATAGAGGATCATTCATGATACTACAAGACATATACAGGAAATGATATAATATTTCGTCAGGATTGGTATGTGTTATCTGTTTTCTAACTGACTACTTCATGGATAAGTAACACTTTAGTTATGAAATCTTAATTCTCATCAGCTGAGATTTTATGGCAATGGGCTGTCCAAGCACTAGACCTAATATGTACAGAGAATTTAAAATCAAAATAAAATATTTCCTAATGTCTCTTTCTCTACCATATACTTATAATCTTCCTGAAAGAAAACTGTTAATGTTTCACATACCAATTCTGTACTACAAAAAGGGAATAAGTGTCAAAACAACAATAGATCTTATCAGAATCTCAGCAAAAAGAGACTTGGGTGGTGTTTGTGTGTGTTTTTTGTTTTTTTGCCAATGATTCTGGGGAAGGTTCCACTCAAGTACTGTCTTGCAAAGCCCCAATTAGACCACTGTTGAATTTCCATGACACTACATAGATACACATTCCAAACAGATTATCACTGAGGAATTTCAAAGAGCAGCATACACATAAACACTGAAAAAAGCTTATTATAGGTCATTTTTATTTAGAGTTTGCATGCATTTATGAGTCTAATAATCACAATAGCTTGAGGCACTCTTCACTTCTAAAGATAATAAAAACTCATTTCTTCAGACATCTGTTGTGAAATAAAATTGAAAAGGTCAATTTTAGAGAATTATATAAGTAATAAGGCATTAATAAATCTGGCCACAGTATCTGACAACTGAGACAACACAGGGATTCCTCTCTGGGGTCTGCTGCTTTCCACCCCCAGCATGAAAATTAAGGAAAATCCTAAGTTCCCTCAAGGAAAATTCAAGGCACTCAGCTAGCCCTGAGAAGTAAATGAGCAACTTGATAAGCAAAAGTAATAACAGCTTAAAATAATAGCCAAGAAAGTTAAAGTTACAAAATGTTTGGCTGCTTATGTCAGAGGGGTATGAACCACAGCAACTCCATCTTGAATAGGAGCTGGATAAAATGAGACTAAGACCTACTGGGCTGCATTCTCAGATGGTTAAGGCATTCTAAAGTCACAGGATGAGACAGGAGGTTGATACAAGATATAGGTCATAAAGATCTTACTGATAAAACAGGTTGCAGTAAGGAAGCCAGCTAAAAGCCACCAAAACCAAGATGGCCACGAGAGTGACCTCTGGTGGTCCACACTGCTACACTCCCACCACTAGTGCCATGACAGTTTACGAATGCCACGGCAACATCAGGAAGTTATGCTATATGGTCTAAAAAGGGGGGCAGGAATAATCCACCCCTTGTTTAACACATAATCAAGAAATAACCATAAAAAATGGGCAACCAGCAGCCCTTAAGGCTGCTCTGTCTAAGGAGAAGCCATTCTTTTATTTCCCTACTTTCTTAATAAACTTACTTTCACTTTACGGACTCACCCTGACTCTTCTTGCATTAGATCCAAGAACCCTCTCTTGGGGTCTGGACTGGGGACCCCTTTCCAGTAACACCTATGGAAACTAAAGAAAACATCTTAACATATGCCCCTGAATTGTTTTTCAGAAACCTGGACCCCCAGCAAATGGATCTGCTGGTACACAGACTTCAGATAAGAAGAAACTGGAGACTGAACTATGACCATATTTCTTTGTTTTAAATTTCTTCCTGAGTGACCTGGAGGAGTCATGCCCATGGGACAGATCTAATATTCTTTTCTGCTGACCCCCAAGTCTTTACGCAAAGTTCTCCATCCTTAACCAACTGCAAATCAAAAAATCTTTGAATCCACCTACGATTCTGTAAGCCCCTGCTTCAAAATGTCCTGCCTTTTTAGGCCAAATCAATGTGTATACTTCATGTGTTGATGTATGCTATTGCCTGTAACCAGTTTCCCCACCTTTAAAAACTCTTATATGTAAGCCATAGAGGAAGGAGGCTGAGTCTTCAGCATGAGCTGCCCAATTCTCCTTGATTGGCACCCTGAAATAAATGTCTCACTTTCTCTCACTGCAAATCTCGATGTAAGTGCTTGGCTTTGGTGAACCTGATGCTCAGACCCAAGTTCAGTTCAGCAACTAGAAGAGCATTCCCAACATTTTTCTTCATGAAGAAGAATGATACACATATGCACACACACACACACACACACACACATATATGCATATTAATTAACTAAAAAGAATATTTGTGATTTTTAAGTATCTATAAAAAATTACCTTTCTCAGTTCCTTTGGGAATGCTAGTCAACAGCTAAGAATTTAAAAGAGAGTACAGTCATGTGCCAGATAATGATGTTGCAGTCAATGATGTACTGCATATACAATGGCAGCCCCATAAGATTATAATGGAGCTGAAAAATTCTTACCGCCTAGTGACATCATAGCTGTTATAACGTCACAGTACAATGCATTACTCACATGTTTGTGGAAATGCTGTTGTAAACGAACCTACTTTATAAAGTGGAGCGGGGTGTGGCAGCTTATGCCTGTAATCCCAGCACTTTGGGAGGCTAAGGCAGGAGGGTCACTTGAGGCCAGAAGTTCGGGACCAGCCTGAGCAAGGAAGTGAGACCTCATCTCTACAAAATAATTACAAGATTAGCCAGGCATGGTGGCACTAGCCTGCAGTCTTAGCTACCCAGGAAGCTGAGGTGAGAGGATCACTTGAGCCCAGGAGGTGGAGGCTGCAGTTAGCTACGCTCACATCATTGTCCTCTAGCACTGGTGACAGAGCAAGATCCTGTCTCTATAATTTTTTAAAAAACTTTGTAAAGTAAAAACGTTACAATAAGCTAAGGTTAATTTATTATTTTAAAAACATTTTTGTATACGTTTAGCATAGCCTGAGTGTACAATGTTTATAAAGTCTACAACAGTGTACAGTGACGTCCTAGGCCTTCACATTTACTTACCACTGACACCCAGAGCAACTTCCAGTTCTATAAGCTCTATTTATGATATGGACCCTACATAGGTGTGTACCATTTTTAATCTTTTATAGCATAGTTTTACTATTCCTGTTCTATGGTTAGATATTTTTAGATACACAAATACTACTACATTATAACTGCCTATAGTATTCAGTACAGTAACATATTGTATCGGTTTGTAGCCTAGGAGCAAAAGGCCATACCACAAAGCCTAATGTGTAGCAGGCTACACATTTACATGTGGATGGCTTATGTAAGTACACTCTGTGATGCTCTCCGCGGGATGAAATTGCCTAACAACACATTTCTCAATCTTGAAGTGACACAGGACTGTATGCAGTCAAAAACAATATGCTTTCCTAGAGCTCACAATTTGGTTCCATGTAACAGCAGCCCTTACTATAGATCTTTGTGAATAATCCTATAATGGAATCTTATATTTAACACAGATAGCCTCTTGGTTCTCAGAGAGCCTTAAAGTGATGGTTTAGTGTGATTATATGGCCAGCCACACTGACAGAACAATATGAAGAAATGTACACTGAAATCTCTAAGGACTGCCTCCATTCTCCAGAAGAGCCATTTTAATACCATTAACATTTTAAAACAGACCTCTTGGTCTTCTGAACATGTTTTTAAAACTTCTGCTAAATATCACTATATCACTGACTGCCTTTGAGAAAAAATTGAGAGATTAATTCTGAGATTCCTGGTAGCTCCAAGAAGCAGCAGCAAGAGAGAGAATAATAAGAGGAGGAAGTGAGAAAGAGGGAAGCACGAAGATGGGAGAGGCAGGCAGCAGAAGGGGAAGAGGAGGAGGTAGTGAAGAAAGGGGGAGACAGCAGGAGAAAGGGAATAAGAAAACAGAAGAGAAGGAGGAAGAAAGAGGAAAAGGAAGGATAGTGTTTTGAAAAAGAGAGAAAAGAGACTAAAGAACAATGAAAGACAATAAAGCTGTACAATATTTGGGGTAGGTATTGGTGTTTTTCAAATAAAGAATTAAGATAACCAATTTACACTCACACCAACAGTGTAGAAGCATTCCTATTTCTCCACAGCCTCGTCAGCATCTATTGTTTCCTGACTTTTTCATAATCGCCATTCTGACTGGTGTGAGATGGTATCTTACAGTTTTGATTTGCATTTCTCTAACGACCAGTGATGATGAGCTTTTTTTCATATGTTTCTTGGCTGCATAAATATCTTCTTTTGAGAAGTGTCTGTTTATATCCTTTGCCCACTTCTTGATGGGGCTGTTCATTTTTTTCTTGTAAATTTGTTTAAGTTCCTTGTAGCTTCTGGATATTAGCCCTTTGTCAGATAAGTAGATTGCAAAAATTTTCTCCCATTCTATAGGTTGCCTGTTCATTCTGATGATAGTTTCTTTTGCTGTGCAGAAGCTCTTTAGTTTAATTAGATCCCATTTGTCTGTTTTGGCTTTTGTTGCCATTGCTTTTGGTGTTTTAGTCACGAAGTCTTTGCTCATGCTTATGTCCTAACTGGTATTGTCTAGGGATTCTTTGAGGGTTTTTATGGTTTTGGGTTTTACATTTAAGTCTTTAATCCATCTTGAGTTAATTTTTGTGTAAGGTGTAAAGAAGGGGTCCAGTTTGAGCTTTCTGCATATGGCTAGCTAGTTTTCCCAGCACCATTTATTAAACAGGAAATCCTTTTCCCGTTGCTTGTTTTTATCAGGTTTGTCAAAGAACAGATGGTTGTAGATGTGTGGTGCTATTTCTGAGGCCTCTGTTCTGTTCCATTGGTCTATATATCTATTTTGGTACCAGTACCATGCTGTTTTGGATACAGTAGCCTTGTAGTATAGTTTGAAGTCAGGTAGCATGATACCTCCAGCTTTGTTCTTTTTGCTTAGGATTGTCTTGGCTATACAGGCTCTTTTTTGGTTCCACATGAAATTTAAAGTAGTTTTTTTTCTAATTCTCTGAATAATCATTGTAGAAGACAGTGTGGTAATTCCTCAAGGACCTAGAACCAGAAATACCATTTGACGCAGCAATCCCATTACTGGGTACATACCCAACAGATTATAAATTGCATGCTATAAAGACACATGCACATGCATGTTTATGCAGCACAATTACAATAGCAAAGACTTGGAACCAACCCAAATGCCCATCAATGATAGACTGGATAAAGAAAATGTGGCACATACACACCAAGAAATACTATGTAGCCATAAAAAGGATGAGATCATGTCCTTTGCGGGGACATAGATGAAGCTGGAAGCCATCATTCTCAGGAAACTAACACAGGAAGAGAAAACCAAACATCACATGTTGTCACTCATAACTGGGAGTTGAACAATGAGAACACATGGACACAGCAAGGGGAACAATACACACCAAGGTCTGATGAGAGGTGGGGGACAAGGGGAGGGAGAGGATCAGGACAAATACTTGATGCATGAGGGGCTTAAAACCTAGATGATGAGTTGATAGGTGCAGCAAACCACCACAACACATGTATACCTATGTAACAAATCTGCACGTTCTGCACATGTATCCTGGAACTTAAAGTAAAAAAAAAAAAAGGAAAAGAAAACCTTTAAAAAAAAGAATTAAGAGATAGATCTGCAGAAACTGAATTCACCAAAATAAAGAAATGTAAAAGGTTAAGATACGTGGTTGAATTATTGAATCCATGGCAATTTATGGCAAAACCTTTTTAAACCTCTATAATATACCTTAAACTGTGAGATTTACAAACTCTAAAATATACTCTTGCACCAATTCCTTTTGTTAGTAACATGCCTTTTTTCTCTTTGAATATATACAAGTGTAGCATAATCCCTGTTCCTATATGATTGCACGTAAGATAGGAAAACAATTTTAAATCTTGTGCAGTGGGTTACATAATAGCCAATATAAGTATAAACCCAGATACCTCCACTCCCTCAAATCAAATCAACAAAGTCTTCGATGATATATTCAACATGAGCTACAGAGAGAATTCTGATATCAACACTTTATCTCCAATTTCCCCCAATGACAATTAACAGTAGCGAGGGTACTTGCTGACTTCATCTACTCTCTGGGTTCAGGGAAAAGTTTTTTGTATACATAGTTAAGGACTCAAGAAACTGATGTCAAACTAAAGTCATCTCTGCTAAATAAGAGTGCCGATGTATACACACAAAGATCCTACAGAGGGGCTCTCCTACAACTCAGAGCTCTTGCTGTGGCCACCAAGGCCATCAGGTACTACTAATTAAGTAGTGTGTTCTGTCAACGCTTTCATGCTTTTCTTCTATTAATTGATCATTCTGCCATATTAATGATACTAGTACAGTGGCTTTGAATTCCCTTGAGTGCTTTACTCCTGAGATAGGAAAAAAATAGTAAAGAAGATATGAGAAAGAAAACGTCACTGATTATCTTTACCTATCTCTTATGTGAATGAATGCTAAAACTGTTTCCTATAAAAGTTATCTATTTCTTTTATTTGCAGAAATGCTTCTGCGGACCTAAAAATGTACAATTGTTCTTTAAATAAAACTTTAACTGATTTAACTTTATAAGCTATAGCCAATAACAACTGAAACAAAATACATGCCAACATATATATGTAACATTCTCATATATAGGTGATCAAAATGAATGATGGGATTACATGCATAAGGCAGGAGAAGTTGTAACAATCCTTAATTCTAACTACCTAATGATGAGAGAACGTCACCTAAATGAAGCTCAGTAAACAAGATAGGTGACCTTAATACTGACAGAAAAAAAAAAGAGGAAAAGAAGAAAATAAAGCATTTAATAACTGTAGTTAAAGTCAATGAACTTAATATACTATTTTTGAGATAAAGGCCTAAATAGGCTTCTTAGCATATCAAGAAACACATTTCTCTGAGATAATTTTTGGTTTTCATTATTGCAAATCACTGTGATTATGAAGCAACCGTTAAACAGTTGGTGAGGAAGTGCTGTAAGTAAGTAAGTGCAGTTTGCAATTCTCTACTGAATCTGAATATAGTTTAGACAGGCAAGAGAGAGATACACATTGACTGACATTAACTGTGTTTTTTTATTGTTTTGGTTTGCTTTATTTTCTAAGAGAGGCTCACTTGCTTAAAATATGGTCATATTAAAAAAAGTTAGGCAACAGTTAGGCAACTGCAAGTGTGTCCTCTACACTTTGACACCACCTTAAGATTATGAAAGCTGAAAAAAAAATCATCACAAAGGTAGTCAAGTACAACACACTACTGCCACCTATTGCTTAGTAAAATATTGCCTAAAGAAGCAGTCAACAATTCATTTATCTTTTATGCAAGTTAACAAATGAAACATGCTTTTTAAAATGTTTTTAAACTTTTTTAAGGTTTTGTGATTTAGAGAAAATATAACCCACATGTAAGACTGGCATCCTAAAAATATGTTTATCCATCAAAAAATACTTATTTACTACCTTACAACAAGCCAGATATTGTGCCAACCAATGAAGATACCATGATAGATAAACAGGGATCACTCTCCTTGATCCCTGTCCTAGTGGTTAAAAAAAAAAAAAAAAAAAAAAAAATAGGCATGCCAACAATTTATTATGATGCATTGGGAAGGATGAATAAGATAAAAGCATGAAAAAGATGTTCACTTGGAGTAAGTCAGGGAAGGTTTTATTATAAAGGTGACATTTGACTAGGTTTTGAAGGATGCATAAGAGTTGGCTATGGAGAAACTGTGGAGGATTGGGAAGGAAAGGATATTCCAGGGAGAGAGCAGGAGCAAATATAGTAGCAAATATAAGACAAGAAAGTATTAAAATGGGTATTAGAGTTATAAAAAGGAGAACTGTAAGTCAGACTGAGAATGAGTGAAAGAATGGTTGGACAGGGAAAAGTAAGGGAGATGAAGTTGAAAAGCTAGGCTGGGGTCAGATCATAGGGAGTTTTTTAGTATGCTAAGAAATGTGGATTTGCCCCCTAATTAAAACTTCCACATTATTATCATGATAGGGACATAATCATATTTTTGTTTCAAAGACAAAGAAATTATCATCTAATAGTAGAATGGAATGGATAAGAGCATAGGTAGGGAGACTGGCAATAAAGAAACTACTGTGTTAAGGCTGCTGAAGATCAAAGGCGGGAGTCAGAAAAGGGAAATGTATGAAGCAGGGGACATAAATTTGGAAGTCACTTATGCAGCAGATAAAGCTTAAAGGAATACACAGAGAGCAGTCCGTCTCAACTTTTTTGAGTTATGAACTCCTCTAAGAATCTGATAAAAATTTGCATATAATTGAGGGGTTAACAGACCTCCAAAGTCCCCTGAGCCTCAGATGAAGAATCCTTGATTTGGTTGTAAATGAAGAGGGTCAAATAAACTCTGAAGACAGTGACATTTACATCACATGGAGAAATAGATGCTGGAAAAGAAAATAGAGCAGTGGTCAGACAGGCAAGAAGATAATCAGGAAAGACAGGTTCCTGCCCAGAGACGAAGAAGTTGCAAGGTTCAAGACTTATGACAGTATCAGATTTCACAGTAAATCCACTACGACTGGTAAATAAGGAACACTGGCCACTTTAGTAGTCACTGTTTAAAAGACTGACAGTGGTGAAAGAGAGTGGGCTGAGAAGCCAATGGATAGGAGTCAAGTAATGTTTGGCAAGAAGAAAGGAGTGACAGTTCTAAGAACCAAGGTCAACGAAGAATTTTTTTGAAGACACTTTACTGGATGACTGGAAAAAGCTAATGGAAAGGGAAAATTAAAGATACAAGAGATAACTGGAGCAAAACTGATTTTTAAAATATTAAAAACTGAGTTTTGATTCTGGTTCTGTTATTACAAATCTTGTGACCCTAGAAAAGTTATTCAACTGTATAAAATTTCCTCATTTGAAAAATGGTAACAACCCTGCATGATCTGCACATGTACCCCAGAACCTAAAATACAATTAAAACAAAAAACAGAAAAATGAAAAGACTATTAGCTAAACTATAAGCTACTCATGAGAACAAGGACCTTTGTCCATATTCACCACTAAATCCATAGCACCTACCACAGTGCCTGACACATACAAGACATTTAATATTCAAACAATGAATTAAAAGTATGTCCACATACTTCACAGTGTTTTGTAAAAATCAAATGATGCAGTATGAGTAAATATATTTTGAACAAAATTTAAATTTTTGCTTTTAAATTTTTATATGGCTGACTATACACCCCATTTAAGATCTTTAAAAGGTGTGTACAGTCAGAATGACTATCTTTTAAAAATCAAAAAAACAATGTTGGTGAGGCTACAGATAAAAGGGAATGCTTATATACTTCTAGTGGGAGTACAAATGAGTTCAGTCACTGTGGAAAGCAGTTTGGTGGTTCCTTAAAGAACTTAAAACAGAAGTGCCATTTGACCCAGCAATCCCATGACTGGGTATATCCCATGATTGGGTATATCCTATTATTGGGTATAACTAATGGATTATAAATCCTTCTACAACAAAGACACACTGAACATGGATGTGTATGTTCATTACAGCACTATTCACAATAGTAAAGAAAAGGAATTGACAGATAGTAGAAGATAGCCGAATAGGAACAGCTCTGGAGTGCAGTTCCCAGCGAGAACGCAGATGGTGAGTGATCACCGCATTTCCAAATTAGTTTTTACTGCCCACAGACCAGGAGATTCCTGGACGGAAAAGCACCACAAGTTTCCAGCACGGCTGTTTCAGCTGGCGCAGCGGGTCTCTGCACAAAACTCACACAAATCTGGGCGGCTGTTTCAACTGGCACCTGGAATGCCTGGGAGACACAGTTGCCCATTGAACTGAAAATAAGAGGGCTAAAACAGGGAGCCAGGTGATCTGGTCTGGCAGGTCCCACCCCTACAAAGACCAGCAATCTGAAACGCTCTGGATTGAGAGTTTCACAGCAAGGACAGCTGGACCCAGGACAGTTCAGCTCTGTTGGGGGAAGGGCGTCCGCCACTACCGAGGCAGTCCACCACTACCGAAGCAGTTCACGATTACCGAGGCAGCCCACCACTACCAAGGCAGTCTGCCATTACCGAGGCAGTCTGCCATTACATAGGCAGTGCACCATTATTGAGGCAGATCGCCATTACTGAGGCAGTTCTAACTATACCTCTCTAAACAAAACCACAAGGAAGTTCTCACAGCAGCTGGGCAGAGCCCACGGCAGCTCAGCAATGTCTCTGCTGGCAGACTGTGACTAGGCTACCTCCTCGCTGGGCAAGGCATCTCTGAAAAAAGGAAGCAGCAGGTCAGGAACTTATAAATAAAGCCCCACCTTCCCAGGACAGAGCACCTGGGAAAAAAAGGCAGTTATGAGTTCTGCTGTAGCAGACTTAAACGTACCTGCCCAGAAGCTCTAAACTGAACAATGGAGCTCACAGCTCAGCACCTGAGCTCCTATAAGGGACAGACTATCTCCTTAAGCAGCTCCTGGCCCCGTATATCCAAAAAGACACCTCATGAAGGAGAGCTCAGGCTGACATCTGGCGGGTATCCTTCTGGGACAAAGATAACAGAAGAAGAAACTGGCAGCAACCCTTACTATTCTGCAGCCGCCGCAGGTGATCCCCAGGTAAGCAGGGTATGGAGCAAACCTCCAGCAGTGAGGCCTGACTGTTAGAAGGAAAACTAAAAAACAGAAAGAAATAACTTCATCATCAACAAAAAGGACGTCCACTCAGAGACCCCATTCAAATAACACCAACTGCAAACACCACAGGTAGATAAATCCACAAAGATGGGAAGAAACCACAGCAAAAAGGATGAAAACACCCAAAACAAGAATGTCTCTCCTCCTCCAAGGGATCACAACTCCTCACCAGCAAGGGAACAAAGCTGAATGGAGAATGAGTCTGATGAATTGACAGAAACAGGCTTCAGAAAGTGGGTAATAACAAACTTCTCTGAGCTAAAAGAACATGTCCTAACCCAATGCAAATAAACTAAGAACCGTGAAAAAAAGTTTGACAAAATGCTAATGAGAATAAACAGCTTAGAGAAGAATATAAATGAATTGATGGAGCTGAAAAACACTACACGAGAACTTTGCAAAGCATACACAAGTTTCAATAGCTGAATCAATCAAGCAGAAGTAAAGAGATCACAGATTGAAGATCAACTCAATGAAATAAAATGAAAAGGCAAGATTAGAAGAAAAAAGAGTAAAAAGAAATGAACAAAGCCTCCAAGAAATATGGGACTATGTGAAAGACCTAGTCTATGTTTGATAGGTGTACCTGAATGTGACGGAGAGAATGAATCCAAGCTGGAAAATACTCTTCAGGATATTATCCAGGAGAACTTCCCCAACCTAGCAAGGCAGGCCAATATTCAAGTCCAGGAAATATAGAGAACACCACAAAGATATTCCTCAAGAGAGCAACCGCAAGGCACATGATCAACAGATTCACCAGGGTTGAAATGAAGGAAGAAATACTAAGGGAAGCCAGAGAGAAAGGTCGGGTTACCCACAAAGTGAAGCCCATCAGACTCACAGCAGATCTCTCAGCAGAAACTGTACAAGCCAGAAGAGAGTGGGGACCAATATTCAACATCCTTAAAGAAAGGAACTTGCAACCTAGAATTTCATATCCAGCCAAACTAAGCTTCATAAGCGAAGGAGAAATAAAATCCTTTACGAACAAGCAATTGCTCACAGATTTCATCACCACCAGGCCTGCCTAACAAGAGCTCCTGAAAGACGCACTAAACATAGAAAGGAACAACCAGCACCAGCCACTCCAAAGACCTACCAAATGGTAAACAGCATCAACACAATGAAGAAACTGTGTCAACTAATGGGCAAAACAACCAGCTAGCATCAAAATGGCAGGATCAAATTCACACATAACAATATTAACCTTAAATGTAAATGGGCTAAATGTCCCAATCAAAAGACACAGACTGGCAAATTGGATAAAAAGTCAAAACCCATTGGTGTGCTGTATCCAGGAAACCCATCTCATGTGCAAGGACACACGTAGGCTCAAAATAAAGGGATGGTGGAAGAATTTACCAAGCAAATAGACAGCAAAAAAAAAAAAAGCAGGAGTTGCAATACTAGTCTCTGATAAAATAGACTTTAAACCAACAAAGATCAGAAGAGACAAAGAAGGGCATTACATAATGGTAAAAGGATCAATACAACAAGAAGAGCTAATGATCCTAAATATATACGCACCTAGTACAGGAGCACCCAGATACATAAAGCAAGTTCTTAACAACCTACAAAGAGACTTAGATTCCCACACAATAGTAGTGGGAGACTTTAACACTCCACTGTCATTATTAGACAGATCAACGAGACAGAAAATTAACAAGGATATCCAGGACTTGAACTCAGATCTGGACCAAGCACACCAAACAGACATTTACAGAACTCTCCACCCCAACTCCACAGAATATACATTCTTCTCAGAACCACATCACACCTACTCTAAAACTGACCACATAACTGGAAGTAAATCCTCAGCAAGTGCAAAAAAACAGAAATCATAACAAACAGTCTCTCAGACCACAATGCAACCAAATTAGAACTCAAGATTAAGTAACTCAGAACCGCACAACTTCATGGAAACTGAACAACTGGCTTTTGAATGTTGACTGGATAAACAATGAAATGAAGCCAGAAATAAAGATGTTCTTCAAAACCAATGAGAACAAAGAAACAATGTAGCAGAATCTCTGGGACACAAAGTAGTACCTAGAGGGAAATGTATAGCAATAAATGCGCACATGAGAAGCAAGGAAAGATCTAAAATTCGACACCCTATCATCAAAATTGAAAGAGCTAGAGAAGCAAGATAAAAAAAAAACTCAAAAACTAGCAGAAGGCAAGAAACAACTAAGATCAGAGCAGAACTGAAGGAGACAGAGACACAAAAAACCCTTCAAAAAATCAATAAATCCAGGAGCTGGTTTTTTGAAAAGATCAACAAAATAGACCACTAGCCAGATTAATTTAAAAAAACACAAAAAAGAGAGAGAAGAATCAAACAGATGCAATAAAAAATGATAAAGGGGATATCAACACCAATTCCACAGAAATACAAAATACCATCAGAGATTACTACAAACAACTCTATGCACATAAACCAGTAAACCTGGAAGAAATGGATAAATTTCTGGACACTTGTACCCTCCCAAGACTAAACAAGGAAGACGTTGAAACCCTGAATAGACCAATAACAAGGGCGGAAGTTGAGGCAGCAATTAATAGCCTACCAACCAAAAAAGCCCAGGTCCAGATGGGTTCACAGCTGAATTCTACCAGACATACAAAGAGGAGCTGGTACCACTCCTCTGAAACTATTCCAAACAATCCAAAAAGAGGGAATCCTTCCCACATCATTTTATGAGACCAACATCATCCTGATATCAAAACCTGGCAGAGACTCAACAAGAAAAGAAAACTTCAGGCCAATATCCATGATGAACATAGATGCAAAAATCTTCAGTAAAATACTGGCAAACCAATTGCCACAGCACATCAAAAAGCTTATCCATCATGAACAAGTAGGCTTCATCTCAGGGATGCAAGGCTGGTTCAACTTAAAGTCTATAAATATAATTCACCACATAAACAGAACCAAAGACAAAAACCACAGGATCATCTCAATAGATGCAGAGAATGCCTTTGACAAAATTCAACAGCCCTTTATTCTAAAAACTCTCAGTAAACTAAGTATCGATGGAATGTATCTCAAAATATTAAAAGCTATTTACAACAAACCTACAGCCAATATCATACTGAATGGGCAAAAACTGGAAGCATTCCCTTTGAAATCTGGCACTAGACAAGGATGTCCTCTCTAACCACTCCTATTCAATACAGTATTGGAAGTTCTAGCCAGAGCAATCAGGTATGATAAAGAAATAAAGAATATTCAATTAGGAAAGGAGGAAGTCAAATTGTCTCTATTTGCAGACCCCATCGTCTCAGCCCAAAATCTCTTGAAACTGATAAGTAACTTCAGCAAAGTCTCAGGATATAAAATCAACGTGCAGAAATCACAAGCATTCCTACACACCAATAACAGACTAAAAGAGAACCAAATCAAGAGCGAACTTCCATTCACAATTGCTACAAAGAGAATAAAATACCTAGGAATACAACTAATAAAGGATGTAAAGGACCTCTTCAAAGAGAACTACAAACCACTGCTCAAGGAAATAAGAGAGGACACAAACAGATGGAAAAACATTCCATGCTCATGGTTAGGAAGAATCAATATTGTGAAAATGGCCATACTGCCCAAAGTAATTTACAGATTCAACACTATCCCCCATTAAGCTACCTATGACCCTCTTCATGGAACTGGAACAAACCACCTTAAACTTGATATGGAACCAAAAGAGAGCCCGAATAGCCAAGTCAATTCTAAGCAAAAAGAACAAAGTTGGAGGTATCACCCTACCTGACTTCACTATACTAGAAGCCAACAGTAATCAAAACAGCACCGTGCTGGTACCAAAACAGATATAGACCACTGGAAAAGAACAGAGGCCTTGGAGGCAACACCACACATCTACAACCATCTAATCTTTGACAAACCTGACAAAAACAAGCAATGGGGGAAAGGATTCCCCTGTTTAATAAATGGTGTTGGTGAAACTGGCTAGACATGTGTAGAAAGCAGAAACTGGACCCCTTCCTGACACCTTGCACTAAAATCAACTCCAGATGGATTAAAGACTTAAACATAAGACCTAACACCATAAAATCCCTAGAAGAAAACCTAGGCAAAACCATTCAGGACATAGGCCTAGGCAAGGACTTCATGACTAAAACACCAAAAGCAATGGCAACAAAAGCCAAAATAGACAAATGGGATCTAATTAAACTCCAGAGCTTCTGCATAGCAAAATAAACAATCATTAGAGTTAACTGGCAACCAACAGAATGGGAAAAAATTTTTGCAATCTACCCCATCTGACAAAGGGCTAATAGCCAGAATCTACAAAGAACTAAAACAGATTTACAAGAAAAAAACAAACCCATTCAAAAGTGGGCGAAGGACATGAACAGACACTTTTCAAAAGAAGACATATATGAGGCCAACAAACATGAAAAAATGCTCATCATCACTGGCTATTAGAGAAATGCAAATCAAAACCACATTGAGATACCATCTCATGCCAGTTTGAATGGTGACCATTAAAAAATCTGGAGACAACAGATGCTGGAGAAGATGTGGAAACATAGGAACACTTTTACACTGTTGGTGGGAGTTTAAATTAGTTCAACCATTGTGGAAGACAGTGTGGCGATTCCTCAAGGACCTAGAAATAGAAATTCCATTTGATCCAGCAATCCCAATACTGGGTATATACCCAAAGGATTATAATTTGTTCTGTTATAAAGACACATGCACACGTATGTTCATTGAGGCACTGTATACAATAGCAAAGACCTGGAACCATGCCAAATTCCTGATGATAGACTGGACAAGGAAAATGTGGCACATATACACCACAGAATACTATGCAGCTATAAAAAACAATGAGTTTGTGTCCTTTGTAGGGACATAGATGAATATGGAAACCATCATTCTCAGCAAACTGACACAAGAACAGAAAATCAAACACTGCATGTTCTCACTCACAGGTGAGTGTTGAACAATGAGAACACATGGACACAGGGAGGGGAGCATCACACACTGGGGTCTGTTGGGGGGGACAGGGAGGGAGGCAGTGGGGGAGAGTTTGGGAGGGAGAACATGGGGGAGAAATGTCAGATGTATGTGATAGGGGGGATGGAGGCAGCAAACCATATTGCCATGTAAGTACCTAGGCAACAATGCTGCATGTTCTGCACATGTACCCCAGAACCTATAGTGCAATAAAATATACATTAAGAAAAAGAAAGAAAGAAAAGTAATTAACCTAAATGCCCATCGACGGTAGAATGGATATAGAAAATATGGTACATATATTAATACAACATGGAATACTATGCAGCCATAAAAAAAAGAACGAGATAATTCCTTTGCAGCAACATGAGTGGAGCTGGAGGATACTCTCCTAAGTGCACTAATATAGGAACAGAAAACCAAATACTGCATGTTCTCATTTATTAAGGTGGAGCTAAACACTGAGTACATATGCACACAAAGAAGGGAACAACAGACAGCGGTTCCTACCTGAGAGGGGAGAGTGGGAAGACGGTGAGGATCAACAAATTACCAACTGGGTGCTATGTTTATCACCTGAGTGACAAAATAATCTATACATCAAACCCCTGCAACATGCAATGTAACCTAAAATCATGTTATAAAAATACAAAACAGCTTTTTGTTTGTTCTACTATTTTTCTGTATTTTAATGCATTACTTTTGCTCTTACCGTCATATCAATTCCTCCCTCTGCTTTCTTTTGATTTACTCTCCTTTTTCTAACTTTTTAGCTGTGTGTTTAATTCATTTATTTTTTTCTCCTTATTTATATAAGTATTTAATGCTGTACATTTTATCTGATAAACATTTTTGCTATATTTCATAGATTCTAACATAACATTTGTTAAATATGGTTCATTTTATTTTATATTTTTCTTTGAGTCAAGAGTTTAAAAACTTTTTTTAATGTCAGAGTACGATGGTATTTTGGGTTTTTAGTTTATGAATATCTGTTAAATATCTGCATTATGACCAAAAAAAAAAAAAAACAGAGTGTGGTAGAAGAGGAGGGCCATCATAGCAAGCCATCTAATATAATTAGTTGATCTTCATTATTCATGGATTCCACATTTGCAAATTCACCTACCTGCTAAAATTTATTTGTAACCCCCCAAATCAATACTAGCAATGCTTTCTCAATAATTGGTGGCATGTGCAGAGAGGTGGAAAACCTGAGTCACTTGCCACTCAGCTGAAGTTAAGCGAGATAATGCTATGCCTTCTTGCTTAAGCTCTCATACTGCAAATAAGTATCATTTTCATAGTCTATTTAGTGCCATGATTTTTGCATTTTTGTACTTTTTGTTGGCAATTTTGCCATTTCAAATGACTTCCAACTAGTGTATTAAGTGTTGTTTAGTGTTCCTAAGAGCATGAAGCCCATGATGTGACTTACGGGGGAAAACACATGTGCTTAGATAAATGTCACTCAGGCATGAGTTACAGTGCTGTTGGCCCTAGGTTCAATGTTAAAGAAATCAATATATATTAAATAACATGTTTGAAACAAAAACAAACATAAAACAAGGTCTTTTATTGATCACTTCAGCAAACTGTTATGAGTAGAGGCTCTCAGGAACCTAACCCTGCATTTCCCCTAGGATCAATGTTTCAGTATTTGCTAATTCAGTGTTTGTGGCAACTTTGAAGAACATAAATACAGCAAATAACCAGAATAGATGGTACAATAATATAAATATGTATTACAATCAATTTACACCTTGTCTTAGTCTACTTTATGCTGCTATAACAAAATATCTCAGACTGGGTAATTAATAAAAAACAGAAATTCATTGGCTCACAGTTCTGGAAGCTGTGAAGTCCACGATCAAGGTGCAAGCAGGTCAGAGCCCAGTATCTCTGCTTCCGAGATGACACCATGCACGCTGCATCCTCTGAAGAGGAGGGTTATGCTGGATCCTCACGTAGCAGGGATACGGGCCAAGAGAGAACACAAGGGAAATGAACTTGCCCTTTTCTAATGGAACCAGTCCTACCCAAGAGGGTGTAGCCCTCATGGCCTAATCACCTCAGAAACTCCTACCTCTTAACATCATTACAACAGTGATTAAATTTCAACATGAGCTTTAGACAGGACAAATATTGAAACCACAGCATACCTTGCCTGCTTTTAGAGAGTGCTCTTGGTCCATTCTCTATTGCCATACCCCAAGATGTCCTTAGCTAAGAAGATCTGCATATAAGGCTCCTCCTTGCAGGGTCCCAGGACACAAGAATCCCTGCCCAAACAGCCTGAAGTCAAGAGGAAGCTTATACCTCTGGCTGGGGGTAGAAGAGAAGGTAGAACAAGTGGTGGCTGCCTCTGTACTACTGCACTCTGGCATAGAAGCCCAAGGACTCTGTCTTAGTCTATTTGGACTGCTACAACATAAAAACCATAGACTAGGTTGCAACAACAAAGATTTATTGCCTAAATCAAGGCACTGGCAGATTTATGGTCTGGTGAGGGCCTGCTTCATAGATGGCTGTCTTCTTCCTCTGTCCTCACATCGTGACAGAAGTGAGGGAGGCAGGGCACAGTGGCTTCCACCTGTAATCCCAACACTTTCAGAGGCCAACGTGAGCGAATCACCTGAGGTCAGAAGTTTGAGACCAGCCTGACTAACATGGTGAAACCCTATTGGGAGGCTGAAGTGGAAGAATCTCTTGAACCCGGGAGGCAGAGGTTGCAGTGAGCTGAGATCACACCATTGTACTCAAGCCTGGGTGACACAGAAAGACCCCATCTCAAAAAAAAAAAAAAAAGTGGGGAATTTCTCTGGTGTCTCTTATATAAGGGCATTAATCTCATTCGCAAGGGCTACACCCTCATGATCTAATCACCCCAAAAGGCCCTGCCTCCTAATGTCATCACACTGGAGGTTAGGAATTCAACATTTGAATTTGGGGGAGACATAAGGATGCAGTCCATAAGAAACTCCAAGAATTCTAAATTTAATCCTGCTCTTCCAGGTCTATATGAAGGTATATTTATTTGTAAGGAAAATATATTTTTAAAGATAGGATTTCAACATATTTTATTTAATATTACTAGCTTGATTGACAATGTTTAAATATGCAAGCATGTGGTATGTAGACTTTATATTATTTCTCTGGGTCTAAAAATATTAGGAGTGGGCCTTATTACTTGGTACATTAATTTTTATGGGTACATAGTAGGTGTATATATTTATGGAGTACATAGATATTTTGATACAGGCATACAACACATAATAGTCACAGCAGGGTAAACAGGGAAAAAGGAAATTAGTATGTCAAGCATTTCACCTCAAGCATTTATCCTTTATGTTACAAACAATCCAATTAAGCTCTTTTAGTTATTTTTAAACGCACAATAAATTATTGTTGATTGCAGTCACCCTGTTGTGCTACCAAATACAACTTATTCATTCTATCTAGCTCTATTTTTGTAACCATTAACCACCCCCACTGCCCTCTCCCCACCTATCTACCCTCCCCAGCCTCTGGTAACCATTATATTATTTTCCATCTCCATGAGCTCAATTGTTTTAATTTTTAGTTCCCACAAATAAGTGAAAACATGTGAAGTTTGTCCTTCTCTGTCTGGTTTATTTCACTTAATATAATGTCCTCCTCTTTCCATGCATGTTGTTGCAAATGACAGGATCTCACTTTTTATGGCTGAATAGTACTCCATTGTATATATATACTATGATTTTAAATCCATTTGTCTGTCGATGTACACTTAAGTTGCTTCCAAATCTTGGCTATTGTGAATAGCGCTGTCGTAAACATAGGAGTGCAGATATTTCCTTGATATACTAATTCCCTTTTTCTGGAGTATATAATTAGCAGTGGGATTGCTGGATCGTATGGAGTTCTACTTTTAGTTTTTTGAGGAACCTCCAGACTGTTCTCCATAGTAGTTGTACCAATTTAATTCCTATCAACTGTGTACAAGTTTTCCCTTTCTTCCACATCCTCACCACCATTTGTTATGGCCTTTTTAATACAAGCCTTTTTAACTGGGGTGGGATGACATCACCTCATAGTTCTGATTTGTATTTCTCTGATCATCAGTGATGTTGATTGAACTTTTCATACACCTGTTTGCCATTTGGACATCTTCTTTTGAGAAATGTCTATTAAGGTTTTTTGCCCATTTTTAAAATCAAATTTTTTCCCCTATTTTTAAGCTCCTTATACATTCATTAGATGGGTAGTTTGATCTAGCTAGGACGTCCAGTACTATGCTGAATAACAGTAGTGACAGTGAGCATCTTTGTCATGTTCCAGATCTTAGAGGAAAGCCTTTCAGTTTTTTCCCATTCAACATAATACTAGCTGTGGGTTTGCCCTATATGGCGTTTACGATGTTCAGGTATGTTCCTTCTATAACCAGTTTCTCAAGGGTTTTTATCGTGATGTGATGTTGAATTTTATCAAATGCTTTTTCAGTATCAATTGAAATTATTGTATGTTTTTTATCCTTCATTCTGTTGAGAAGATGGATCACATTGATTGATTTCTGTATGTTGAACCTCCTTGTATTAGAGGGATAAATCCCACTTGGTCACGGATGAATGATCCTTTTAACATATTGTTGAATTTGGTTTGCTAGTATTTTGTTGAGGATTTTTGCATCAATAGTCATCAGAGATACTGGCCTATAGTTTTCTTTTTTTTGACGTGTCTTTGTCTGGTTTTGGTATCAGCGAAATACTGGCCTTGTAGAATGAATTTTGAAGTATTTCCTCCTCCTCTATTTTTCAGAATAGTGTAAGTAGGATTACTATTAGTTCTTCTTTAAATATTTGGTAGAATTCAGCAGTGAAGCCATTGGGTCCTGGGCTTTTCTTTACTGGGAGATTTTATAACATCTTCATTTTTATTTAATTAAAAAAAAATTTGGGGGGGGGGTGGAGTCTCACTCTGTCACTCAGGCTGGAGTACAGTGGCGTGATTTCAGCTCACTGCCACCTCCACCTCCCAGGTTCAAGTGATTCTCCTGCCTCAACTTCCTAAGTAGCTGGGATTACAGGCGCATGGCACCACACCCAGCTGATTTTTGTATTTTTAGTAGAGACGGGGTTTCCCATGTTGGCCAGGTGGGTCTCGAACTTCTGACCTCAGGTGATCCACCTGCCTCGGCCTCCCAAAGTGCTGGAATTACAGGGGTGAGCCACTGAGCCCAGCCTGATTTTATTACATCTTCAATCTCATTACTTATTATTGGTCTGTTCAGGTTTTGGTCCTCCTTTTTTCATGTAGGCAAGTATTGTTATCAACTTCCCTCTTAACTGCTTTCGCTGTTTCCCATAGGTTTTGGCATGTTCTGTTTTCTTTTAACATTTGT
The DNA here is from genome assembly GCA_036589455.1 of Ateles fusciceps. Classification (NCBI taxonomy): domain Eukaryota; kingdom Metazoa; phylum Chordata; class Mammalia; order Primates; family Atelidae; genus Ateles; species Ateles fusciceps. Next base: position 1,979,063 of record JAZHEH010000681.1, on the reverse strand, counting down.
TTCAAGAAATTTTTCAATTTTCTTCTTAATTTCTTCATTGACCCACTGGTCATTCAGGAGCATGTTGTTTAACTTCCAAGTATTTGTATAGTTTGCAAAACTCTTTATTATTGATTTCTAGTTTTACTCCATTGTGGTTGGAGAATATGCTTGATATTATTTAGACTTGTTTGAATTTTTTAAAACTTGTTTTGTGACCTAACACATTGTCCATCTTTGAGAATGATACATGTGCTGAGGAGAAGAATGTTTATTCTGCAGCTGTTGGATAAAACGTTCAGTAAATATCTATCAGGAAGATCCATTTGGTCTATAGCACTGATTAAATCTGTTGTTTCTTCATTAATTTTCTGTCTGGAAGATCTGTCCAATGATGAAAGTGGGGTGTTGAAGTCTCCAGCTACTATTGACTTGGGTTCTACCTTCCTCTTTGGCTCTAATAATGTTTCTTTATATATCTGGCTGCTCTAGATATATATTTGGTGCATATATTCTTACAGTTGTAATATCATCTTGCTGCATTAACTCCTTTACCACTATATGACCTTCTTTGTCTCTTTTTATAGTTTTTTTTTCTCCTTGAAATCTATTTTGTTTGATATAAGTATAGCTCTTTCTACTTTTTTTTGGTTTCCATTTGCATGGAATGTATTTCTCCATCCCTTTAAGTCTATGTGTGAAGTGTGCTTCTTACAGGCAACAAATGGTTGGATCTTGTTTTTTCTAATTTATTCAGCCACTATGTCTTTTTGGAGAGTTTAGTCCATTTACATTCAGTGTTATTATTGATAAGTAAGGACTTACTCATGCTATTTTGTTATTTGTTTTCTGGTGTTCTCTTCTTTCTTTCCTTCCCTCCTGTTTTCCTTACAGTGAAGGTGATTTTCTCCAGTGGTATATTTTAATTTTTCCTTTTTATTTTTTGTGTATCCATTGTGTTTTTTGATTTGAGGTTACCATGAGGTTTGCAAATACTATCTTATAACCTATACTTTTAAACTAATGACAACTTAACCCCAATTGTATAAACTAACAAACAGATAACCAATAAAAATTCTACACCTTTACTTTATCCCTCCACTTTTTAAGTGTTTATTGTTTCTATTTTGTATCTCATTATACTGTCCAGGTCTTGAAAAGTTATTGTAGCAATGACTTTTTATAGGTTCATCTTTTACTCTTTCTTCTCAGGATACAAGTAATTTACACACCACAATTACCATGTTATAATAGTCTGTGAGTTTTTCTGTGTACTTACTGTTACCAGTGAATTCTCTACCTTCAGATGGTTTCTTATTGCTTATTAATGTACTTTTCTTTCAGATGGAAGTACTCTCTCTAGTATTTCTTGTAGGACAGGTCTGTTGTTGATGAACTCCCTTAGCTTGTGTTTGGGAAAGTCTCTTATTTTTCTTTTATATTTGAAGGATATGTTCACTGGATATACTATTCTAGAATAAGTTCTTTTTTCCCTTTAGCACTTTAAATATGTCATGCCACTCTTTCCTGGCCTATAAGGTTTCCACTGGGAAGTCTGCTGCCAGATATATTAGAGCTCCTTTGCATGCTATTTGATTCTTTTCTCTTGCTGCTTTTAGGATCCTCTCTTTATCCTTGACCTTTGGGAGTGTGATTATTAAGTATCTTGAGGTAGTCTTATTTGGGTTAAATCTGCTTGGTGTTCTATAACCTTCTTGTACTTGAATATTGATATCTTTCTCTAGGTTTAAGAAGTTCTGTGTTATTAACCCTCTGAATAAACTTTCTACCCCTCTCTCTACCTCTACTTTAAGTACAATAATTTTTAGATTCGCCCTACTGAGGTGATTTTCTAGGTGTTGCAGGCATGCTTCCTTCTTTTTTTATTCTTCTTTCTTTTGTCCCTTGTGACTGTGTATTTTCAAGGAGCCTGTCTTCAAGCTCACTAATTCTTTATTCTGCTTGATCACTTCTGCTGTTAAGATATGCTGATGAATTCTTCAGGATATGAATTGCATTTGTCACCTCCAAAATTTCTTCTTTATTCATTTTAATTATTTCGATCTCTGTTAAATTTATTTGATAGGATTTTGAAATGTTTCTCTGTGTTATCTTGAATTTCACTGAGCTTCCTAAGAAGACCTATTTTGAATTCTCTATTTGTAAGGCCATATATCTCTATCTCTCCGGGATTGGCCACTGTTGCCTTATTTAGTTTGTTTGGTGAGGTCATGTTTTCCTGGATGATCTTGATACTTGTGGATGTTCATTGGTGCCTGGGCGTTGAAGAATTAGGTATTTATTGTAGTCTTCATAGTCTGTGGTTGTTTGTAGCAGTCCTTCTTGGGAAGGCATTCCAAGTATTCAGAGAAACTTATGTGTTGTAATGTAACTCTTTGGTCACTGCCTCTATATCTTCATTTAGAGGGAATCCCAACTTCAGTAATGTTGTGGCTCTTAGAGACTTGTAGTTACTGACTCGGTGATCTTGGGTAAGATCTGGGAGCATTCCCTGGATTACTAGGCAGGCTTTTGTACTCTCTCTCTTCCCTCTCCCTTTCTCTCTCTCTCTCTCTCTCTGCTGAGCTGCTGGAGCTGGGGAAGGGGTAACACAAGCACCTATGTGGCCATCACCACTGGGACTGTGGTGGTTCAGACTTGAAGTCACCACCACACTGGGTTGCTCAAAACCCACAGTGACCACTACCTGGCTACCCACCTATGTTCACTCAAGGTCCCAGGGCTCTATAATTACCAGATGTTGAATTCAGCCGGGCTTGTGTCCTTCCCTTTAGGGCAGTCAGCTTCCCCCTGGCCCTGGGCAAACCCAGAGATGCTATCTGGGAGCCAGGGCTTGGAGTTGGAATCGTAGTCTACCTGGTGCTCTATTCTACTGTGGCTGAGCTGGCACCCAAGCCACAAGACAATGTCTTTCCCACTTTTTCCTCTTTTCCTCATGCAGAAGGAGTCTCTCCCCTATGATCACCACCACTCCAGGCCTGCAGCAAGTACTGCCTGGCTACCACTGATGTTCATTCAAGGCCTAAAGACTCTTCAGTCAGCTTGTGGTGAATGCTGCCAGCCCCGAGTCTCTTTAGGGCAGTGGGCTCCCTCTGGCCCAGGGAAGGTCCAAAGATGCTGTTCAGGAGCCACAGTCTGGAACTGGGTATGCCAGGAACCCACTTGGTGTTCTACCCCACTGTAGCCACGCTGGTATCCAAGGTGCAAAACAAAGTCCCTTTACTCTTCTTTCTCCTTTCCTCAGCAGGAATCTCTCTCCATGGCCACCATAGCTGGGAATGCGCTGGGTCACAACTGAAGCCAGCACAGTCCTAAGTCTTACCCAAGGCCCACGGCAAGTACTGCCTGGGTACCAGTGATGTCAAAACCCAAGATTTCTTTAGTCAGTAAGTAATGAATCCTGCTAGAACTGGGTCTTTCCCTTCAAAGCAGAAGGTTCCCCCTCTGGCCCAGGGTATGTCTAGAAATGTTGTCCAGGAGATAGAGCCTAGAATGGGCAGGAGGGGGGCGGGGGCAGGGTGGCTCTGGACTCTGCCTGATACCCTATTCTACTGTCGCTGAGCTGGTATCCAAGTTGCAAGACACAGTTGTCTTTCCTCTCTACTATCTTCACCTCAAGCAGAAGGAAGGAGTCTCTCCCAGAGTTTTAGCTGTGTTGCCTAAGGTTGGGGGAAGGTTGATGCAAGTACTACCTTTGTCACCCTAGCTGGTGTCTCATCAGGTCATGTGCACCCCAAGTCAACTGGCTGTGAGCCCAGCATAACACCTGTCCAGGAATTACAATCCTTGTGGCCTAGACTGCCTTTCAAGTTAATTCATGACCCCAGATGACTTTAGCTTTGGTGGAGGGCTTGCTGGAACTCAGGTTCAGACCTCTGGGATGGACAACTTACCATCTAGGGCTGGTCTAAATGATCTCTTTGTGGGTGCTGGCTGAGTTCTGCCAAGTGTTGCTTTCCACTGTGACACAGCAGCACTGTGAATGCAACATTCTACAAGCATGGTGCTCTCCCTTCCCCTGAGCACATGGATTTTCTTTCCATGCCACATGCCACTGCAGGGGGATGGGGGAGGAATGGTGTAGGTGATTAAAGATTGTCCTTCCTATCCTACTCCAGGCCTCCTTCCTTAATATAGCTGTCCAATTTGATGTTCCTGCAGAAGGGATGATCACTGGAGGCTTCTACTTGGCCATCTTGTTCTGCTTCCTCTCTAGGAGTAGGCCTTATTAATATTACATTATTACTGTCACTTTTTCACAATCTTGTCAAATGAGGGAGGGAAAAAAGAACATTCAAGAAACCTTATATTTTTAGTGATCTTTGCGTTAGTTTACTTAATTTAGAAAAGAAACAACTCTTTAAATGGTAATTTAATTTGCAATATTTTTCTTACTTAACTCCCAGGGGGATTGGAGGCAATCATACGGCGGAACAGTAAGTGACTAAATTTTTACATTTCTAAGATCTTCATACAGTTTAACACAAAACAAACCAAAAAATATCATCTAATATATAATTTATGTCAAATGCTTTTGTGACACATTACTCTAGTACATGCATAAGATGACATTCACTAAACAGGGACATCTAGAGAGTCACCAAAGTTTAAGGGAGTTGTACAAGCAAAAAGGTCACTGTAAGAGTAGATTCAAAAATCTACTTATGTATCTGGGAAGATCATGGCTCAAAGCATGGTTGGAATAACCAGCTTTTTGGGCCTTTTATATTATATAATAATAAATTGCTCCAGTTGAATGCTTCACCACCTGAAGTTCCTTTTAATATTCACTTTCTAAAAACCTGATATAAAGAATCTAGAATAATTTGTGATATATGTTTAAACACCTTTAAAAATTACAAGATTGTCTGCAAAAATCACTGTGATTGTGAAGCAATCATGTCTAAACTAAAAGATGAATTAAAGTGGGTAACAGAGGCTTTTCAAAAACTCTTTTTCCCTTATAATTTTCATGACTATTATTCTTAAAAACAGTATTCTTTAGTAAACTGAAAATTACATGCTTATATTCTCTATTTTCTTTTTCAGATATTTTCCTTTAACTACCTAATATGCTTATTCTTCCTGATTCCAACATTCTCTTCTGAAACACTAAAGCTCTCAAACACGTGTCTTCAGACTAGCTATTGAAAACCTCAAGAGAAAAATGTTCCACACTCTTAGCTGAACTATTAAAAATGAAATCTAGCAGCTAGATAGCCTCTGAGGACAGGTGTAGACAAAACACTGGTTCAGATTGCTATAGGTCAAATCACTTCACATGCTGTGGCTCTATTCTGTCATGAGTTCACATGGGTCAAGGGCTATCTAACATCACCACTGAACCTGTAAGGAATAACAGAAAAGGGAGAACAATTGCAACTCATATAGAGAGGCCAAATGAACAGAACCAACTTCCTTCTTAACCCTTCTATTCTACTTCAGCAAAATCCAGTACAATTCAACCAAAGCATGTACTAAGAATCTATTACATTGAGTCCATGAAATTGGTGCTACCAAGGACACAAAAATAACTGAGACAGGATCCCTGCCTCCAAGGACTTCACTTCTAGCTGAGAGGCAGCTACAGGCATAAGCAATTAGAGTAAAAATAGGATATGGACAGTGGAATAACAGAGTTATGACATATCAATGGAACACCTAAGAAGTGGGGAGATTTCTTGAGTAACTATAAGGAAACGTTCAAAAAGTTCTTTGAGTTGTACCTTAATGGAGGGTGGACTTCCTCCACTGAATAGGAAGAAATGGGAAGAGGGCTTCTTGTTTACAATGGGGTAGTGCTAGTCTATTTGTTCCCACCTTTTCACTGACAACTACAAAATGAAGATGATCTATATTATAAAACAGTGTAAAAGCACTAAAGAATTGACAAGATAGTAAGACCAAAACTGAAGGAAAAACAATCAAAGAACTGAAGGTGTTTTTGCCCTGAGAGTATTTTGCCTATTCTGGAAATTATTCTGGAAATGAACTTTTGTTTTGATAGCCCTATTTGGCTTAAGATAATTACATATATCATAGAAGAACTGCCTGAAGAAAGGACAAGATATTAGAACAGAAAACAAAAGGCTGAAACTGAGTCCCACATCTAGCTGTGCAGAAGAGATACGTTCTGCAACATCAGGCTGAAAGGCTGCGTCAGGTGTGGGGAGGATATATTCCCACAATTACGGCATATGCTGGTCCTTGCCCTTCTTCCTCACAACACAGCAACCCGGGGGGCATTTCTTTTCCATAAACTTGCTGTGCAACCTTGCTTTCCAATTCCAGCAACTGGTAATAGCATTAACTTCCCAACATGCAACTTGAACACTTACAAAGGAAGAACAATTTTTATAGGTGCCCAGATCCAAAGGCAATGTGAAAATTACATGTAATCAAAACTACTTGTTGAAAATCTTTAAATTGTCCATTAAGTATAGTATCTTAAGTTTCATGACTATAACCTACAATATTGTAATATGAGAAAGATATATATTTGGTCTCTGCCCCCTGGTTCCTGGCAAACAGCTCCTAAAACCCTTGGAATCTCTTAAGTGAAGAGGATCTTTTGCATGCTAACGAAATGCCTAGTGGCTGGAGGCACCTAGGCAGCTTCAGGAGGGGGGCTGGTGACCAGAAAGACCAAAGCATGACTGGAGGGTTGGGACTTTCAGCCCCAGCCCTACATCTCCAGGGAGAGGAGAGGGGGTTGATGGTTGAGCTGATCACCAGCAGCCACTGATTTAATCAAGTGTGCCTAGCTAATAAAGCCTTCATTAAAATGGACGGAGTTCAGTGACCTCCAGGTAGGTTAACAAGAAAACACTGTGCCATTAATATAAATACTATCTTTTCTCTAAAGATATAATCTATTATTGCTGCATTTATACAGTAGAAAAATTAAAACAAAAACAAAAACACTGGAAAGGTAACTGGGTAACTGCCTGCCTGCTTTTTTTCATACAGTTTTCAAAGTATATGTAGAGTGTGTCATAATTTCTTGCTACTAGTCAGTATGTTACTTAATCTCTGAGCCTTGGTTTACTATCTATATTAGGAATAATAATGATATTGCACTTTGCAGATTTAAATGAGTTAATTCGCATGAAGTGATTACAAGAGTATCTTATACATATTAAAGTTATTACTACATATCAGTTAAAGTTATTACTTAAATATTCATTTAAAATGTTATTCCTACCACTTTTATCACAAAAAAGAATTGTTTATAATAGTCTCTATGAGATAACTCTTTATTGTTACGTATCGTGCATTCTATATATTAATATCTAGATGACAGCTAAACAGTTAACTATGGTAACAGAAATTATAATGTAGACTACAAGACAAGTTATATCTTCCTGATTTTTACTTACAACATTCCTAGATTTTTTTCACAAAATTTCTTTTAATGCCTAAGTACCTTTCCTGTAATCAAGTTCACTTTTGCTTTGCAGTGTACTCAAAAGACCTATTTAAAGAATTGTTCTTAACTCCCTTCTTTTCCAATGTGGTAATTTTCTTCTGACTGTAATACAGGTACCCTTTCTACTTTCTTTTTCAAGACATTAAAATGGATTACATAACTAGCTTAAAGCTAATCTATATATAACCGTGTCTAATCAAATGAGACCCTCTGAATGCCCACATAAGTATTAAGTGGTATTTTACACCCTTCCAACATTAAGACACTCCTGACTCAAATTACATGGATTTTCTTTATGATTATAGAACATACTATAACAGCAGCATATATTTTCCAACACAGTAACTCTTTTCCAATTGAGAAGTATCCTGTAATATAATCAGCATCAATGGGAAAAGACCCCCAGTTCTCAATTTAACAAAGCTTTTGAGATGAAGCTTTCTCTTCAGTAAATAGCAATTTTCACATGCATAACTACAAAAAATATTGGAATAACATAACTAATCATTCTGGACCTTAGACCATTTCAAAACAACGGACTATTATTCAAATTGTTTTTAACAGAAAACTAAAAAATATTTTAAAAAATTACTTCACAACTGATTTACAAATAACGTCCCTATTAATAAAACAGTGCTGAAAAATGTTGATTCAGTTACTTTTGTTTTTTATATAGTAAATTATTACACAGCAGGCTAACATGTATATCTCTAATAAGTAATATGTATGGTATGTGAATAATGTCTTTAAAGCTGATTCTGCACTTTACATATATATGTATCTTTAAAGAATTCTAAAATATGTCAATTAGTAAGAATTTTTTCAGAATCAGGACCCTGAATAAGCATTACATTTACAAAAACTGAAATAAACAAACAATATTTACTAAATCAACATGTATTGTAAACTAAGCAGCCTACAATTTACCAATATTTTATCTAAACAACTAATTGTGTAGGAGGTGTTAAATTCAAAGTCTTCTGAATTTGGAAAAGTACATGTAATACATGTGCCTTTTTACAAAATTAGAGAATGCTGTTAGTCAACTGTAATTTATTCTCCAACTGTTTTGTGACGTTGAAAAACACAGACTAACAAAATGTGGTAATTCTAATTGGGAAACAAGAATATGAACTTTAGAAGCCTCTTTTTGTTTCAAAAAATCTGACAAACATGATAAATAATATGATTTTCCCTTATAATTTTCTCCTTAAGTCTATTAGAAAGTCTAAACTTATCATGCAAAAAGAGTAAGAAAAATAACTTTCACTTTATAAGCCATAAAAAATCTAGATCCTTTCAAAATTATAAGAAAGTAGTAATTATGTCTGACCTTCCATAATACTTAATTAACTGTGCATAAATGAGGTGTTCCATGGAAATCCAGAAAAAATAAAAATTATGCCTTTAAACAACAGTAAACCCTTTTAGATGGCAATTATGAGAAGTGTGATATAATGGAAGAGAATCTAGAGTCAGAGGATATGTATGAAGCCTAAATCATAACCCTTACTAATTCTGTGTTTCTGACAAACCACTTAACTGTAACTAAGCCTTCATTTTCTCAAATACAAACATAGGGGTAATAAAACCTACCTTACAGAGGGTAAAACCAGATAAGAGGCAAAAGCATTTGTAAACTGCTAAGTACAATACGCATGCTACTAATTATACACTTAATACTCTATACTTCCTTTCATTCTTAAACAGAATAAACTGAACATAACTCATGGCCATAATTAAGATTATAAATTATTGTACTAAACTGTAATATAAGGACCACTAATACATCAACTCAGGCTAAAGAAGGGCAAAATGCTATGAGATGGTGTATTAATCCATTTTCACACTGCTGATAAAGATATACCAGGGACTGGACAATTTATAAAGAAAAAGAGGTTTAATGGAATCACAGTTCCACATGGCTGGGGAGGCCTCACAATCCTGGCAGCAGGCGAGAATGAGAACCAAGTGAAACGGGAAACCCCTTATAAAACCATCAGATCTTGTGAGACTTATTCACTACCATGAGGAGAACAGTATGGGGGAAGCCCCCCCCATGATTCAATTATCTCCCACCAGGTCCCTCCCATAACACATGAGAACTACGGGAACTACATTCAAGATGAGATTTGGGTGGAGACACAGCCAAACCATATCAGATTTATTGTCTCTTGCTGCCTGCTGCCAGTATACATAGCTACCTACAAGAAGCCTTCCCAGAATAACGCTAGTTGAAATTCTGTCTCCTGTAATTTGCTGCTTCACTTCATCTCTCACCCTTCTCAACAGGTAACTCTGTCTTCTACTTTACAGAGAACAAAAAAAGGTACCAAATGAGAGCTCATCAACTTTCTGCTACCAAACCTACAAGCAAACTGGCTATTGCAACCATCTTTTCTTCCTTCCTCCCTGTAACAATGAAGACAGGTCCCTCCTGTCTCTTACCTAAAGCTAATCCTTCTACCTAGGATTAAGATCCCATCCCATTCTGCCTTTGTTAATTACTCAATCTCTCCTATAACTTCAATCCCAAGCTTTTCTGTGGCTACTTCCCACACGACGTAAACATGTTCAAGTCTCTCTCATCTTCTAAAGAAAAGCAGGGGAAAAAAATCCAATCTTTTATCACAGTCCACCTACCCAGCTATACTGCCCCTGTCCTAGAGAAATACCATGAAATGCACTACGAGTAGGGGAGGGTAACCACAAGGAAGAGAGCCATGGCAGGGAGCTGGGGAGGCAAGATTACAACTAAGATCATTTTGAAACAATGAGTGAGAATCAGGTGAGGCAGTGGATGGGCAGGGTGCAAATGCAAAGGCACATGGCCACAGAAGGGTACCTGGCCTCTAAAAGGAAAAGAAAATAGTTCAGGGCTTCCATTAAATGACAAATTAATTAGAGATAGGATCTTGCTCTGTTGCCCAGGCTGGAGCACAGTGACCCAATCATATCTCACTACAGCCTTGAACACACAACTGGCTCACACTATTATCCCTCCCAAAATTCCTTACTAATAACAGCAAAGAAATAATAATTTTTTAAAAAAGTATAAATGTGTAAGAACAAACAGGAGGGAAATGTGTAAGAACAAACAGGAGAGAAGATAAAAAACAGGTGAAAAACATCAACATTTGAAGAGATGTAAAATCCATCCATAAATGACAACAAATTCAGTGTATCTGCAAAAACTGAAACCTAAATCTAAAGTGAAAGAGAAAAAGAAGTGAGTTCATTCACAAGGCCGGAGAAACTGGGGAATGGAAAGCATTAAGTACCTTTGAGAATGGGGTTGATGGGCAAAATGAAACAAGAGAAAGACTGGTTAAGACTAAAGAAATGGTTAGACCTCCATCTCTCTTCCTCACTATACAGCCAGGCATCCGCAGCAGAAAGCTACAGGTCTACCTTATGAGAGAAAGACCAGAGATGTTCTGGATTCAGGAACATGAGGCATGGCACTGACGACTAGGTTACAGCAGTGGATTAAAAACAAACAAACAGCAACAACAAAAGCATGGACATACAGAGCAGTGGGAGCCCAAGTTCCCACCAAATCTCCCAGGCAGGAGATTTGAGAATTCTTCTCTGGGAAATGGATTCAGATGCTGACATTTAAGGTTATCCAACAAAATGATAGCCATTGCTTGATGAAAGCCCCAGTCATGTACATGAATTTCCAAATCCGCTTGTAATATTTCATTCTGAAATAGAAACAGACAACCAAAGACCACCAGATATATGAAAAGCACCTCTACAATAAAAGAGAGGGGGTGGGGGAAGGAGGAAGAAGCAAAAGTGGAAAAAAAAATAGACCTTAAAAGAAGAAAAAGGAGAAAACTTTACTAATCTTAAAAAGATATTATATTTCTAAAATATAACAGAATTACCTAAAATGAAAATTCAATAAATAAGGCAAAACTTAACTGTGATAAGTTTATTAAAGGACCCTGTGGAAACAGTAGACAATACATGTAAAAGGATGGGAAAGAGATGGAAGCTATTGTTAAAAAAGAGCCAGTAGAAATGTGAGATATGAAAATTAGACAAGAAATCAAGACTTCCTTTAAGAAGTTTATCAGTAGATGGACACAGTAGAGGAAAAATAAAACCAGTGAACTTTACCACAATTAAATATAAATTATGCAAACTGAAACACAAATGGGAAAAAAAAAGACTAGAAAAAAAACCAGAGTATTCAGTAGCCATGGGACAATCAAATACACATACAATTAGAAACCTAAAAGGAGAAGAGAGGAAACAATACAGGTACTTTTAAAGAAAAAAAAAAAACAACCTTTCAGTCTAGAATCCTCTAGTAATAAAAATAGAGAATAGCTTTCAAAAAGAAAGGGCTGTGTGGGACAGGTCCTAACATGTATGATAAATTACATCATTTGCGAAGAACGACGGCAAGGAAAACTGAGCCAGCACCTCAAGAGGAAAACTGCTTGGAACATTTTAAAGTAGCAAAACTGTATATGTATATCCTATACCAGTTAAAACAATTCTTTAAGCATGGGATATGTGACCCCGCCCCCGTGGCTCCCTCATGGAGAATACTTTCTAGTCTGTCTTTGATCAGTGTTATGCAGGCACTGGCTGCCTGCTTGGTTTATTTTTCTTCTATGAGAAAACACAGAACACCTGGTTGTTAATAATCACCTGTTTAGAGAGAATAAATTTGTGGGTCAGAATCTGCTCAAGGCTCTCAGCTCTGAAGGCTTCTTAGCCTCTGAGGCTCTCAGCTCGAAAGGCTTTTAGCCCTCTGATAATCCCACTTTGCACTCTTATCTCTGTGTCTGTTTCTTAATTCCTTCAGTGCTGCCTGGGTTGGGGTTTCTTCAGCAGAGCTGGTCTTGGAAGGGCTGGGCATGGTGGCTCACACTTGTAATCCCAGCACTTTGGGAGGCCAAGGTGAGCAGATCACTTGAAGGCAGTAGTTTGAGACCAGCCTGCCCAACATGGTGAAACCCTGTCTCTACTAAAAATACAAAAATTAGCCAGGCACGGTGACACACCCTATGATCCCACCTACTTGAGAGGCTGAGGCAGGAGAATCACTTGAACCTGGGAGGCAGAGGTTGCAGTGAGCTGAGATTGTGCCACTGCACTCCAGCCTGGGCAACAAAGTGAGGAGCCATCTTAAAAAAAAAAAAAAAAAAAGAAAAGAAAACAGGCAAAATATATCATAGGCCAAGGGAAAATAATACCAGACAGAAACATCAGAAAGGGCAAAAATGATACAAACACATAAACACACAAAATTTATTTAAAAGAACAGAGTAGAAATACTTAAAATTATAATTATACTATAGTGTTGATAGCATATATAGAGGTAAAATATATCTGAAAACAAAAGAGAAAGAGAGAGATAATTGGAAGAATACTGTTGTAACTTTCTTAAGCTGTGAAGAAATAAAATGCATTTTGAAAGTAAACTGTGATAACTTAAAGATGGATATTGTAATCACTAGAACAATCACTAAAAAACACAAAAAAGGTATAGCCAAAAATTCAACAGAGGAAATAAAATGAAATACTAAAAATACTTGATGCACCCAAAAGATGATAGGAAGAACAGAGGGACAAAGAGCAGACAGGACAAATATGAAAGGAATGAAGGAAAGAAGTGAGTAAGGAGGGAGGAAGGAAAGAAGGAAGAAAAGAGAGAAAGAAAGAACACATTTAAATCCAAGCACTGTTAATAACTGCATTAAATGTAAATGAACTAAATACTTCCCCAAAAAAGACAGAGACTGACAGATTGGAAAGTTTCTTAAGTCTCAATTATGAGCTATACACAAGAACATATAATTCAAATATAATATACAGACAGGTTAAAAGCACTTTATCTTTATATAAATAAATAACTACAAAATTTCCCACAAAGAAACCTCCGGCCAAGTCTAGTAGCTCACTCCTGTAATCTCAGCACATCAGGAGGCCGAGGCAGGTGGATCACCTGAGGGCAGGAGTTCAACACCAGCCTAGCCAACATGGTGAAATCCTGTCTCTACTAAAAGTACGAAAAATTAGTTGGGCATGGTAGTGGGCACCTGAAATCCCAGCTACTTGGGAGTCTAAGGCAGGAGAATTGCTTGAATCCGGGAGGTGGAGGTTGCAGTGAGCCAAGACTGTGCCATTGCACTCCAGCCTGGGAAACAAGAGGAAGACTCTGTCTCAAGAAAAAAAAAAAGAAACCTTTAAGCCCAAATGAATGCCCTAGTAAATTCTATTAATCATTTAACTAAGAAAAAAAAATAGAAGTCTTATACAAACTCAGAAAAGAAAGAAAATGAAATCACAACTCATTTTATGGGGCTAGCATAACTATGATAATAAATTTAGACATAAACATTATAAGAAAAGAAAATTACAAATGTACAGCATGAACTTAAACATAAAAATCCTTAACAAAATAATAGCAACTAGATTCCCTCAATATATAAATATAATACTGCTTCATGACAAGTGAAGTTTGTTTATCCTTGGAATGAGAAGTAGGCTTAAGAAAAATCTATGTAATTCACCACATTAACAAATTAAATTAGGAAAATCAATAAATGTAAAATTCAATAAATGCAAAAAAGGATCTAACAATTTTAAATATCTACTTATTATAAAAATTCTTAGCAAAGTATTAATTAAAATAATTTCCCCAAGCTGATAAAGGACATTTTTAAAAACATACAGCTAACAGTATACTTACTAGTAAAATATTGAAGGTTTTCCTCCTAAAATCAGGAACAAGGCAAGGATATCTGCTTTTAACACTTCAACTGAACATTTTAATAGAAGCAACCAGCTAGTGCATTAAGGCAAGAAAAGGAAATAAAAGACATACAGATTGATAAGACAGAATTAAAGCTCTCGTTATTTGCAAATGCCATAATTGTACTGGCAGAAAATTCTAAGAAATCGACAAAAATAGCTATAAAAATTAAAAGGCAAATTTACCTAGATTGTAGGATACAAGACCACTACATAAAAACAAGCTATAATTTTATATACTATCAATCAACAACTGAAAAATGAAATATTTTTCAAAATACCATTTACAATGGAACCAAAAACAAATAACTAGAAACAAATTCAAAAAAAGATATGTAAGACCTCTACACTGAAAATTATAAAATATTGATGACAGAAATGAAAGATGGCTTAAGTCAGGAGAAGGTTACATGTTCATGGATTCAAAGACTCACTATTATTAAGATGCCCATTCTACCAGAGTGGATATATATTAATGCAATCTCAGTTTAAAACTCAAGCAAGATTTTTTTGGTAGACATTTGCAAGCTGATTCTAAAATTTCCATGCAAATACAATCAAAGTAGAATAATAAACTGGAAAAGAAGGATAATATTAGAGTACTAACTTTACAATGACTTTGAGACTGACTATAAATCTACAGTAATCAAGATGGAGGTATTAGTAAAAGGATAAACAAATATATAAAACAGAATAGAGTCCAGTAATAGACTCATATTGCCAAGGCAGTCCAATGGAGAAAAAAGTTTTCAACAAATGATGCTGGAACAACTGAATATCCATACTGAGGAAAAATAAAAACATGACTTCAGATCTCATGTTATACACAGAAATCATAAGTCTAAAGGTAAAAGCAAACGACTACTAAAGAAAAACATCGAAGAATATTCTCATAACTTTAGCGAAGATGGAAAGCATTAAGTATAAAACACACATTTGATAAATTATATTTTGTCAAAACAAAAAACTCCATGCATCAAAAGACATCATTAAGAAAATGACCTGGTAAGTCACAGACTAGGACAAAATATGCACAACATATATACAGAACCAATTATATATATATATATACACATATATATATATATATATATACACACACATATATTTTAAAATATAGTTCATAAAAGAAAATTATACAAATGTCCAATTATCACATTAAAAAGGGCTCAACATCATTAGTCATCAGAGCACAGTCCAGTGATTCTCATGAAAGGTGGCAATTTTGACACCCAGGAGACATTTTTCGTTGTTACTGGCATCTAGGATCCTGCCACACATCTTACAAAGCACAGGACAGCCCAAATAACAAAGAATTATCCTGCCCAAAATGTCAATGATGGCCAAACTGTGAAAACTCCAATAGCCAAAATGAAAGAGACTAATAGCATCAAATATATGGCAAAGATGTAGAGCAACCAGAACTCTCTGATACATTGTTAGTGCATATGTAAATTTGTTTATCCACTTTTGTGTTTGACAGATGCTACACATTATGTGCAGATTGCTTCTCATTGGCCAATTAAAGGCCAACATGGCCTACAAGAACCTACATGATCCAGATCCAGTCTACTTTTCCAGCCTCATCTCCCAATTAACTGAGGTACAAAAATGATTTAATACTAGGATATTTTTCAATAAAGTTGATTTTGCTGACAAAAATTTTAAAAATTCTGAGGAAAAAGGTATCTTAAGGTCATTTAGTTCAACATACTACCTAAAACAAGAATATTAGTACATTCCTGATGATGAAGCAGCTAATGTCTCTAACTATGAACATTAACAGTTTTGGCAAAACATCATTGATGTAATTGGTATAAACTAAAAAGGCTACAAATTCTATATAAATAATGGTTCTTTACTCTTTTTATAAACTGAGTAAACTGGACTTCAGTATAGAATTACAGACATTGGCTTAAGAAGGATCACAATATAGATTGAAAAAATGAATATAAAAGTTTAGAAAGATATTACATATTTACGAATACTACAATTCATTTCAAAAAACTGAGTTAACTGATAATTAGTGTATAAATGGCCTAAATCAGCATTACCCAATAGAAATATAATGTAAGCTATAAATGCAGGCTACATATACAATGTTGAAAAAGTAAAATGCATCTAAATCCTTAGGAAGGAAAAAAAAAAGTAAAATGCAAGAGAAACAAACTGTAATATGTGCAAAAACATGCATGCATATTATGTACATAAAACACAAAATAGCCAGTAATCCCAAATATTATCATTTCAACATATAATCCACATAAAAACTGTTCGATTATTAACTACAAAGAATTATCAGACAGGGACTTTAACTGTGATAAGTTTATTAAAAGATATAGTAGAAACAGTGGATAATATGTGTAAAAAGATGGGAAAGAGATGGAAACTTTAAAAAAAGACCAAGTAGAAATGCTAGATATGAAAATTAGATAAGAGATCAAGAATTCTTTTAATAAGTTTATCAGCAGATGGACACAGTAGAGGAAAAATAAAACCAGTGAACTTTAACCAACATAAACATTAAAAACTGTTAGATTGTTTTAACTTTCTTAAATGCTGTCTTTAAAATTTAATGTATATTTTACCCTTATGGTCCATCTCAAGTCACAGTAGCTACATTTCAGGTGCTCAACAGCACATGTGGCTAGTGGCTACTGTTGTTTACTATGTAACAACACTTCTAAATATTTTACATGGATTATTTCATTTAATCCTTCCTGGGTACATACAAGAAAAAGTAACTTGTCCACATTCTCACAGACAGAGATGGACTCAGGATTGTAACTCAAGCAGCCTGGCTCAGATCTCCTGCTCCTAACCATCATGCTTTCCTACCTCAAATCAAGTTTTTCTGCAATATTACTGAAACATTCAATTAAATCAAATTAATACCTGGATTCCTGCCACTGGTATCCTACATTTTTTTGAAACCGAAATTTGTGGTTTCATATAAAAATTGATTTTTTTCCCCCCTCATGATTTAAAATCTGAAAGAAAAGACTTACCATTAATATAAGTTTTTGATACTTTTGTTTTAGGTCTGACACATTTGCAGATGGGTCTGCCCCGAGGATGCTGTACCAATCCTTTATGGGCATTTGCTCAACCGCCATCATTCATGGAACCAGAAGTGGGCCTTCTCAGATCAGCTGAATTTAAATATTAATGACAATTCATTACAGTCTGCCATGTATCTAAGAAAAAATTAAGTACTGCTTTTGTAAGTTCTTTAATATTTAGTTGAGTAAATCATGGTTATAATGCAAACCTGAGGAAGCATATATTTTCATGTAAAACGCCCCAATAATTCCATGTGTAAGTGTACCGACAAGTATGGAAAACGTTTTAGGTATTTCACGATTTATACATTAATTAATGAATATACAACAGCATTAAAAAAAGAGAATTTGATAATGAACCAGATGGTATATCAACCTTCAAGGTATTTCCGCTAGTCTTACCTGACACACAAGTAAGCATTTGTAAAGCTGGCACACAAGTAAGCACTCACTAAACACGCTGAAGGAGCTTAATGAATATTTACAAAATGAAAGAATAAAAAAATAAAACAAAACACCAAGGAATTAAAATGAATTTAGGGGCATTCCTTCTGAATGTTTCTCGTTTGCTTTTCCTCCAGATTGCCTGGAGAGCATGATATGCGAAATAACGTCAGCACCGGCCGGCAGAGAACAAGAAACCCCTGTTAATGGAGAGGCGCTTAGACTTCGCGAAGAGAGTAAAACTCTCTACGCGAGGATGCCCCAGTCTTCCCATACTCGAGAAGGGACCTACCAGGAGCCCCAGAAATCAGGCAACCTCTTCCCTCAGCTATATACACTTAACGAGGCGGCCGGGGCCTCCTCAAGCTCGGGACTTGGGAATCATCTCCATTCACCGTCGGCTTTACCCATCCAGCCATTGGCGGGCACCCTCTCCGCGCTTTATAGAAGATCAAACCTACCTAAGCTCACACAAGCGCAGCTGCCCACTCCTTGCCTGCGGTCGGCCACAACTCGGAACCGGCTTCTTCTTCCGCCGGAAGTCACTGCTCCGACGTGTAAGTGTTTCTAGTCGAGCAGTTGTGGCCGTGGCACCACTCAGAAGCGACGCTCCACCCGCCGTGACGCGGTCGCTATGGTAACTAGTCACCGCTTCTATGGAGTGGCGTTTACTAGCAGTAAGTTCCCAAGCGTTGAAGAAAGGTGCCTCTGGCTTTGCTCTAAGTCTCTCTTGTCCTGGCTCCGCGACTGTCGCTTCTCTTCTCCTCCTCAGCGAGCACCCCCGCTCGCCATCCCAGGCTTTCCCTCCCTTCCCGAAAGCGTCCTCCGTTTACCCTACCCCTGAGCTACTCTCGATCCTTTCGGTTGGTGCTTGAACTCTGAGAGGTATGCGGGTGCAAAAATGTGAGAAGGATGAAGAGATGTGATGCCACCCTCGTCCCTACAGTTCCTTTACAATGTTCTCACTCGAAAATTAAGAGAATTAAAACTTATGCCGGGTAGGGCTAGATTTGCGGAGGATGGGGTCAGTTTAATTTTTTTTCTCCAAAAGATAGTCTATGTAATTATTAATATTTCTTTTAGACCTTAGCAACCAACTTACAACATAAAAAAGGTTCCAGAATTCTTTCACGTTTGCTTTCACTTCGCTTTCACTTGAACCCAGTGAGAAAAGTAAGGCAGGTGCTATTCTTCCCACTTTATAGATGAGGAAAGAAATTAAGGATCAAAGCCAAACAGCTGGCAGCTGAACAAGGACTCAGCAAGTCTACCCATTCCCAGGCAAGCTATGCTATCTTTCAACTTTACAGAAAAAGCAGAATGAACTGCTCTTCTTTGAAGCAATTGGGGGCCACTGCAAATAGGCACTGTTGGGGTTTGTTGTTGTTGCTGTTGCTGCTGGTGGTGGTGGTGTTTTTCTCTCCTCTCTTCTCCCTTTCTTGATTCCTGTGTTTCGTTTTATTACTTCTTGTTTGTGCTGTTTACATTAACACCTCTTCCTTGCATTGTACCTGGCGATGAAAACTACATCTTATTTTTGGCCAGCATGACATAAATTTGACTTGGAGATGTTAAAGTGGTTTTGTTGTTACTGCTTAGATTTTGCTTTCCTTCTTTTTTATCCTTTTACCAATCTGAGTTTGAGAAGCAGTCAAGATAAAGTTAAGCAGAATAAATAAAATAATTTAATATGATCAATTATTTAATGATGTTATGAACTATAAAGAATAACTGAATGAAACAAGCAAGTTTAAAAATCTAAAGATGAAAGTATAGATTAGGTTCTCCACAGGATTTTGTTATGTTTAAACACATACAAAGCATCTGGTTTTAGTCCTGGCTCCATCATACTTTCTTGTGTTGCCTTATGGAAATACCTAAAGCAATGGGATGAAGTGGTGTCGTGAATGCTTTCCTAAACAGTACTGTCAGAATGATGCCCCCTTGAACATCTCTCAAACTCCCCCTCTAGCCACTGCTTGCTTAGGTCTTCCCTGTATAGGTAGATATGCTCTGGTACCCCAGGGGTTTTTTCTTTTCTTTTTTCTTTTTCAGCAAAAGCATTTTATTTTGATTTACTATTCAATTAGTTTATTGTGTTACCTCATTTATTTATTGGGGTTTGGAAAGTAAGAAATAGATTTTTTTTACCAGTAATCCCAAATATTTTGTCATTTCATCTCTACATACTTTAGTTTGCATTCCTAAAATGTACCAAATTTTTCTTTTATCTCCATAATGTCATTATTTGACTGTCATGCAACATCTAGACCTTATTTATATTTCCGCAGTTAATTCAAAATGCATTTTTCTGGTTGGTTTGCTTGACGCAGAATCCAGACAAAATTTACACTTTCCATTTAGCTGTTCTGTCTCTTAAATGTCTTTTAAACTATAGCAGTCCCACTTCTTCACTACAGCGTTGTTTTTTTTCTTTTCTTGCCGTTGGCTTACTGAATCAGACCAATTGTCTTATACTCTGTGTATCTATCTGTTTGTACCAAAATAAACTTAAAACAATTTTTACATAAATTTATGATCATTAATATTCCTTCATTTTTCATTTTCTAGAGTAGTAATTTCCAATAGAAAAATAATGTAAATCACAAGAGCAAGCCACCTACGTGATTTTAAATTTTTTAGTAGTCACATTAGACACATAAGAAACAGGTAAAATTAATTATAACAATATATTTTATTTAATCCAGTATATCCAGAATATTACTTTAAAATTCATCAATATAAAAATTATTAAGGAGATATTTTACATTCTTTTCTCCTACTAAGTCTTCAAAAGCTGGTGTGTACTGTGCTGGAAGACACCTCAGTTTGAACTAGCCACATTTCAAATGGTCAGTAGCCACATATGACTAGTGGCTACTGTATCAAGCAGGGCAGGTCTAGAGAATAAAGTCCTAACTCCTTAACTGGGCATTCAAGTTTCCTCATCAATATGATCTTTACTTTTCCAGCCTCACCTATTATCTCCATACATGAAACATTCAAACAATTGGATCTTTTCATGGTACTAAACCAAATAGCCCTAAATAGGGTTTTTGTTTTGTTTTGTTTTAAATAAACATAGAAATGCACACTTCCTATCTGAAAGCTTGAAACTTGCATTTGTTTTATCTTTTTGTTTGTTTGTTTGAGACAGGGGCTCGCCCTGGTATCCGGTCTGGAGTGCAGTGGCACAATCTCAGCTCATTGCAGCCTCTACCTCCCAGGCTCAAGCCATCTGCTAAGTCAGCTTCCCAAGTAGTTGGGACTACAGGTGTGTGCCACCATGCCTGGCTAATGTTTGTATTTTTTTTTTTTGTAGAGATGGAGTTTCACCATATTGGCCAGGCTGGTCTAGAACTCCTGAGCTCAAGTAATCTGCATGCCTCAGCCTCCCAAAGTGCTGAGATTACAGGCATGCGCCACTGCACCCAGCCACATTTCGTTTATTTTTATCTGAGTTCTTTCCTCAAGAAAGGATGCCCAGACCTCTCAAAAAGTATCAAAGAACTGAAACCAGATTACTGCATCTAGACAATAAGATGCCAGACTCTTCATTCCTCATTATTGCTTCTTTACCCCTCCCTAGTTCATGTTTTCTCATACATAGTTAACATTTCTTCCTTGCTATATAAACCCCTAATTTTAGTCTGTGAGGGAGATGAATTTGACACTGACGTCCCATTTCCTAGGCTGCAGCATCTGATTAAAGCCTTCTTCTTTGGCAATAGTCATTGTCTCAGTGATTGGCTTTCTGGGTGCCAAGCAGCAAGACCTAGATGGAACTGCTGCTGGTGTTTTGGTAAAAGTGTTTCATCAATCATTTTATTCAAATGGATCTCCTTACTTATAACACCCTAATTGTTTTCTTCCTCCTATCAGACTAATTCCTCCTTTCAGGCCTATCTCTTCCATCAAGTCTTTTATGATGGCCTGGTCCTTAGAAATTACTACCGCTTCTCAACTTTCATAGCAAGTCCTTTGTATATCACAGTATATTGTTTTCCTTAGACTGTATTCTGATTCCCCAGTTGGGTTGCAAACTTTCTGAGAGCAAGAACACCTCTCTTCAGAGACAGTAAGAACCAGCTATCTTGCCTCTTTCTCTAAAGTTCTAATGATACATAGCTTTAATAGGTTTGTTTCTCAGTATCTTATTTTCAGAAGGCAATTTAGCAGAAACATAAACTATGTTAGTGTCATGGTTAAGAGCATGAACTCTAGGGTCAGAATATATATGTTTAATACAGGCTTTTCCTCTTACTGGCTATATGAATTTAATTCATCTTTGTGCTTTGGTTTCTTCCTCTAATATGGGAGTAATAATAGTATTTCCCTTATATATTTGTTGTGAGAATTAAATGAGATAGTTGTGCCTGAAGGTAGTAAGTACTCAGTAAAAGTTAGCTATTGTTGTTATTATTAATTAATATTTGTTGATCAGTTTTGATATATTAGAATATTAGACATTCACAACAATATTTTAGGAATTTCCAAAGAGAGGAAATGAAAGCAAGACACAAATTGGAAAATTAAAATCAAACTGGAATATTTGTTGAAATATACATTTGGTTGGACTTCAGGATAAATTAAAAGTATAGATAAAACTTTAATTTGTGTCATCAGCATCTGATGTAATCAAGGTAGGCATACATTAAATATTTGATTCCAAGATGATTGATCAAGTGCTATAGATATAGATAGATGTATCAGGAGTTTAAGATCCTTTGTCATGGTAATAGCAAAAAATGACATCAGTTATTAAATCTATCACTTCAGTACATGCCTGCATATAAGCTAATGTCCACCAGACATTCACAGATTCTTAATTTTATATCACATTAATCAATTGTGCTTCTCATTGCTGGATAATACTTGAAAAAATATATATATATTTATTTATTTAATTTAATTTAATATATATATATATATATATATATATATATATATATATTTTAGTGTAATTCTACTAATTATTTCCTATCCTAGGATTATATTTACTTGGCTCTTTTGGTAGTTCCATCGCCATTCCTTCATTTCCTTGATTTTTATTTCTGAATTTTAGGATTTTTATACCAGTGAACTAAGCTGTATTTAAGTACCATGGGACATTATGGTTATGTTCTGAAATTGAATGATTCCCTGTAGAGCAACTTAGAATCTACTGGCAAATAGAAAAACCACCAAGAATTAGCTAGATGATATATATACAGCCTTCATTCATCTATTCACTCAATCAACAAATATTTGTTGAGTGTCTCTTATGTACCCCACACTCTGTTAGTTACAGGAGACACAAAACAATGTTGACTGTAGTTGTCTCAAAAGCTTAGTTTATCTGGGTAAACAGACATTTAAACAGGAACTGAAATAACTATAGGAAGTGCTATGCCAGAGGAAATATCAGGTGCTGTGGCATTAATTAATAACTTGCAGGTACACCAATATGTAGAATAGATTACTTGAATGATTGAAATCCTTAAACCAAGATGAAGCTAATCCAGGAAGATGTATAAAGTGTTAAGTTTTAAATAGTGCTTTGAAGGAATGGAGAGGTGAATGACTAGAATGAAAAAAACTTCCTGTCTTCTTTTTTTGGCAGAATTACATAAAGCTTTAGCTAGTATTGAGAATCAGCTCTAATGAACAATCCTAGCTCATCTTTTAGAAATGGTTTTCATTTTTGCATTTTTCCTTTTGTTGGTTGTCTTAACTCAGTCTGTTCTCTCCTTTGCCATTTCAACAATAGTCATCATCGATGAACTTTTGTTGAGTTTGTGCAAGGCAGTGGACTAAGCAGGAGAGAAATAGGAAGAGGTAAATACTTTTTGTGGAACCACACTTGTTCCTGTGTTTTTCTTGTTTTTTAGCATTATATGTCAGTTCTTTCTAACTTTTTTCAGATCTCTTATAGGTCTTTATCTTATCTAGGATGTTTGGTCCTGTTTTCCTATCTGCACATCTGATGTTTTAATCATTCCATGAGCCTATTAAAGATATTGTCTGTAATCCGTCTTCTGTTTATCTTTAATAATCATACAAATACCAACTTGTTTTTGCCCCATTCACTTTACCCTTTTCTCTTATGACTACTCTGGTTTTTGTGTGCACTTTCAAATTACCCTGAAGTTTGTGGTGATCTCTTCCAGTCACATGGGGATATGCATTTATATACAGATGCTCCTTGACATGTGACGGGGTTATGTCTGATAAGCCCATTTTATGCTGAAAATACTATTAGTGCCTTAATACACCTAACCTACTGAACATCATAGCTTAACCTAGCCTACTTTAATTGTGCTCAGAACACTTACTTTAGCCTACAGTTGGGTAAAATCATCTAGCACACAGTATTCCATAGAGTATTGGTCGTTTACCCTCAGCAATTGCATGGCTAACTGGCAACTACTGCTCCCTGCCACTGCCCAGCATCATGAGGGATTATTTTACTACATCACTAGCCTGGGAAAAGATCAAAATTTAAAATTCAAAGTACGGTTTCTACTGAACATGTATTAGTAGAATACACACCACGTAAAGTTGAAAAATTGTTAGTCAAACCATCCTAAGTCAGGGACTGGCTATACTGTTTTTTAAAGCATGCTACTTTCTCTACTTTATTTTTTTAATCCTGAATTTTTTTTTGAAAAGTTTATTTTTGGCATGCAATTGACTCAGGGAAGAAAGGTTAATCTGAATGATCAAGGGGTGTTAATTTGTGGGTTAAAATGTGTTAAACAGTTGATTTGAAGTCTGTTTAAGTCAATTAGAGAGTATAATGAAGATGTTTCCAGGGCGTTATGGAACCTTTTGAAGTTAGTGTGGAATTCACTAGTGTATATTAACTATGGCACCTGGCTAAACATGCTATTGCATTCAGGTTTTTTAATTTGTGTGAATTCTAATAGATATGAATAGGTCAACATATATAGAAGTTTGACTTTATTAATGAGCCTCATCTTTTGTTATAGGAAATTAAACTTATGACTTCATTCATCATTAGCAATGGAAAACATAATTAGTATCGTTGTTATCTTTGTTACTTGAATATTTTTCAAAAATATAAGGCAATGACTTTTCTTTTAAAATAAGATTAGTGTTTTTATTATAGGTTTTTAAATGCTAAGTATCTCATATGGAAAGGTAGAATTCATAAAGACATAAAATTTTGTGTGCTCACTTAAAGAAATGATTTGTTTCCTCCCCCTAAAATTATGTGAAGTAAAATTATGAAACATTTTAGTGTTGGTGAATATTTTCAAAGATTTCAAAATAGTTAATGTTATTACACACAGTTTAATATTAGTATGCTCAAATTCAGTCATCAAATATAATTTTTGTATGATGATAGCATTATTTAAGATGAATAAAGCATTGCAACTTCACCTGTTTAAATCCATAAGAGATATGAGAGTAAAAATCACATTTTAAAATACATTCTTCACTTAGCATTAGAGTTACTGTAGTCTATTTTTTTTATTACTTATGTCAGTTTACTAGTATTAAACACATTTAGCATTTCAGCTTCTTGCAGCCTTTCAGTTTAATTACTTAGAGACCGAGAAAAACAAGTCTTGTATGCTAAAGGGATTTCTGCAATGATGGATTAAATGCCAGAATAATGAAGCCACACATCTTTAAAAATATACTGAAGAATAGATGTTTTATGATGAATTTCCACAAAAATATCATATTTTAAAAATACTTTAAGCAATTCATAGTATTACTTTTTAATCTGCTATAGAAGCACCATGAGTCTAGTCTGTTGTAGCTCATTAGCAATTTCTTTAATGAGTTTTTTGGTGTGATAGATAGTTAAAGTAACAGACAAATGACAGATTGTTTGCCTTTAATGATTTCCCTGTTTCAAGCCCATTACAAAGCAATTAGAAATCTGACAGCATTTTCACTCTGCATTACTGATCATCTAAAGTGATGAGGAATGAGAGGTGGTGAATATTAATTGTATATTTTCATATGATTATCATAAATTATTACCTTGTCTGATGTGCTGCAGGTGAAGCAGGAGCATTAGCAAAAGGCAGTCAGATATATTAATTTGAAAGACTAATATTTTTAAAAATCTTCGTAGTATAAATTCTAGTCTGCAATGTTAGTCTCTATGAATATTCCTCTATCACTATTAACTGTTTTTAGTTTCTATTATATTTGGGGCAACTGAAGTTTTCTTTCTTTTTTTCTTTTTGAGATGGAATCTCGCTCTGTCACTAAGCTGAAGTACAGGTGCGCTGGTCTCAGCTCCCTGCAATCTCTGCCTGCCAGGTTCAAGCAACTCTCTTGCCTCAGCCTCCTGCGTAGATGGTACTACAGGCACCCGCCACCACACCGGGCTAATTTTTGTATTTTTAGTAGAGACGGGGTTTAACCGTGTTTGCCAGACTGGTCTCAAACTTCTGACCTTTTGATCCGCCCACCTCGGCCTCCCAAAGTGCTAGGATTATAGGCATGAGCCACTGCGCTCAGCCGCAACTGAAGTTTTCTCTATTTGAATACAAGAAAAGGAAAGATTATTCCATGGGACAATGAACCTATATGTATTTAAATTTAGGATCTTAAAAATCTGTGAATGTTGTTGATTTATATGTTACATATATATAATAATATTCAGAAATTTCAGTATAGAGAAAGATACTCTTAGAAATAGGTCATAAGTTAGTCTTTGGTTAAAGTCAGGTAATCCTGCAAAAGAAGTGGTAAGGAAGTGTAGCCAAATATAGAATGAGATATTTCTAGGTCCTCTGTAACAGTTCTTTTGATCTTAGCCCACAATATATCGTGTTTTTCCAGTTTCTTGCCTCAGGTTATAGATGAGGCTAAGATTGTCATCAGGATGCAAGTGCTGTTGTTACTTGTTCCTGCCTTGGATTTGGAGCAAGTCTGGTCAAGGAACTAGATACAGTAAGAATTAACAAACCTAGAGCACTTTAAATGATTACAGGCTGGGTGCGGTGGCTCACACCTGTAAACTCAGCACTTTGGGAGGGTGAGGCAGGTGGATCACTCGAGGTCAGGAGTTCAAGGCCAGCCTGGTCAACATGGTGAAACCCTGTATCTACTAAAAGTACAAAAATTAGTTGGGCATGGTAGCGCCTGCCTGTAGTCCCAGCTACTCAGGAGGCTGAGGCAGGAGAATCTCTTGAACCTTGGAGGCAGAGGTTGCAGTGGGCTGAGATAGTGCCACTGTACTCCAGCCGGGTGACAGAGCAAGCCTCTTGTCTTAAAAAAAAAAAAGATTAGAAATATATTTGGTTCAACTTTACTAACATAAATTAGTTTATATGTTACTGTCTCTCTAAAGATAGGTATTAGTTGGTAATTGGTATGTAATGAGGTGAGTTGAATTTCTTTGTGCCTTTGAGGCTGTGTCTCCATTAGTCCTACCTTTTGGACCTTTTTGCTCTGGTTTGGTCTATGAAATTCCATCCCTTGCAGTTGCATGCCATCTTGGATCCATCTTTATGGATTTTTATTTATGAAGAAGGTTATATGATTATAAATCAATAAAACGGATTTTTACATGCTACTTTGAAACCATTCTTTTTATTTTATATTCAATTGTGTGTGTTTGCATTTTATATATACTTAAAGTAAAAGTGTTAGGCCTTCACAGATGAACTTTTTGTGTTTTGGAAAGTTGAGAACCATCTAAAATTAATTTCATATTTACTGAGGGAAAATTTAGGTATTGTAATATAAAAGCAAATTGTCAGTAAAAGGCATTCCATCTCTAGCATTTGGTAGCCCTATTTAATAATCTTTGTAGTGGGTAAGATTTCCAAATGTATTAATTACTCTCCATATCTGATGACCTCCCAAGATTTTGCATCACAGGGACCTCCTTTATCTATAGAGTAGGTCCAACTAACATACACCTTATGGAATCAGAATGGTGATTCCAAATCCCCTCAACTCTTTTCTGATGGTATTCCTTACCTTAGTGTTAGTCTAGACTTTTTTTTTTTAATTTTATTTTTATTTATTTATTTTTTTTAATTGCATTTTAGGTTTGGGGGTACATGTGAAGAACATGGAAGATTGTTGCATAGGTACACACATGGCAGTGTGATTTGCTGCCTTCCTCCCCCATCACCTATATCTGGCATTTCTCCCCATGCTATCCCTCCCCAACTCCCCACCCCCCACTATCCCTCCCTTTTTCCCCCCGACAGACCCCAGTGTGTGATACTCCCCTCCCTGTGTCCATGTGTTCGCATTGTTCAACACCCGCCTATGAGTGAGAACATGCGGTGTTTGATTTTCTGTTCTTGTGTCAGTTTGCTGAGAATGATGGTTTCCAGGTTCATCCATGTCCCTACAAAGGACACGAACTCATCGTTTTTGATGGCTGCATAATATTCCATGGTGTATATGTGCCACATTTTCCCTGTCCAGTCTATCATCGATGGGCATTTGGGTTGGTTCCAGGTCTTTGCTATTGTAAACTGTGCTGCAATGAACATTCGTGTGCATGTGTCCTTATAGTAGAACGATTTATAGTCTTTTGGATATATACCCAGTAATGGGATTGCTGGGTCAAATGGAATTTCTATTTCTAGGTCCTTGAGGAATCGCCACACTGTCTAGACTTTTAAGTCGATCCTTTCTACAGCCCAACTAATGATCCTTTGCTTCTCTTTACACTTCTAACATACCACTAACCAACATAGCTACAGTAGTCTCCCCTTATCAGTGGTTTTTAGTTAACCATCGTTAACTGCAGTCCAAAAATAGGTAAGTACTGTAAAATGAATATTTTGACACAGAGAGAGAACACAGACACATAACTTTATTACAGTATATTCTTAATAAATGTGCTATTTTATTATTAGTTCTTCACTGCTAATCTCTTACTGTGCCTAATTTATAAGTTAAACTTTATCATATATATGATAGGAAAAAACATACCATATATAGGGTCTAATACTGTACTGTATACACTTTCAGGCATCCACTGGGGGTCTTGGATCATATCCCTTGCAGATAAGCAGAGTGGGGAGTACTGTGCTTGACTTTTGGCCGAAGTGTCCACTTCTTTCTTTAGAGGAGTTGGTTTGGAAAACTTACATATTTTTCCTATGACAGGGAACAGCTCTCCATACCTCAGTATGTATTAATAGAAACCTGGGCTGTCCAACTGTGGCATTGTTAGCAAACCAGTAGCTGAGGAAGCAAACAATCCGAAGAGGTAAATTGTAAATAACTGTATCTTCTCTGATAGCAAAGAGTCTCTGGAATACTTTCTACCAGTCTAGACATTTTTCTTGGACAATTCAGGAGACAGACCTAAATATAAAAATTGAAGCTAACATTTATAATTAACAAGCACTTTTACATATTGTGTATGTTTTCATTTGATCCTTGTAACAGCCCTGTGAGGTAGGTAAGGCAGATACTATTATCATACACGTAAAGCAGTGAGACTGGGAAGGAACAGAGGCAAAAATTCAAACCCAAGTCAGTTGAATCCAGATCTGTGGCATATTCTGTCATACCACCTTAGCTTTTATATGTAAAAGTTCTCTATTAAATGACTAAAATTTTAGATACAGAGAACTTTGGAGTTTCTCCCTTTTATCAGTATCTCACACCCCCATTTTTTAGATAGGTAGGGAAAATGTACAGAAAAGAGTTTAGGATTTACCACAGGTCTGGCCTCAAACTAGGACCAGAACTTCAGAACTCCATGTGACCTAGTCCCAGTGGTCTTTGCATTACAGTGCACTGCTTTCATGTTTCCTGAAGCTACGGGGCCATTCTCTCTTAGCTATATTTTCTTCAGTCATTAACTTAAATAAATTATTTGTTAGAGTCTTGGCTTGGTAAATATAAATAATACCCCTTGTTTGTTTGTTTGTTTGTTTAGCTACAAAATAAAGTCCCTTTTATCTGGCATAGCTTGTTTATGTGGTAGGTAACTCCCCTAAATATTCTGGATTGTCCTAAGGTAAGAGGGGGAAGAAAGAGTGTGACTCATTTGTGTTGAGAGAGCTGAGAGAAGAGCAATTGGGGGTAGTTACTTAGTTACTCATTCTCATTTCTTTCTGGGTGTAATGGTGCAAATAACGCCTTGGGGCACTCTTCCCTTTCTAGCCTGGGAGCATCCCTGATTGATTGTTCCCTGGTATGGAGGCTTAGAAAGAAAGTGAAGATCATCAGCCAGGTGTGGTGGCTCACACCAGTTATCCCAGCACTTCGGGAGGTGGAGGCAGGCAGATTAGTTGAGGTCAGGAGCTCAAAACTGGCCTGGCCAACGTGGTGAAACCCTGTCTCTACTAAAAATACAAAAAATTAGCCAGGCATGGCGGTGGGTGCCAGTAATCCCAGCTACTTGGGAGGCTGAGGTTGGAGAATCGCTTGAACCCAGGAGGCAGAGGTTACAGTGAGCAGAGATCATTCCAATGCACTCCAGCCTGGGCAACAGAGCGAGACTCTGACTTAAAAAAAAAAAAAAAAAAAAGGAAGTTAAGATCAAACAATAACTCAGTAACTAAACTTTTTCTAAGATATCTAAATTATTATTTTAAATGTTTAAATGGTAACAGAGACTGGGAAAATAGATATGTCAATTATATGAAGAACAACAATTCTCCTGGTTCATAGGCAGCCAGCTCAGTTCAACATACTATTGGCTCTTGCCTGATTCTCTAATACAAGCCAAATGTTTGACTTCCTTTCCCCAGTGAGACCTCTTTCCAGCATAGTCATGTTTCCAGACCTCTCATCTAGTCAGCCAGCTTGTCTCATGACACAGAGATTTCTCTTCATGAAAAGTGGGTTCATCCCTCGAAGCCACACACTTGATCTTTACATTATTTCTCCTCTAACCAAATAATAGCTATTCTTCACACTCTGCAAGTTTCAAGTGTTTTTCTAGCACTTATATTTTAAGCACCACTCTAATAATGATTACCCTCTCTAGCCATAGAAAATCCTTTCAATTCATTCACAAAGTGCTTCCTTGTTCCCTCTCAAAATTTCTACCTAATTTGGGTTTATATTTATAGTGGTGTTGCACTGCTGTCTCAGTGACACCACTTAGTTGAATTAACAACTCATTTAGAGCTCTACAGGGAAAAAAAGGTCAAATGTTGAGGGGAAAACAGAAAAAAGGAAATACCTGCTTTAAAATTTCACAGCTCTCAGAGATCTGATGTGATGGGGCCAAAATGTAAAGTAGGCCAAGATTCCTGACTATTAGTCATCAATAAAAAGGCTGACTTTATTCTGAAACAGATCCTTGAAAGAGAGATGTGTCAGTAGCCATTGGTCGAGTGTTGAAGTCAATTTTAAAATTCCTTTTTTCCTAAATCATTTTTTCCTATCCTACTGAATTGGAGAAGGGAATAAAAAGGTTTACGACATTGAAATAGATTACACTGTTCACTTCTTGCTTGATGTGACCTGTCATTCTATCATAGAAAGTTCATCTGGCATATTTGGCTCTTCTGATACTATATTCATGTCTCCAGTTAAACTAAGCTGTCTAATTACCAAATTAATTTCCCCCCTTGCTTTAAAAAATGGATAGGTTTTCCCTTTCCAGTCTCCAATGACATTTTCCATCATTTTGAGATGGTGAAAGCAGACAGATTTAGTTAAAAAGAGTGGGAGAGAAGAGAATAAAAAGATATTCTCCTTTCCTTTTGTAGCAGTCACATCCATGTGACCTATTCTGTGTTGACAGTCATAAATATTTGGCTCATATTTTGAGACACAGCCTCACTCTGTCATCAGGCTAGAGTGCAGTGGCGTGATCTCGTCTCACTGCAACCTCTGCCTCCCAGGTTCGAGCGATTCTCCTACCTCAGCCTCCTGAGTAGCTGGGATTATAGGCACACACCACCATGCCCATCTAATTTTTGTATTTTTAGTAGAGACAGAATTTCACCATGTTGGCCAGGATGGTCTCAATCTCTTGACTTCGTGATCTGCTCACCTCGGCCTCCCAAAGTGCTGGGATTACAAGCGTGAACCACCATGCCCAGCCCTTCACTCATATTTACTTTTGAACTTCTTAAAGTTTGAACTAATTATCCCTTCAAGGAAAAAAAAAGCTTACAATGTACTTCTCAGAGACTGATTATCTAATTCCATAACCCTCAGTCACGAACATTTCTGTTTATACTAGACTCTGTAAACTGAAGAATTTTCTTGCTAGTATCCAGTAATCAAAGGTGGTTGGATACTTCACTGTGCTTATTCTGTTCATGCTTCGAAGTTTAGCATTGCTGATGAGTGGGTGTTGGCATTATATCAAATAGTTTTAAGTAAATATTGAACATCAGACTTGAAGCTATAAATTATCTTTAAGAATAAGGTGTTTAAGAAAATACTATCTAAAGCTGTAACCAACAGTTATTTTTGTGCAAATCAAGTTCTAGATGTTTCTACACTCTGAAGAACACTGAAGATAGTGGACCACATTGTTTAGGCACTGAAACCAATGTTGTGGGTAATAAATGCTTTGTGTTTATTTTCTCGATGTGGTTTATTATCAAATGGAAACCATCTGTTGGAACCATTTTATATTAAAATTAACCGATAATTTATCAAGTAAAATGGATATTTCACTTTTTGAATATTTAAGATAAAGTATTAGATTCCAAAGAAATGTCCTATTTGTGGCAGGCTGCTTCAGGCTATGCTGCTAGATAGCTCAGGTATAGAAAAAGGTCATGCTTTGCACCAACTTGTATGAAGAATTTCACAAAGTCTTAGGTTCTCATTTATGTTGCTTCCAACTGAATCTGAAGACCTTGTTCAGATTGTGAAAATTGTGAAGAGGTGGTCATCGCCTCGGTTTGCAAGTCAAATTTACTGAAGTTGGAAAATTCAAAATGGAAATTATGTGTATTGTCAAAGAAACAATATATTAAGCATATGTTTGTAAGTACATATGAATGTGTGTTGTGTGTGGTATATGCACACACTTGTACATGTGTTGTAGTGTATAAAAAAAGAGACAGTAAACAGAGACGTTTATGTCAGGGAACACAATGTGAATAAAATAGTCATTCTAATTGTATCTCCCAACTGGCAAAATGAAAACTGCAATCTGAGTTAAACCTGACCTAATGTAAATGCCAAATGGCAATAAGGATGAGACAGTTTCTTCCTCACTCCTAGAGGGCTGCATAATCTTTTCTCTTTCATTTTGGATCATACCAGATTCTGAGTATTTGTTTTAGAATACTAAAGGTAGCAGAATGTAGTTATGTAAATTTAGGTGGATGTAATATTTCTCCAAAGATTTATTGTCATGTTATTATTAAGTGAACTCTCAAGTTAACTCAAAAGCTGTTAGCTTTGTTTTGAGATTGAGCTGTACATTTTAGATAGGAAATTAAGTGATACTCTCTTAATATTTGGAATGTCTTGACTAGTCAAATTATGAAGTTGTTGTATTGAAAGTTTAATACAGTAGTTGAAAGCTCTTATGTTGCTGCAGTATCTAAGTATGAGCTCACTAAGGGCAGTGCCTTTTTCTATCATGTTTTTATTATGTTCATGTTGAATTATGTTGAACTTGTTTAGTAAAAACATAATGATAATTATTGTTGTATATCATTATTTAAATAAATAAATGATTTCTCTTCCATAAGAGTAAACAGTATTGTGCATACACATGATAAGGATGTTTCTCATTGTTTTTCCTCTGGTAGACTAGTCAATCCTTAGCCATGACAGCACATGGTTTCTTTATAGAGTGAGCACAGGGTGAGCCCTAGAGCACTGTTTTGTTACCTTACCTTTGGCACTCTTCTTAGATGGTGATCTTTACAAAGTTTTAAATTTCACCTCAGGAGAACATTACATAATAATTGTTGTTGAAGCAAATTGGAGGTCCAAATTTTTGTAATCAGGTTTGAAGGATTTGTTTCTCAGTAATAGTTGAGCAACTTTTCTGCTCTGTTGTGGTTGGCTTACTAGTACCTTTTAATAGATATCAAACTTCACATGATGGCTTGTGGAATTGCTTCCCTCTGCAGCCCTTAAAACTGTAAGTGTAAAATTCAGAAGACTTTATAAGTACCATGTCACTTCAGATACCTGTAAATAGGAAGACTGTGTTTTAATTAGGGGAGTGGAAAAAAATCGTTTATTCAAGTAGTAGTTCCTGGATGAGCATTAAACAACTTCTGCTTCTTTGGGATGAACAGGGCTTTCAGCTTTCCAAGGTGATGTGCTGCATTTATGCATGTGAATAATAAACTTATGCAAAATAAAAGGAAATTGCATGCTTGGGAGAAAAAGAAGTTTCTGAGCTTTACCCTTACCTAAAGTAAGATAGAGTAAAAGAAGTTTTTTTCCTGCGCTCATTTTGGAAAATGTACATTAAAAGACCTTAAGATTTCCCAGATAATATTTAAAAACTTTTTAGAGCCTGCTCCATTGCTATGTGATAATCTTCTATTTCTGTAGATTTACATGTATCTCCCCCCTAAAAGGGGAGCTAAAGCAAGAGTTGAATGATCTTTTACCTATAACATATGCATATTTATGAAAAAAGTGGATGCATTTGAAAAATTGCATGTATTTTTATGCTCCTATTTATTTGTTACTATGGCAACCACCACAGTGCCTAGTATTTATGTTGTCTAAAATTCAGAACACCTTTTCAAAGAAATAAATATGCCAGAACGATGCATTGTATTTACTTTAGTATTTAGAAAAATATTTATTCTAATGCATATTTTTGAAGAAAAATAGCAATAAATAATGTAAACGTCAGTCTGGCTTAAATTAGTACCTTTTCCTGTAGTGCTTTTAAAATTAAAATAATTACATTTATTCTTTCTTTTCCTTCTTATAAAAAAATCAGAATAATGAATAGAAATAATGAATTTTTGAAATTCATGAGTCAATCTTGAAATGCAGTTTTTTGATGTCTCCAGTTTTTATGACTTAACATTTTGATTCATAATAAACTTCTGAAAATATAAAACATAATTCAACCAAAGATTTAATACTGGCTACATAAATTAAAAAATATAAATATTTGCATTTCTGATTAAAGGTGATTTTTAACATCTAGGAACAAAAGATTTCTATTTTGCATTTGAAATGAAAGGCATGGTTGCTATTACTTTTCTTTATTTAAATCATTTTCTGGCATGTGTGATACTTAAATATAATTTTTTAAGTGCTAAACAACAGAATGGAAATTATGAAGCATAAAATCAGATGTTTCATGTCACATATTACCTGTTAAGAAAAACTGCAATGCAGCATTTAAGTACAACGGAACAATGAGCATATTGTTTCTGATACTTGTAAACAGGATAGATCTACAGTTTCACAGTTTATGTTGACAGTATCTTTGTGGGAAATGTAATTATCAAATGAATTATAACGTCTTAGTATCAAGATTATTAATAGTAAGTTTAATTGTCTTTTTCAAGATAATTGGATATGTTCTCATAAGTATATGGGAAAGGGGACACTGGGCTAATTAGATATTTTGAACTTAGTTATCATTAAAATATCTAGGAGTTTAACATTGCATATTCTATCTTTTAGGAATTTCTTCTCTTAATTAAATGTTTTCCTAAGTAGAACTAAAATAATTTTTAATTTATGAAATCTCACT
The DNA here is from genome assembly GCA_036589455.1 of Ateles fusciceps. Taxonomy (NCBI): domain Eukaryota; kingdom Metazoa; phylum Chordata; class Mammalia; order Primates; family Atelidae; genus Ateles; species Ateles fusciceps. Next base: position 1,943,740 of record JAZHEH010000681.1, on the reverse strand, counting down.
GATGATCCCTTGATATTCCTTCTTGAGTATTGATATAATTTTTAAAAATTGGATAATTAAAATTTAAAAATTAAATGTTCACTACCAGTCATAACATTTTTCTAAAACTGGCAAAATTAAGAAATAATATTTTGCTCCACTAATGGGTGCTGTTAGATGGGCTTTCATATAATACTTCTGGTAATTTTAGAAATTAATTCATTATCAAAAAGTAATTCATTGTGGAGATACATGACAGCCTTAAAAATGTGCATGTATTTTGATCTAGGGATTTAACTTCTAGACTTAAAGAACTATTCAGTGGTGTGGTCAAAGATATATATACAAGAATCACAGCTTTAATAAGAAGCATTTGGAGCCACTAACTAGGATATTGAATAGGTAATAAAAAATCATGTTCTCAATGAATACTTAGTAACACAGGAATATTCTCATTCAGTGATCCCAGCTGTATTTCATTTTATTTTTTTGGAGACTGGGTCTTGCTATGTTGCTCAGCGATATAGCAATCCTCCTGCCTCAGCCTCCTAAGCAGCCCTGAGGTCAAGCAGTCCTCCTGCCTCAGCCTCCCAAACAGCCTTGTGTATGAACTGTATATTTTATATGGCCACACCTTTTTTTAAAAAATATATCTGAAAAATCATAGATTAAATACTAAAAACAAAAAAAATATTTGATTGCTAATTCCAAGAATAGATTTTTTAAATACATTTTTTAAATCTTAATATGAGCATTTCTATAATAACTTCAGTTATAATCATTCAAATTGTTTTTAATAAGACAATTAAAATTGTGTTTACATTCATTATAATGAAAATTCAACCAGTTAGGGGAACAATATTGTCAACATTTTGTTTTCAAAGTCTAGAAATAGTTGGTACTCAATAATTTGTTGATTGAATGGATAGATGATGGGGTCAGGAATTAGCAAAGTGGTTTTAGGGGAAACACATTTGGAGGGCCGCAAAGGTACCTTGTTTATGTTTATGTAAAATTGATTTGTTCATCATAACAATAGATGACAGGATAATAAAGTGATAAGAATATGCAAGAACTGCTTTGCTAAACATAGTCTGGTAGTGCAGATTAAGGCAAAAACTAGATAGCTAGATTTATCCTAAGACATTTAATTTGTCTAGTTGTACAATTACAGCTGTTAAAATAAAACAAGCAAAAATGTTTATCACTGAAATTTCAATAGGAAAAATAACTTATTTGAGAGTCTGGAACTCTAGTTCTTAACCTTCTCACTTAAAAAAAAAATTAAACTTATTTTTATAAAATGAGTTTTGATAATACAAGTTCACTCAGGAAATAACTATTACATTGTAGAAGAATGAACTGTTTCACAGTAAACTATATTTTAATTGTAAAATTGATTTTAAAAAGAATAATTTGGCAATGCAGGTGTATATGTGTGATTTACATGTTTACACAACACCAGAAAGGTAGATTTAATGAAGAAATCAAATGTTTTTCTTAATTCAGTTGAATGGTTAACCTTATGGACCAGCTCTGTTGGAGATGGGCCTTTGCAAATGAGATCTCCATGACTCCTAGTAAGGTTGAGTGTGGCAGCAACTTGTATCTTCTCCACCAACAGTCATTAGCTACCTTGCCAATAGTTTAACATGCCTGAAGTTCCTACCACAGTGTATAATGGCTTCCACGGTAGTATGGGAATGCCATTTCATCATTGGTGGAGGTAAGTGGCAATTAAATAGATGAGGCCTTGTTGAGTGGCAGAAAATAAGGTATTTGCTGCTAGAATGCTGCAGCAGTTTTCAAGGCACAGATACAAACTCTTGCTTCATGGAATATGACCTAAAACTCTACCTAAGTGTTTCCAATGTACATTAGGACTGGTCTTTGAGAGATAACATCTGTTTACTAGCTGTGTTGGAAGCTAGAGAAAAGAGACCTGAAATCTTTGGAGATGATGGTAATTCCATTTCTTGTCTTCACTTGTGTCTTTCTTCCATATGCATGCTTTTCTTTGCTCTGTGTCATCTCTATCCCACTAGAAAATGTGAGTCTGAATATTCAATTCTGCTATAGAAGAAAACAAATTAGATGATGATATTTATAAGAAATCTTGACAAAAATAGGAAGTCAGCTAGTATGTTATGAGATACAGGTGAAACTCCTAGCATGTATTAATTATAGATATGAGTAAGAAAGTTGTTAAGAAAAGCAGAATTTAAAAGATGTATTAAATATACATAGTAGGCAAGTTAGTAACCTGTAAAACTTGCCAAGACAAATAAAATAAATGGGATATGGTAGAATAGACAAGTGTGTATTTACTTGATAGAAAGGTAGAAAGACCAATTTATGATCTTGTCACTTCTGGGCTGACGGCTGTGCCATGCCACTTACTTATGACATCCAGTAAGGTCCTATATTGGCCCACAGTACTATGCCCAAGAAATGCAAATAAAACCCTTTAGTATACCTGCTCCTTTGTCTCTCATTGTCAGGTACGTGCCTTTGACCCCTGGCACTTTGTCTAGGTCACCTGACTCAAATCTGAACTCTGGTTCTTACAACACATTATTATGGGGAAGGCTGACATGGCACAGAGAAAGCAGAGCATGTGACTAGCATGTAACCCAGGATACACACTCGGTCCTGCCACTCACATCCTATCATAAGAGTGTCAACCTATTTCATTGCTTTCCCCTTGCTTTTTGTTTTAAATTTATTTAGTAAATTATATGAAATGAACATGTTAATTTGGTCTGTGAGCCCTCGGATTTAGACTGCCTCGTAATGTATTTGGTGGCTACCATTACATGAAGGTAATTTCTCACTTGACAGTATGCTTTACTTTGAACTTTACTAACCCTCCCTCACAATTTGGGATTTTGAACTAATGCATTGATCATCACTATCTGGTTTAGGGAACTAGACCAAGATACAAAAGGAGTGTTAAATTATGGTGATTCTATGGCAGTCTTAAGCATGTAGTTCACTGTGAAGGAATTATGAGAACCTGTTTCTCACCCTTCCTCTAGGGAAATGCAGGAGAGCTAAGCAAGTCCCAATTTACCTGGGGGAATAGGATTAGGAAGTTGTTTGTCAGCTCTGTCTCACTTGAATTCTCTCCTTTCTCTCCTTACTGCTGAGGCTGGAGGTAGTTATTGTTTAGAACAACACCTTCAACTATTTTTGCTCATGTACTCTCTAATACAATTTTGAAAAGCATATAATCTCTTGTACATTTTAAGTTGACACTTAACATTTCTTGTTATAAGCTTAAATAGTTGGAAAATATGTGATTTCTAGTATGCTATGTTAAAAATAAAACTATTGGCCGAGCGCGGTGGCTCACACCTGTAATCCCCAGCACTTTGGGAAGCCGAGGCCAGTGAGGTCAGGAGTTTAAGACCAGCCTGGCCAACATGGTGAAACCCCATCTCTACTAAAAACTATAAAAATTAGCTGGGCGTAGTGGCAGCCGCCTGTAATCCCAGCTACTCGGGAGGCTGAGGCAGGAGAATCTCTTGAACCCACGTGGCAGAGGTTGCAGTGAGCCAAGATAGCACCACTGCACTCCAGCCTGGGTGACAGAGTGAGACTCTGTCTCAAAAAAATTAAATAAATAAATAAGACCATTATGTGTATTTTAAATATATCTAATAGAATATAAATTCTATATGGTTTGTTTAAAATATTTTTAATGAACATTTTCAAACACATACAAAAGGGAAAACAGTAAAACAAACCTCCATGTACTCTTCACCCAAGTTAAACTATCATCAACTTTCTGACATTCTTACCTTTACTCCCTTACTCTTTTCTATTGGAGTATTTTAAAGCTAACTCCATAAATATTGTACTCATGTATGCTTTTGTTTACATGTCTAACAAATAAGATTTATCATGGTAGTACTATTTATTCATATTCAAGAAAATAATTTTCTTAAGCAGTAAGCAGTATATATTCATGTGTCACCAATTGTCTCAAAAATGTATGTCTTATGAAGGTTTGTTCAAATCAGGAACTAAATAATATTTATGCATTGCATTTAGTTGAAATGATTCTTAAGTCTCTTCATTTGTAACATTTCTCCTTTCTCTGTTTTCTCTGCCATGACTTTTTAACATGTTACTCTACTTCACGTTTCTGAAAAAAAAAACCCAGAAATTAGACCTAGCAACTTGGTTAGATTCAGTATTTATGGCAAGAATGCTTCATAGGTATTCCTGTGTTTATAATTCCTGTGGAATTACACAAGAAGAAACAATTTCTAATTGTCCTATTTTAGTGACATTAATATGAATCAATAGTATAAGTGTAATCAGTCAGATTCATCTGTTGTAAATTTCCCTTTGTCTTTTCATCTCATGATGGCAGGCATTACCTGGACAAACATTATCTGGATCTGTTATTTCATTAGAGCTTATGCAGTGGTGATTTTCTAATTATTTTATTCCATCTATATTTATTAGCTGTGATTTTTCTATTAAGAAGAATTTTCTTTCATCATATATTTGCTTCTTCTGAATTATAGCCAACTCAGGAAAGAAGGAAAAGTACATTTCTTTTCCAGAACAATTAATTGGTACTCTAGCAATCTCCAAAGGTGAATGATGAGAAAGTATAAATTTTAATTTTAGTGTTATTAAATACTCATGGATTTATATGTTTGATGTTTCCCTCTTTTATTTATTTATTTTTTTACTCTTCAGAGTGTCCCATTTTGGCCAGTGGAATTGCCTTTAAGTTGACTCCTATGTGCTTTTGGCATGCTCCATCTGAAAGAGTGTGTAGTAGAGCTCTTTAGAGAAACAGAGAAACAACAGGATATGTGTGAATATAGATGATGGAGATAGAATTTCTTCTTTTAAGAAAGTCTTTTGTTTTAAGTATGACAAGGTGTCACACATACACATATGTTTCTAGCCCCAGACCTGAAGACTACAGTGATTTTAAAACATTAGATACATTAACAAGATTTTCTTCAACAGTTGGAAATTTTACATCTTTTCTTTTTTTCCTTAAACTTATATATTTATTCCATTTCTCATAGAATTTTATCATTTATAATTGAAAATTTTTTATAGTCTACTCTGTCTTACATAACAGGTTTTATATGTAATAACATACTATAACAAGTTTTTTTAAAATGACCTTTGATCATAAGGTTATAAATGTAGAAAAATTTCATCAGGATTGGGTTTTTATTATAATTACTAGTACCATGTAATTATTCAAAACAGCCTGAATATATTACCATTTCTGATATTTATCAAACCATAAAAAAATTTATGAAAAAATATGTTAATAATACAAGTTAGTGAAAGCATGCATAATTTCTCGAGTAAAGGAATTATGGAGTTGTTCCTTGGTTTGAAACCCTGGAATGGGCCAAAAGAAAGTGCTTTTCTTTTGTAAAATGAGAAATAGAGACTGTCCAAGATTAAATTCTAGTTATGACAGGCAGCTTCTTAGGCAGATGTATTTTTTTAAAGTACATACATATAGAAGGAAAGAATCTAGAAATTGATTTTCTTAAAATTATCCCCACTTGCATGCCTCTTGGAAAATCTACATGAACTGTTATTGGTACTCAGTGTTCCAACTTGAGGACCACTAGGACTCTGTTCTCCAACAGCTGACATGTGGTGCCTACTATGTGCCAAACACAGCAACTTTGTGAGATGGTTACTATTTTTATCCCATTTTGCAGATGAAGAAACTGAAGCACAGAGATGTTATAGGACTTGTCCAAAGAGACACAGCTTGTAAGTGGGCAGCAGGGAGGCAAACCCAGTCACTGTGGCTTCAGAGTCCAGACTCAACCACTGTGGACATGAATATCTTTTGTGAAAAAGGATGGAAGATTACCCTAGGTGGAGGCATCAGAAGGGAGCACATAGTGATCTAAAATTCTTGAGAAATAGGAAGTAAAACAAAATTGTACTTTCTCTGTGTCAGTGTTAATAAAACAAGGCAATGCCTTTATCTGTGTTCTGTTAAAATACCATAGTATTTAGTGTCAGTCAAATTAAAATTAGCACATTTTTATTTCTTTAATTTCTAATGAACACTTAGTTCTCATTTAATTAGCAGTTAAATGAGGTGCAGGGGTGTTATATGAAATCCTGTTATAGTTGTATTTTGCATATTCTACTTAGCCTGTGAATATGTTCTACTTCTAGTGAGGATGACACTGTTTATAGATACATTACAGAATAAATATTTCATTTAATAATGGTAATAATTTCACATTTATATAGCTAATCCCACGGAAAGTATCTTGAAAATATTTTTCATTTTATTTATTTATTTATTTATTTATTTATTTATTTATTTATTTATTTTGAGATGGAGTCTCACTGTGTTGCCCAGGCTGGAGTGCAGTGGTACGATCTTGGCTCACTGCAATCTCCTCCTCCCGGGTTCAAGCCATTCTCCTGCCTCAGCCTACCAAGTAGCTAGGATTACAGGTACCCACCACCACACCCGGCTATTTTTTAGTTTTAGTAGAGATAGGGTTTCACCATGTTGGCCAGACTGTTCTTCAATTCCTGACCTCAAGTGATCTGCCTACCTCGGCCTCCCAAAGTACTGGGATTAGAGACATGAGCCACTGTGCCCCACCTCTATTTAATTTTTTTAAGAGACAGAGTTAGGCCAGGCATGGTGGCTCACATCTGTAATCCCAGCACTTTGGGAGGCCAACGCCATGCTGAGGTTGGGAGTTCAAGACCAGCATGACCAACATGGAGAAACCCCATCTCTACTAAGAATATAAAAATTAGCCATGTGTCGTGGCATGTCTGTAATCCCCGCTACTCGGGAAGCTGAGGCAGGAGAATTACTTGAACCTGGGAGGTGGAGGTTGTGATGAGCCAAGATTGCAGCATTTTACTCCTGCCTGTGCAACAAGAGTGAAACTCCATCTCAAAAAAAAAAATGACAGGATCTTACTCTGACACCCAGGTTGGAGTGAAGTGGCACAATCATACTCACTGCAACCTTGAAACTCCTGGGTTCAGGTGATCCTCTTGCCTCAGTCTACCAAGTAGCTAAGAGTACAGGCATGCACCACTCTGCCTGGCTAATTTTTAAGAAAAATTTGTTTGTAGAGATGGGGTCTTATTGTGTTGTTCAAACTGGCCTTGAACTACTGGGCTCAAGAGATCCTCCCACCTTGGCATCTGAAAATTCTGGGATCATAAGCATGAGCCACTGCATCTAGCTTTGACTCCTGAACTATTTTATGGGAAACAAACAAACAAACAAACAAACTACACCTACCACTAAAATAATTACCTCTTTCTCTGAAAGGATTATAATTGTACATAAGTAAAAAATAAAACTATTGCTGTTTTTTCAGGTTATTTTGAATAGATGCAAATTTTATGTTTTAATAATTGGATTATATGGTGAACACACGAGGGCAGTCAGTGGATTTTGTTCTGCAAGGGGCTTTACTTTTTAATCATATACTTTTGACTTGCTATACACAGCTAGATTTTCACTTGTAAGCATTTCCCAATTAGGACTCAACCTATGAAAGAATTCAACAGGCAATGATTGTTAAAGATGCCTTAGAAGAGAGCTTCACCCACCCTATCATGAAACATTTAAAGGGGGCGGGAGAGTAAGAGGTCCAACAGAGGAGTGCTGGGTGGTGAAAAGCACCCTTTCTTACTAAACTATGTATAGAGCGATACTTTTTCTTATTTGATGCAGATTCAGACATTTATTGAAAGTTTACCATGTGCCAAGCCCTGTGCCAAATGCTTTCAAGTTCACCATTTCATTTAATCCTCATAACCACATAGTTACCCTGATTTGCACATGAGAAGACTGAGGCTGAAAAAATTTCATGATACTTAAGGTCACATAGTTAGAAAGTGCCAGAGAAAGACATGATGTCTTATGTCTTATGTCTTATGATGTATTATGAATTTGTCCATAATACTTTTGGGTGTAAGTTATGTTATATTTCTTTTACTCCTCCATATGCTTAGTTAATATCAAGTGTAGCCTCATAATCTTTGAGTTTCCCATCTCCTGTAGATTGTCTATGAACCTTAGGTGTTAATTGTTGTTCAAAAGGAAAGTTCTCCAGCTGCCGCCTCCAGAATGAGAATGACCCCTAATGTCAGTTAGTTTGTCTGTTGGTGCTGCCAGTACAGTTGGTGGTGCTGTCATTGCCATAGCTTCTTGCTGACCCGCATCACCATAACTGATCCATCATTTGACTGGCTCTGCTGGTCCTTGCTTCAGGAAGGTCTTTCTGGCACCAGTTCCACCTCAGCCTTGCAAGGCAACATGGTCTTTGAAAGAGGATATGTTAGTCAGGGTTTTCCAGAGAAACAGGACCAAAAAAATGTGTGCATGTGTGCGTGCGTGTGTGTGTGTGCGTGTGTGTGTGTGTGTAGTTATGCATTGCATAAGAATGTTTTGCTTAAGGATGGACTACATTTATAGCAGTACTCTCATGAGATTATAATGGAGCTGAAAAATTCCTATCACCAAGTGACATAGTTATTGTAATGTTGTAGTGCAATGCATTACTTTTTCTATGTTTAGATACACAAATACTTACTATAGCATTAAAATTGCCCCATGCTATTCTACATGGTAACATGCTATACAGGTTTGTAGCCTAGGAGCAATCAGCTATACCGCAGAGCCTAGATGTGTAGTATGCCATCTAGGTTTGTGTAAGTACACTGTGATATTTGCCCAGTGAAATCACCTAACAATGGATTTCTCAGAACGTATCCCCGTTGTTAAGCAATGCATGACTATCTATCTATCTATCTATCTATCTATCTATCTATCTATCTATCTATCTATGTATCTATCTATGTATCTATCTGTCTGTCTGTCTATCTGTCTATCTGCACATATATGAAAGTGGAATTTCCATTCTTAACCAAACCAAACATAGCTCAGAGATTCTACTTGCAGGGTGAATTGGTCTCAATGTTATTTTGTCATCACTTTCTTCTTGGACCAATATAATGCTTCACTGCAGTGGGCACTGTTGTTGAATTCCCTACCTGTGAAAGAAGTTTCTAGAGACCTTTGGCTTGAAATGCACATACTTAGCCAAGTTCTTTCTTCTAAAGCATCCGTTTTGCTGCCCCCTTCTGGAAGCCAGAGTCACCTGCAGAAAAGCTCCTCCCTACTAGCTCTCCTCCCAAGATGTGGAAAGGCCAACTCCACCAAACTCCAGCAGATTCACAGGAGGCTTTCATGTTGGACATCTCTTACTCATCAGTCAACCAGTGGTGTCCTTATCTGCTTGCCAGAGACTTTGAATTCGATGGGTCCAAAACCAAATTCATTCTCTTACCCTCCACCAATTTCTCTTCCACCTTGTTTTCTCCTTTTCCTTCTCTACTCATTCTTTAATCAATATATATATGAACAGAGAAAGAGACAGAAAGATTAACTGATTGATTTTTAAGAATTGGCTCCTGAGATTGCAGAGGCTAAGTGAGTCCAAAATCTGATGGGGTAGGCTGCCAGGCTAGAGACTTAGGGAAGGGGTACAATTAAAGTCCAGAGACAACCTTCTGGAAGAATTCCTTCCTACCCAGGGGAAGTCAGTCTTTTTTCTATAAAAGCTTTAAACTGATTGGATGAGGCCCACCCACATTATGGAGGGTAAATTGCTTTTCTCAGAGTCTACCCATTTAAATGTTAATCTCATCAAAAAAACACCTTCACAGAAAACACCCAGAACAATGATTGATCAAATAGCTGGTCACCATGGCCCTACCAAGTTGGCCCACAACATTCACCATCACAGTGGCTAACACAGTTCCTTCAGTATTGTGCTCAATTAGAGTACCCTTCACTGGTTCCCCCAGATAACAGTTCACATTGCCTAGTCTTTCAAATCCACCTCTCTCCTTTCTCCCTCCCTCCTGCTCCTCTCCTTTTCTCTCACAGAACCACATTCACTCCACAGAGTCATTTTCTTCCAAGGTCTCACTGCCCCAGAATAGTTGTGCTGGGGTAGATTTGTCTACTGCAGAGCAATTCTTGCTCATCTTTTTTATATCCTGGGAAATCCAGCAATTTAACTTAAAGGCCTTTTAGGACCAGATTTTAAAAATGCAAAAAGGCCCCATGTATCATCCCTAAGTAAAGGAAAACCAGATAGCTGAGGTAGGAAATCCTACTCATTACTGGGAATGGAGCTAGTGAGGAGGAAATACTTTTTGTTCTTCCTTGAAGAGTAAAACATTATTTTCATCAAGATAAAAACAGAGACTTTTTGGTGCCTTCTTTAAAAAGCAGCAGTCAGTAAATCTTTGGTGAGTCCCATGGGTACATATGCAACCATGGATATATGGGGTGGTACCTTCTCATTTAAAAAAGGAGGCTATTTAAATATAGATAGGTGCAGCCTAGACATCTTGATTTGCCTGGGACAGGCCCAGTTTGGATAATAAATTATTTGGCTAGTGTAGATAGAAAAAATTAACATTGAAAATTTGTCAAAACTATAATCCTGTAAGGAATCCTTTCTCCTGTGATTATATGTTGCTGATGTGGATAAATGTGTTCTTGGCATCTGAAGTACAATTTCCCATATTTCTTTAACAAATGTTTATTGCATAGCTACTATGTGCTAGACCTTGAATTAAGCACTGTGAATGCAAAGTGAACAGGACGGACTAGTCTCAGCTCTCATAAATTTTTTTTAACTATAATATTATTGGAGAGTTACTTCAGATATCACTAGCATATATTAGATGAGGCAAGGAAACTGATCAATGTATATATTTGTTTCCATAGTATCCTACTCTGGGCTGCTATAACAAAATACCTCAGTCTGAATAACATACAAACAATAGAAATTTATTCCTCACAGTTCTGGAAGCTGAGATGTCTAAAATCAAGGCACCAGCAGTGTCTGGTGAGTATCTGCTTCCTTATTGATAATGTGCCCTTGCATTTTAAAAAGAGTCCGCCTTTATGACTTAATTACCTTCCCGAAGGCCCTGCCTCATAATATAACATTGGGGATTAAGTTTCAACATAGAAATATGGTGGCAGTAGGGGATAGTGGGGACACAAACATTCTGACCATAGTACATAGGAAAATTCATTCTTAATTTCAAGCAACCAACTGACTTAAACATGAACTTTGGGAAATGGAAAAAAGAAGTCTATATCAGTATACCAAGTTGGCTTCTAGTTTTCCAAATCCTCAACAATGTAGGAACAGTGTGAGCAAAGGTCTAGAGACTGGAAATAAATAGCGTGTACCAGATGTTAAGAAAAGTTTACATTGAGGATGGGTAAGGAAAAAAATGTTTATTTCTTACTTATATAAAAGACTGGAGGGCTAGTATAATGCTCTAAGTGCTTCCATTTTGTTGCTGTGCTGTGAGTGGCTTCCATTACCAAAGCCACAGATGGTGGATTCATGATCATTCATGGCTATTCCAGCTTTAAACCATGATCACATTTCAGATATCAGGAAGGAAGAAAAGAAAGCTGAAAATTATTCTCCATACCCCCTTCTTTGGTGACAGTTCCTGGAAGTCACATATACCATTTCTGCTTACATTCTGCTGACCAGAATTTAGTCATGTGGTCATGCAGCAACATGTAGATGGAAAAAAAGGCTTTAGCTGGACACTATAAAAGAGGAGAACAGATTTTAGTGAATATCTAACAGTTTATTCCACAATCTAACCCTTTAGCCACCAAAATATCTTTGGTACACCCTTCTTCCTGTAGATAGAACATAACCACCTATTATTGATCATACATGCCCGTTCTAGCTTTTAATTTTGTATGCAAACCCCAAACATTATCCATTTTAAAAATGGCTCAAAATCTAAGGTGTTGGGTTAATGCACAATTCTTTTTCATTAAGTCCAGTTCGTCTAGTAACCTGTAAACTAAAAGTTAATGCATTTGCCCCGTCACACCTAACACAATGGATGTATATTTGGAAAGGAGGAGAAGAGGATTAACCTAAGAGTCACTGGTTTATAGTGGTTATCAATTCTGCTAGGCTAGATAGGAATTGTAAAGGTTCCCTTCTCTAGCAGGAGAGCAATTTTCTTGATAAGTTCATCAGAATACTCCTAATTCTGCCTTTTGGAAAGAGTCTTTCTTGTACATTGTACTCCCTGACCACATCTGAGGTGGTCAATGGAGAATTTGCTGTTCTACAGTGCTGAACAGCTTTTGCAGCCTGCTTCTTGCCAATACAAATGTGGGCATGAGATTTGATTTACAGGTCAGTCGTGGTTTTCAGCCAGCTTTGTGGTCTCTAGCAATTTAACACCGCTCCTTCCTCTTCCCTTAAATTAGTAGACTTCCAATCTATAGATAATCCCGTGTACACAGCCAAAGATCACATGTAGACATTACTTTTAAGCCTGGATACCGGTTTTTTATTCCCTGACTCTGTGCTTCAACATAAAGATGATTTCTTTGAGGTCTTCTAACGCAATAAGCTTGGGTGGAAAAATAGCAACCTTAATCTGATCTTTGACAGCTAGGTTAGTTTGATTGATTGATTGATTGATTGATACAGGTCTCACTCTATCACCCAGGCTGGAGTGCAGAGGCATGGTCATGGCTCACTGCAGCCTCAATCTCGTCAATCTCAAACTCAAGCAATACTCCTGCCTCAGCCTCCCAAGTAGCTAGGACTAGAGGCATTCACCATCACACACAGTTAATTTATTTTTTGTAGAATCAGGTTCTTACTGTGTTTTCCAGACTGGTCTCAAACTCCTGGACTCAAGCAGTCCTTCCTCCTCAGCCTCCCAAAGTGTTGGGATTACAGGCATAAGCCATCATGCCCAACCAACTTTTCCTACAGAAAAGTGTTTTTAAAAAGCCTAGAACCACAGTCTCATCTTCTGTTGCCGTTCATGTAGAGTGCTACTTTTTATAGTTCCACTTTGGGTTACACAAATAGTTCTTCAACCCTGCAAGGCCCAAAGCCCCAAATTACTAGATTCCGAGTTAAATTTATATTTTAAACCATTCTAGTGTTCTCCTTATTTCTTTGCTCTAAGTAAATACTATGTATTTTAAGTTCTTGAAAAAGCAATTTAGTTCAAGAGAGGCAGGTGTTTCAGGATTAGGTTTAACTGCAATTAACAAAGACCCAAATTAACACTGTTTTGAACAAGCTAGGTGCTTATTTCTCGTGTAAAAGTCTCGAGGTGGGTAGTCTAGGGTTGGTATGGTACTCCATCTTGTCAGAGGTTCAGATGCCTTCAATCCTCCCTCAGTCCTGGCTTTCATTTTTAGCATCATATCAAAATTAAAGATGACCAATCCAGGACTAGCCATTGTTTCCATTCTAGGTAGTGGAAAGAAGGAAAAAGAAGGGTATGCTCACTTGCATGGACCATCTCCACTAACATGTCATTGGCCAGAACATGTTCATATGGACCTACCCAGCTACAAGGAAAACTGGAAAATACAGTCTTTGTTTTAGGCAGCCATATGTCTCAGTTAAAAATCAGAGATTCTAGTTTTGTAGAAGGAACAAGAAATGGATATTGGCAGATAATAGGCAGTCTCTGCCATAAAGTTTATACAAGTATTAGAAAATACTAATATATGGACACAAGACATTGCAATACAGTTATTTCAATACATTTGGTGCAATCTTGACAAAGAATTCAAAAGTATATATTTTTTAAAAAATCATATTTCTTCCTTGCTTCAAACACTCCATGGGCTTACTAGTTCTGCCAAAGCCCTAACAATGTCGTCCAAGGCCCTGTTTTGTTTCCATCCCCTCCATTGCCTTTCTTACCTCATCCCAGCTACATTCTCCCTTGTTCATCTATTCATCTACTTTTGCTGTTCTTCACACTTGCTAGATATAACCCTCCTAAGGACCTCCTGGATGCCTGCCCTAAGGCCCCCTCCTGGGTCTACCTGGCTATCTGCATGACTAACTTTCTTGCCTCCTTCATGTCTTTGTCCAGATGCTACCAGCTCTATGAGGCCTACAATGACAACCCTACTTAAAGTTGCAATTCCCTCCACTCCCGCATACTTCCAATTTACCTTTTCCTCATCAGTTTCCCCTGTAGCATTTATTGCCTATTAACATCTATACAATTTTCTTATTTATGATGTTTATGGTTGATTATCTGTTTCTACTTGAAAGTAAGCTGCATAGGGCACAATGACTTTTTTTCTACTTTGTTCAGTGAAAAATTTTAAGTGCCTAGAACAATATCAGATATATTGTAGATGCTCAATGAATAATGTGTGAATGAATGAAAGCATTTATTTCAGAACAACAGTAAAAAAGTAAATGTAATTTTTTTTTACCTTAAAAGTAATATATTTTCTTCAGGCCTGGCATGTCATCTTAATTTGGGACTCCTCTTTATTGTCTTAGTGGGATACTTCAGAGATGAGATTTTGTAGCCATTTTTCTTTTTTTAGAAAGAAAGAGAAAAAAAGAAGGAAAGAAAGAAAAAAGAGAGTGAAAGAAAGAAAGAGAAAGAGGGAGAGAGAACGGAAATCTTGCTCTATTGCCCATGCTAGAATGCAGTCTAAAGATGGGTATTAAACCTCTTTTATGCCAATAATTGTGTTTAACAATGGAGACAGGAAGGAGTAAGGGAGGAAAATAACAAACAAGCAGCCAACCAATATTTCATTTAAGCCTGTGAGATGCTGTGCAATTGCTGAGGAATGATTTACTTCCAATTATGTGGTCACTTTCAGAATAGGTATGGTATGATACTGAGAAAAATGTATATTTTGTGGATTTGGGGTGGAGAGTTCTGTAACCGTTTATTAAATTTACTTGTTCCAGGTCTGAGTTCAAGTCCTGGGTATCCTTGTTAATTTTCTGTCTCGTTTATCTGTCTAATATTGACAATGTAGTATTAAAGTCTCCCACTATTATTGTGTGGGGGGTCTAAGTCTCTTTGTAAGTCATTAAGAACTTGCCTTATGTATCTAGGTACTCTTGTGTTGGGTGCATATATATTTAGGATCGTTAGCTCTTCTTGTTACATTGATCCTTTTATTGTTATGTAATGTCCTTCTTTGTCTCTTTTGTTCTTTGTTGCTTTAAAGTCTATTTTATCAGAGATGAGAATTGTAACTCTTACTTTTTTCTTTTTTTTTTTTTTTCTCCATTTGGTTGGTAAATCTTCCTCCATCGCTTTGTTTTGAGTCTTTATCGTTGCATGTAAGATGGGTCTGGATGCAGCATACTGATGGGTTTTGGCTTTTTATCCAATTTGCCTGTCTGTGTCTTTTGATTGGGGGATTTAGTCCATTTAAATTAGGATTAATATTAATATATATGAGTTTAATACTGCCTTTTAATACTAGCTAGCTGTTTTGCCCATTAATTGATGTAAATTCTTCATTATGGTGATGCTCTTTACACTTTGGTGTATTTTTGGAATGACTGATACTGGTTGTTCCTTTTTATATGTAGTGCTTCTTTCAGAAGCTCTTGTAAAGCAGGCCTGGTGGTAATAAAATCTCTGAGTACTTGCTTGTTTGTAAAAAATTTTATTTTTCCTTCACTTATAAAGCTTAGTTTGGCTGGATATGAAATTCTGGGTTGAAAGTTCTTTTCTTTAAGGGTGTTGAATATTGGCCCCCACTCTCTTCGGCTTGTAGGGTTTCTGCTGAGAGATCTGTAAGTCTGATAGGCTTCCCTTTGTGGGTAACCTGACCTTTCTCTCTGGCTGCCCTTAGTATTTTCTCCTTCATTTCAACCCTGGTAAATCCAACAATTATGTGCCTTGGGGGTTGCTCTTTTTGAGGAATATCTTTGTGGTGTTCTCTGTATTACCTGGAGTTGGGTATTGTCCTGCCTTGCTAGATTGGGAAAGTTTTCCTGGATAATATCCTGAAGAATATTTTCCAGCTTGGATTCATTCTCTTCATCACATTCAGGTACACCTATCAAACGTAGATTAGGTCTTTTCACGTAGTCCCATATTTCTTGGAGACTTTGCTCATTCCTTTTTACCTTTTTTCCTCTAATCTTGTCTTCTCGTTTTATTTCGTTAAGTTGGTCTTTGACCTCTGAAATCCTTTCTTCTGCTTGATCAATTCGACTGTTAAAACTTGTGCATACTTCACGAAGTTCTCGTATTGTGTTTTTCAGCTCCATTAATTCACTTATATTCCTCTCTAAATTGTCTATTCGCGTTAACATTTCGTCAAACCTTTTTTCAAGGTTCTTAGTTTCTTTGCATTGGGTTAGAACATGTTCTTTTAGCTCACAGAAGTTTCTTATTATCCACCTTCAGAAGCCTGATTCTGTCAATTCATCACACTCATTCTCCATCAGGACTTGTTTCCTTGCTTATGAGGGACTACAATCCTCTGTAGGAGGAGAGGCATTCTGATTTCGGGGTGTTTTCAGACTTTTTGCACTGGTTTCTTCCCATCTTTGTGGATTTATCCACCTGTCATCTATGTAATTGCTGACTTTCAGATTAGGTCTCTGAGTGGACATCCAGCTTGTTGGTAATGAAGTTTTTTCTATTTTTTAGTTTTCCTTTGGCGGACACCCCACCCCTGCAGAGCTGGACCTTCCCAGGTTCAGCTGTGCTTGCTGTGAAAGTCTCAATCCTCAGCACTTCCAATTGCTGTTTTTTTGTGGGGGGTGGGACCTGCCGAACCCGGTCTTCTGGCTCCCTGTCTCAGAGCCTCTTCTTTTTTTTTTTGTAACGGTCGGCTCTCTCCAGGTGTTCCAGTCGCCCACTAAGAAAGGCACCAGAATCTATGTAATTTACCCTGCGGTGACCCACTACACCAGCTGAAACAGCGGCGTTGAGATTCGTGGCGCTTTTCTGCCCGGTAATCTACCAGTCTGGTTCCCCCGCTTCAGTCCCCACTTCAGTCAGCTGAATGGGTGACTCAGCCTTCCTGGAGCTCCAACGCCAACCAAAAGGGCACTCAGCCCCACACACTCTGCACTGAGAACCGCTGTTCCGGGGCTCTGGCAAAACGGCCTGGCTGGCCAAAAGAGTTGCGCTAGCGACCCGTGGGGCTCCTCCGCAGGGAATCTCCTGGTGTGTGGGTAATAAAAATTCGTCTGGAAGTGTGGCATCCACTCGCTCTCTGAACTTTCACTGGCAGTTACATTCCTGAGCTGCTGCTAATCAGCCATCTTGGATCTCTCTCCTTTGTAGCCATTTTAATCAGCATTGTGAGTCCATGATTACACTCTGGAAAGGATTCTATAGGTCAGGGGTCTCCAACCCCCAGATACTGGTCCCCTACCCCTTGGTCTGTGGAAAAATTGTTTTCTATGAAACTGGTTCCTAGTGCTAAAAAGATTGGGGACTGCTGCTATAAATAACATTCTTTGACATGATTTCTTATGGGCATATTGTTTTGGTCATAAGAAAGTTTAGATTGTCTCTATTACTCAGTATTTCTAGATTGCAAATAAGAAAATCCCCAACTCAAACTAGCTTAAGCAAAGCAAGGAAATTGTTGGCTCATGTACATAAGAAACTAAAGAGGTGGTTGTTTTTAATAGCTGGTTTCAGGGATTCAAATGTTGTCATCAGGAATCTCACTTTCTCTCTCTCTCCATCTCTTATCTGTTTTCATCTCTTTTGGCTTCATCTCAATGGTGGAGGTTTACATTTTTCTTAAAGTTAGCAATCCAGGAGAATAGAGCCCTGCTTGCTTTCTTCATCAGGACTCTGATTTACCAATCTCTGTGTGTAGGAGAATAGGGAATTTTGATTGACCAGCCTTGTAGACATTCATTTCCATGCCTTGAAGGCAAGGCCACATAATTGACAGACAGAATGAGGAGGAAGGTTAAGTTCCAAAAAAGAGGGATGGACAGACCAAAAAAAAAAATTGTTGTGGTGTGCTTTTTCAGTAATTCTACTTGTAATTTATGTAAGCAGTTTTCCAGCAAATAGCAAAAATTAAAATGTTTTGAAACAAACCAGCATTTTTTTTTTGTTCTTAAACAGTATTATACCAATTATAGACTTAGATTCATATTTTTTTCTTTCTTTAGGCTCTTGTCTGTTAATTTCTAAGGGAATTTCACATTTAATAATTTCTATATGGTCTAGAATAATGTGATGACAAGTAAGTTGTGATTAATGCCCAGCCTCTATTTGTAATCTATGTAGGATTTTACATTTAAAATTAAATAACATTCTTTATCATTTTTAGCTGAAAATGGCAAAAGAGAAGCAGAAGATCACAGAGAAGCACTATTTCAGTCTTCCTTATCTCCCTTGACTAAAACAATGGAAGTATTACAGCGAAGTAGCCCTAAAGGCCCCTTGGATGGGAATACTATAAACCCAATTTATAAATATATTTTGAATGATTTACCAAGGTAAGAACTTTATTTCAGCAGCTTTAACTGAATACTGAAGGGGATAAAAGTGTTTATAGAAAGTAGTTTAGATGTTCAATCAATCTTGGCTGGTAATCCCATCTGTAATCCCATCACTTTGGGAGGCCAAGGCAGGTGGGTCACTTGAGGTCAGGAGTTGGAGACCAGCCTGGCCAACATGGTGAAACCCCGTCTCTACTAAAAATACAAAAAAATTAGCTGGGCATGGTGATGGGCACCTGTAATCCCAGCTACTCAGGAGGCTGAGGCAGGAGAAATGGTTGAACCCAGGAGGCAGAGGTTGCAGTGAGCTGAGATTATGCCACTTGACTCTAGCCTGGGTGACAGAGAGACTCTGTCTCAAAAAAGAAAGTTCAAGTAGAGGTGACATAAATAAGTAATTTTGAGTTGTGTTGAGTTATGGAGGTTGTTGCTTAGGGTACAGCCTTTCCCTTTTTTCTCCTTTTTCAGAAGAAAAAAATGTAGATGATGCAATAAACATAAATTATCTCTGGGATTTGACTTGAACAGATAGCATAATGATAATAAGGATAATGGCAGGTAGTACTTGTTAAGTGCCAGTCACCATGCTTAGCACTTAACCTGCATTATATCAATTTTGTTCTCAAAACAGCACTAGCAGGAATATAAAACAGATAGTACTCTAAATATCTTCATTTTACCTAGAGGAAGAAAAGGCAGAGAGAGGTTTATTAACTTGACTAAGCTCACACAGCTAGTAAGTAGAGAAGGTATGGTATGAACTCAAATGGATCTAATACTACAACATTTATCAGAAATATAAAGCAGAGGAGACAGGGGTATTATTTCTGTGCTTTTATTCTGTTAGAAAGTGAAAGAACTGGCTAGATGCAGTGGCTCACACCTATAATCCCAGCACTTTGGGAGGCCAAAGTGGGCAGATCACGAGGTCAGGAGTTTGAGACCAGCCTGGCCAATATGCTACAACCCCATCTTTACTAAAAATACAAAAAAATTAGCCGAGTGTGGTGGCATGCACCTGTAGTCCCAGCTACTCGGGAGGCTGAGGAAGAAGAATTGCTTGAACTCAGAAGGCAGAGGTTGCAGTGAGCTGAGATCACGCCACTGCACTCCAACTTTTGGGCAACAGAGTGAGACTCTGTCTCAAAAACAAAAAAAGTGGAAGTACTAAAAGGTATTTTTTATACATTGATAAACTATTGGCTGGCTAAGTGTGATGCCATAGTCTTTATGTTAAATAGAAAACTGAGACTGTAAGAAAATCAATAAATTATTCATAAATTAAGGATTATGTTAATCTCCTTATAGAAATGCTGGATTATATTTCTTTCCTAGACCACTTTGAGTGTTTGTTTATTTTTGTGTGTGTGTCACTAGGTTAAGATGAAAGTGAAACTTTGACTTTCAGCTAATCTTTGTTTTGCCTTATTCCTCTTAGCTATAAGTGCATGTTAGCAGTGTCTGAGATCCTTTATACAGTGTAGCTTTTTAAAAAAATGAATACCCTGTGTGTTATATTGTAGGTACACAAGTCACTCATGACTTATTAGAAAAAAAATTTCTAAATAGGATTAAATGTTCCTTTATACAAACGCCGATTCTAATGTAATGCGTTCTTGCACATATTTTTTTTGCCTTTAGTTTTTTTTTTTCCAATTTTCTACTTCAAAATGGTAATACATTCACTTTTTATTCTAACTATTTCGTGCATTTTTAGCTACTTAATTTTTTTTCTGGTAAAGCTAAATATATTTTCACTTATTCAATCTGTTCCTGCTTTTTTCTTATTTGCTTTCTTTGTTAGTCTGGTTAATGCTGGCTTTATTTGTCCTTTTCATCATATGTCAGTCTTTCTTCCCATGTGACACTTTCTACTGCCTGTTTTTTATAGTTTTTGTTTCAATGTGCTTCTTTTGTTTCTTTGTTTGAATCCTAACTTCTTTTCTGTCAATATTGCCTGTTACCATCAACTTTGATTATGATAAACCATGAAAATGAAGTAACCCTCTTCTTGGCCATCAAATGGAAAGCTGTAGACAGTGCTCAGAGGTCTTTTACCTTCATGAAAAAGAAAATGATGAGTTTCAAACTGAAAGGGGTCAAGTTCATAAAGGCTAATGGTAATCTAAGAGCCATTGGTATTAATATGATTATTAGAGAGAGGCAATTTTCTCTTTGAGTAAAGATATTTTCCCCCTGATTGAGGTTAAAACTTTTGTCTTATTCTTGTTTTCCGTGCCACCTTTCTTCTACCATCTTTATGGTCTTTTTATGAGAAACTATTATTAAAATAAAGTCCATTTATTTTTCCTACTTTTATCACAGAGATTGTGCTTTTCTTCATTAATTTTGTACTTTTTACAAAATATGCCTACATATATATGTATATATATTAAATCCATTCAAAGTAGCCATACAGTGACCACTTTATTTTCTTGTTATTATCTGATGCTATGTTTACTTTTTATTATATTTACATTATCCACTCTTCTCCCCTCTGTTCATGTGTTTCCTCTGCTGTCACTCCATGCTGCATTTGCTTGTAACGGAGTGACAACCTCTGTGCCAGGACATGCCCCTTCACAAGAAAACCAACACCAACATTATAAATGTTTTCAGCTTATTATACCAAAGGTTTCATCTTCACATTTTATGATTCACCATTTGGAGGTCATGTGACTGAAAAAAGTGTAGCCTCATTTCTGTGGCTACTTCCAGGAAAGTAGTACAATAGTAAATTTGTCTTGCCCAGCTGTAGTCTGATGTATTCCCAGGTGACGCAGAATAGGGCAATAGCCTTGGAGACATGGATAACAGAATCAGTTATTTATTAGTAACAGATATCCAGGCACAGTTCCACCATATTCATATCTAGCACTCCATGTGCTGAAGTAGAAGATTTCCAAATTACCATTGCATTTTTACATGAGGAGAATGTTGTAAACAATGAATATATTTTTTCCATCTCACATGTAAAATATATTGTTTTAATGATTTTCAGCCAATGATCATCTAAGGAATGTGATTTAATGATTTTTATAGTGGGAAGTTAGAGTATTTTTTATCCTGCTGGCAACTCAGCACATTACCAACTCTTACAATTCCCTGAGGAGGAAAATTATTTTTAGTAAATTAAATGAGAACTGAAATTGGTTTTTAAAAAGTGAATACTAACCAGTTTTTTTTTTTGTACATTATCTAGGCTACTTTTTCACAGACAAATCTTGCTTTTGAGGATACTAACAACTGCCTAATCTATTCAGTCACTTTTTTTTTTTTTTTTTTTTTTTGAGACGGAGTGTTGCTCTTCGCCAGGCTGGAGTGCAGTGGCGCAATTGCGGCTTACTGCAACCTTTGCCCCCTGGGTTCAAGCGATTCTTCCGCCTCAGCCTCCCAAGTAGCTGGGACCACAGGCACGTGCCACCATGCCCGGCTATTTTTTGTATTTTTAGTAGAGATGGGGTTTCACCATGTTGGCCAGGATGGTCTCGATCTCTTGACCTCGTGATCCACCCGCCTCTCAGTCACTTTTTAATGTCATTTATCTTGGGTACTTTTTACTTGGAATGAATCTTAGATCCTTTTTGGAAGGTAGACAGGTACACATATTGCCTTTTCTATGGACAGTTTAAGTTTAGCACCTTCATCATTCCAAAAATGAACTGTTGCTTCCCACCATGGAACAGGTGGCAGAAGGGAGTGAGAAGGAAACAGCAATAGTGAATGAAGCATGGTACCACCTTTACTGTTTTAGATGCCTGCTACCCCACAAATTATACTTTCTTTAGTTCAAATTTTTTTTCCAGATTTTTTCCTTCAAGCCTTTAAAAATATCTCTGCAGATCTATACATAAATATAATATTTTATTTATAAAATGTTAAAAGACTAGATCATTGTTTCTTTCTGAAAATTTAACTTTCTTCTGGAAAAGTTATATATAATGTTTATAACCCCCCTCCCATTTTAAATTTTACATGTGCCTTATTTTAATTTCTATATACTTCTACACAAGCAAAAAAACCCACTTTTTTCCTTTTGGGTGGAATGATTTAATCCCTTAGTGCTATACTGAGATGTGTTTTTACAAATCTTGGAAATTGTTCTTCTTCTTTAGAAGTTTTTCTTCTGCAAAAGTAAATAAGTTTAACTTAACAAACATTTGTTGAATATCTTCTATGTAGTATATATGTAGTTTGAACATAACATTTTGGTTATTATTCAATCATCAAGTTGCAAGTAAAAATTTGTTATGTGCTGTAATAATATACCCTGAAAATAAAATATCCTGAAATTGCTCTGCAATTGGAAAACCCTTATAATTATTTTTAGGCCAAATTAGAATTACACTTTCTTCTGGAATTGGAAATAAAACTTGTGGGGAATTTTTTACTTTTATTACTCATTTTCTATGATATTTAAATTGTATTTTATCAGAGAATCTAGCAATGAGAGAAAGTTATTTGTATCTTTGGAAGTTTAGGCAAGTTGGGGAAAGGGGCAAGATGAAGTTTAATAAAATCTTTGTGCTTTTTGTATTCAAGAGATTTTATAAAAGCTTACATTCACCAAATCTAAGTGGGGTTATTTCTTTTATTGGTTGATTTCCAGTATTTTAAACTGATAATTCATTATTGAACATACTTACGGTCATTCTCCTTTATGTTTATATTTTATTTGTATATATTTCAATTAGAGAGCTTAATTACCATTAAAATGGTACTATAATAAAGATAAATTTTATAAATGATAATATTAAAAAAAACTCTTCAGGAAGGTTTAAATGCCATAAAAATATAAAGCAAGAAATATATGCTTGTCAAATATACAGTATAAATAAATAATTTAGATGAAAATGGTTGACTACATTTAACAAAGAGACTACCAAATAATGAAGGGCTAAAGAGTGGTTGTTAGATTTGATGTACTTCATTTCATATTGTAAGTAATTGCTATCCATAAAAATTCTATGGCTTCTGTATAAGAAAAAGAGACATTTTGACAGGCAACACTAGTATGAAACGACAGCAAGTACAAATCCCTGGCAACTGTCATTTCATTATCCTGCTGTTGAATTCATATCCAAATTGTGTGATAACTTAGATCTGCCTGTTTGTTTTTGAGCCATGGTCTGTCAAAGTAGCCACATTTCCTGCTTAAGAATAGAATTATTAGCCACATGCAAATTTATGCCATAGAAATCTAAACTTAACAAAGATGTTTTATGTTTCAACAAGAGGGAAAATAAAAACTCCATGTCATTTTATGCTTATGCTGAAATTTCTGGTGAAATATTTCTGATTAAAATAGAATTTTTAGAAAATAGCAGATAGTTTATATTTTATGTTATGAAATTAATTCAAAATTAGTAAAGGTGTTTAATAAAACTAAAAGCAAAAGTAATACAGATTATTGATTATATTACACGTCCATTATATTTAATGCAGTAGTGGAAAGTTGATCGTGTAAATTAGGCCACTATCAGTGAAAAGTAACAAAATTCAACTGAAAGTGACTTTAAAAATGAGGAACATTCATTATCTCACATAAGAAGAATTCAAAGAGAGAGCAGTTTTAGGGTTAAATTCAGCAGTTCAGCAGTGTCATCAAAAAGTCTGGCTCATTGTGTCTTTCCCTCTGCCATCCTCAGAATATTGGCTAGATCCTTTGGCTTGACCCCTCCTGCTTGCAAGATGGCTCATCACATGTTCACTCTACAATGTCCGAGTAAAGAAGATAGATGTTTGATCATGTATATCTCTTTTTCATTAGGGCAAAAAACCTTCCTCTAAAAGACTTCTCATGTCTCATTGGCCAAAATTAGATCACAAGCTGATTACTTAACCTGCCAAGGTAAAGGGAAACGAAATTACCATCATTGGCTTTAGACCATTGAAGATTTACTCACTGGAGCTGACAGGATTAATCATAGGATACTTTCCATGGGCATGTAAGGAAGATGAATTCTTAAAAATAACTGACACTTTATCAAAGAAGAAATGAGGGAAATGACTTACATAAGTAATCAATATTACCTGACATAACTCTTGGCTTCAACTTTCTTATATTTTATTTCTTAAATTGTGTTTGTTTCTTTTCAGTGGCATTTTTGGTACATTTTTGCATAATGTCATAATTACCAAAGAATAATTCTTGCGTATCAACCACTGGTTGAGTTCCTGTGGAAATGTAGCAGATGTTAAACAAGGATCTTACTCTTGCAGAGTGGGATCTGAAATCATCTGAACCACATAACAGATAACAAAGTAAACATGGCAATATGCAAAACACGACATCAGTTTATTCACAGGGCCTGGGGAAATGATTTGGAATAAGGAATAACTAGGATCTGGTGGGATTAACTTCTCTCATGTGTCTTGTCATCCTGAACAGTTTTGGTGAGGCCTTTTCTATGACCCTAACCCCTGGAATTTTTCCCTTCAGTAACCATGGCTTTTCCTTCACAGTTAATCATGATGAGTAATTGTAAATTTATATGTGAAACTATTTAGTAAGTAGTTCTTTCACTTGACAGTTAATGTTATTGTGAAAGAGATTCTAGAAAATTAAGTTCTAAATTGAGACTAACATTTATTAAATATTTACTTCTTGAAAGGCATACAGCAATAGGTACAGATTAGCTGAGTGAACACTATTGGTAAAAAGGTATGCAGATAAGAACTATGGAAGTCAATGTGGTGCAGTTATACCTGAGGGATATTACAGGGGAGTAATGAGCAGCACCACTTGGTAAAAATTGTTGAATGTGAGACCAAGAAGTATGATTTTACTAGGAGTTTCTTCAAACTGCTATAAAAAGTCTCTAAGGTTTACTAATGCCATTAAAAAGAGGCAATGAGGAGAAAATTGTTCCTGTCTAATCTGTAGTCATTGCCTTAATTCTTAGGGTCTAACTTACCTTTTTTCCCTATACTCCTTCCTAATAATATTTTCTTATATTTTTAGACCTTAAAGATTACTTAGTTGTTGCTTTATGAAGCAAAAATTTGTAAACTAGATTTAATGAAAATTTCAGAGAGTAAGCGTTATTACATGCTACCCTGAAATATCAAGGGAGTTGTGAATCCCACAATGTTTAAGATCTGTAGGACCTGTAAATATAATGGAATATCACCATCAGGTTAGGTTTCATTATATGGCTAAAGAGAAAAGATTTTTGCAGACGTTGTTAAGCCACATAATTAGTTATCTTTAAGTTAATTAAAAGTGAGATTATTTTGGATGTGCCTGACCTAATCAGATGAACTCTTAAATGATAGAGATTATAGAGAACTTAGAAAGCTAAGCTATTGCTGGCCTCAAAAAAAATGATAGTATGAGTTCTCTAGCTGTTTAAGAACTGAATTCCGGCAACAACCTGACTGAGCTTGGAAGAGTACCCTAAGCATCAGCTGAGACTGCAGCCCCAGCTGATACTTTGATTTCAGCTTTGTGATATCCTGAGCAGAGGATCCAGCTAAGCTTTGCTCAGACTCTGGACCTACAGAAATAGTGTGGTAATAAATAGATGTTATTTTAAGCCACTAAGTTTGTGGTAGTTTGTTGTACATTAACAGAAAACTAGTAACGGATGGAGAAGTAAGTGGTAGGTAGATAGGTAGATACATAAATAGATTTTTAAAGGAAGTGTACTTATGAAGTAATATGATTAATGTTCTTGTATTAATCCAATTCAGTGGAATTTAAACTTCAGGCTTAAAAAGAATGTTTCTATATCATGGCAAATCTTAATTAATACAATGATAAACTGAAATATTTGACCAAAATTAAGGACTAGCATTTTATATGATAGGAAATAACCAATGAGATATAGTAATTCCAGCTATCAAACTTTCCAGGGCAGGTGTGGATGCACAGGGAGGAGACGCATTCCTTCATATGTGGTTGGCATAGAAATCGTACTGAAAAAGGAGCTACTTTGTCTGTTTATATGTGAGTTATTTACAGGTGTAATGGAAAATTTGCAGTCTCCATATACACTTCCAGGACAAGATGATCAGACTGACATAGAAATATTAAAAAGAAAATCTATGTTATAAAACTTCTTCACATGTACCCCCAAACCTAAAATGCAATAAAAAAAAACAAACAAAAAACAAAAAACAAAAAAAACAAAAAAAAAACTAGCCCTGGTTCCAAAATATTATGAAAATCTCAACAGTAGGTGAGGAGAAGGTGAGGGGTTTTTCCGTTTTGTTTTTGTTTTTGTTTTTGGACAAAAGACCATTTTCTAGAACAACTGGTTTAGGAATCCACATGGAAAGGAACTATACCTGTTCATGGAGACTGCATATGGGCCAATAAATGAAAGTGACCACAGCACTAAATTAAATTGAGTATCAGTTGAAAAAGATACAACTCAGCAAAACAATCATACAACCTACTGAATTTTAGAAAAGATAGCTGTATAGATCTTAATGTAGATCTTAAAAATGTAGATCTTAAAAGAAATTATAATGTAAAATGTATATAATTAATCGTTCTCAAGAAGCACAGGAAGGACAGGATGCAAAACCTCAAGCTCAAGCAAGGAAGATTTTAGAGCTGAGCTCCCTGCATAAAGCCAGGACCCCTGAAAGACAGATGCATCTATTCATGAAAATGGGAATAAAGGTATTGTTCATCAGCCCTAGGAAGCAATAAAAAACAGATACAATGTGTTTTAAGGTTTGTGCATTGTCTAGAAAATAATGAGTAAGTAATTATGTAAAACTTTAATAGGACAAGGATTCATATTGTAATGGGTAGTGTAACCAGTAAAAAATAAAGTTAAATGTATAATGTACAACCTAATAGAAGGGGAAATGAAATAATGGAAAATTATTTTTTAATCTAAACAAAGATAAGAAAGAAGTGAAAAGGAACATAGAACAGATAGCTAAAACAGAAAACATATAGCAGTGTGTTAGGGTTCTCCAGAGAAACAGAACCAATAGGTCATAATACTTTATTTTGAAATTTATACTTTAAAAAATTTATTTGATTTTAAAATTTATTGTAATTTTTTTAGAGATAAGGTCTCGCTATGTTGCCCAGGCTGATCTCGAACTCCCTATTTCAAGCAATCCTCTCACCTCAGCTTCCCAAAGTGCTGTGATTACAAGCATAAGCCACCATGCCCAACCCATATACTGCATATTTTTTATATGTGTTTTATATATATATACACACACATATATATATATATATAGGCTATGGTATTGGGTCACTCAATTACGGAAGCTGTGAAGTCCCATGATTAGCCATCTATAAGCTGGAGACCCAGGAAAACCAGTGGTGTGTTTCAGAGGCCTGAGAGACAGAGGAGTATTGGTATAGTTCCAATCTGAGTCTGAAGGCCTGAGAAACAAGAGTGACCAGAACAGGAGAAGATTAATGTCCCAGCTGAAGCAGTAAGGCAGAGGAAGCCAGATTCCAACCTTCTTTGCCTTTTTGGTTTAATCAGGCCCTCAACAGATTGAATGATGCCCACGTGCCCTGGGGAGGGCCATCTGCTTTACTTGGTCCACCAGTTCAAATGCTAATCTCTTCTGGAAACATCCTCACAGCCACACCCAGAAATAATGTTTCCTCAGATATATGGACATCCTATTGCCTAGTCAAGTTGATACATAAAATTAACCATCACAGTAAGATTATAGCTATAAGTTCAAACACCATAAGTCCTTGGTTTACTCATCTATAAAAGGGGAATAATAATATAGGGCTGTTGTGAGGATTGAATGATAAATATATATAAAGTGCTTAGAACAGTGACTGACATAAATGCTATGTAGGCATTAGCTATTAGTATTGTTACTATCATTATCAATATGGAGGGCATGATATACAATTTATAACTTGCCTGGTCTGGGTGAGAGTCCCTGTAATTGGGCAAGTAAGGGCCAAAGCTGATGGAACTGTTCAAAGAAGACTCCTTGGGACTCTACCCACAAGTTGAGCTGCTTCAGAGTTTAGGTGACTTACTAGGGCAGGGTTGGAGAGGTATCTCTTTTCATTATCTTTGTACTAGACTGTTCTGGCCACAAGCACTGGAGTCTTTGTGAACACTCTGAGTTATCACCTTGGCATGGACCTCATTGTTCTTGTGACATGTAGTGGCAGCAAAGAGGCAGCAAGGAAAGAGTGGAAACAGCTGTGACTCTTACCAACATTTTTTTTTTTATTGTACTTTAGGTTCTGGGGTACATGTACACATCATGCAGGACTGTTGCATAGGCACATACGTGGCAAGGTGGTTTGCTGCCTCCATCCCCCCATCACCTATATCTGGCATTTCTCCCCATGTTATCTCTCCCCAGCCTGTTGTCTCCAGATTGTTTAATGATTGCCATTCTAACTGGCATGAGATGGTATCTCAATGTGGTTTTGATTTGCATTTCTCTAATGACCAGTGAGGATAAGCATGTTTTTCATATGTCTGTTGGCCTCCTATATGTCTTCTTTTGAAAAGTGTCTGCTCATGTCCTTCACCCACTTTCGAATGGGTTTGTTTTTTTCTTGTAAATCTGTTCTGGTTCTTTGTAGATTCTGGATATTCGCCCTTTGTCAGATGGGTAGATTGCAAAATTTTTTTCCTATTTGTTGGTTGCCGGTTCGCTCTAATGATTGTTTCTTTTGCTGTACAGAAGCTCTGGAGTTTAATGAGATCCTATTTGTCTATTTTGGCTTTTGTTGCCAATGCTTTTGGTGTTTTAGTCATGAAGTCCTTGCCTATGCCTATGTCCTGAATGGTTTTGCCTAAGTTTTCTTCTAGGGTTTTTATGGTGTTAGGTCTTATGTTTAGATCTTTAATCCATCTGGAGTTAATTTTGGTGCAAGGTGTCAGGAAGGGGTCCAGTTTCTGCTTTCTGCACATGGCTAGCCAGTTTTCCCCCATATCATTTATTAAACAGGGAATCCTTTCCCCATTGCTTATTTTTGTCAGGTTTGTCAAAGATCAGATGGTTGTAGATGTGTGGCGTTGCCTCCGAGGCCTCTGTTCTGTTCCATTGGTCTATATCTCTGTTTTGGTACCAGTACTGTGCTGTTTTGATTACTGTAGCCTTGTAGTATAGTTTGAAGTCAGGTAGCCTGATGCCTCCAGCTCTGTTCTTTTTGCTTCGCATTGTCTTGGCTATGCGGGCTCTCTTTTGGTTCCGTATGAAGTTTAAGGTGTTTTTTTTCCAGTTCTGTGAAGATCATTGGTAGCTTAATGGGGGATAGCATTGAATCTATAAATTACTTTGGGCAGTATGGCCATTTTCACGATATTGATTCTTCCTAACGATGAGTATGGAATGTTTCTCCATCTGTGTCTTCTCTTATTTCGTTGAGCAGTGGTTTGTAGTTCTCCTTGAAGAGGTCCTTTACATTCTTTGTTAGTTGTGTTCCTAGATATTTGATTCTCTTTGTAGCAATTGTAAATGGGAGTTCATTCTTGATTTGGCTCTTTTTAAGTCTGTTATTGGTGTATAGGAATGCTTGTGATTTCTGCACATTGATTTTATATCTGGAGACTTTGCCGAAGTTGCTTTTCAGTTTAAGGAGGTTTTGGGCTGAGACGATGGGGTCTTCTAAATATACCAGCATATTTTTATAGGGATGTGGGAGATACTTTTAGAAATTTATAATGTACCACTTGAGGACTCTCAGAAATAAATGAGGTAGATTTTGAGGGAGTAATAAAGTCCTTTATTATGATGATCAGGTTATCATGCTGGCAGTTGTTTATGTTAAATTCTTCACCCTCAAGATTGCCATCTTTAGGACTGTCAAGGAACCTGATCCTTCCTTTTTACCCACATCCCTTTGGGGCAACATTGACAATACACTATTGAGCCAGATGGTCCAAAGACTGGGCCTGCAATCATGGTACTATATTCTTATAGTTGTCTATGATTAGAAATGAATGACTAATGTTAAAATAATCACAAGAATCAGAACACTATTTCAGCAGTTGTTACACTGAAACACTTCTGGCAGAAATTTAAATTATATTATGTATTTTAGTGAATACTTTTAAAATCAATCAATATATAGTGTCTCTACTCAGTATACCAGACAGACCATGCAAGTTCCCTGCCAATTATGTTTTCCTTGTTTGGGAGGCACTGAGAGCCCATATTACCCTACCTCCTATGTACCTCCAGGGTGTATCTTGCTGTCCTATCTCTAGCTGAGCCACTGATAGGTACTTTCCCATATGCAGGCTTGCCAGTAGCATGAGATTGCCTGGCATAAGAGTTCTACCCAACAGCGGTGTCCTATCCTGGGTAGTGATGAAATTAAACTCTTTGAGGAATTTGAATTTAAGTCAATAGTAGACAGAGACTGAAGAAAGCAATTTAGCATAGAAATGAGGAGACACATAGAGGAAGTTAGCAGAAGGCATGAGAGAAGAGGAGGAGGTTAGAGGTAAATCAGACAATAATGATGTATAAAGAAGAGGCAGGTTGACACAGAAGGAGATAGGAGGTGCTGAGTCAAAAACCATGGAGTCTACTTGAATTAAGTCACTAGTGTATCCTCAGCCACGAATGGCCTTCCAGTTCTCTTTGTGCCCCGCAGGAGTGGTTTTATTTACTTTTTTAACTTTCTATGTATCTTCATAATAAGCCTTATCACTTGGAGCCTAAGTGTGCCTCTCTGTTTCTTCAAAGCTAAATGAATCTAACACCCTTCGTTCCAGCACCAATTTTGTAAACTGACTATGTGGGTTTAATTCTCATGTGGGACAAGTTGGCTTTGCAAGGGTATATGATCATCCTCTCCAACACCTAATAGCTATGAAACACATGTCAATTGTTATTAAAAAGATGAGTTTGAGAGTGTGTAAGAACTACTGAGGCCGGGTGCGGTGGCTCACACCTGAAATTCCAGCACTTTGGGAGACCGAGGCAGGTGGGTCATGAGGTCAAGAGATGGAGACCATCCTGGCTAACATAGTGAAACTCCATCTCTTACTAAAAATACAAAAAAAATTAGCTGGGTGTGATGGTGCATGCCTGTAGTCCCAGCTACTTGGGAGGCTGAGGCAGGAGAATCGCTTGAACCTGGGAGGCAGAGGTTGCAGTGAGCTGAGATCGTGCCACTGCACTCTAGCCTGGGTAACAGAGTGAGACTCGGTCTCAAAAAAAAAAAAAAAAAAAAATACTGAAAATCTGTCATCAATGTTGTAAAACAAATCAAAACTGAAAACTGTTTATAGTGGATAAATAATATTAGCTTTTTTTTTTTTTTTGACATGGAGTCTTGCTCTGCTACCCAGGCTGGAGTGTGCAGTGGTGCAATCTGGGCTCAATGCAACCTCTGCCTCCCAGGTTCAAGTGATTCTCCTGCCTCAGCCTCCAGAGTAGCTGGGATTACAGGCATCTGCCACCATGCCAGGCTAATTTTTGTATATTTTGTATGTTCACAAAGCTGGTCTCGAACTCCTGACCTCAGGTGATCTGCCCGCCTTGGCCTCCCAAAGTGCTGGGATTATAGGCATTGCCACCGTGCCCAGCAATATTAACTCTTTAACATGAAAAATGACCCCTTCTCCCACTTTTAAATATAAATTACTAGCGAAAACCAGATAATAAATAAATATATAGTTGAACCATATATTTAAATGTAATTATTTCTACCATTCACTGGGTAAATCTCCTATCTCCTATGATCTTATTGTCCTAACCCGATCAGGATCATGTGGAGTTTGGAATAATTTGCATTCCTGAAATAATGCAAGTGCTGTTACCAGAAGACCAGCAAGATGTGTGTGACAAAAATGATAGATAACATATGCATAACTAGGTAGAAGAGGGCTATATCAATATAGTTGATAAAATGTTACATTCCAGCAAAATCCCTAAAGAGCATAGAGCAACATGAATAATATAAAATACTGTTATAAAACACTGTTAAGTCAGAAGGCAATAGGGTTGAGGATATAACATGATTAAAACTTCAGAATATGAAAAAATAAAAACCTTTTGCCTTTTGGTGGTGGAATAATGAATTATTATATTAAAATCATTAGCATATTTATAAGAATATTTCACAATGAACAAAATACTTCATTAAAAAAGACACCTTATTCTGCTTTTAAGTAGGGGATTCCATTTTTAAAAATATGGGAATCTTCTCTTCAAGTAACTGTTTATTGGAAACTGGGAACTGTATGAGAGCTGTGATTCTTTCCCTTGGCTGTTTACTGTTCTTCCCTCAGGTTGAAGACCTTGATGACCATGTGAAGCTCCATTACTGTTACTGCAGAAACACTGCCAGTTTGAAATAACTGCTACCATAAGCCATCACTCACCACTGTTACCAAAATCTCAGGAACTTAGATGGTCTGAAGGGAGGTCCCACCTTTCCCAGAGCTAGAGTCCAAAGACCCTTTCAAGGCTCTGTTTGCCACAGTTTTGAACCTGGTTGGAACTTCAGAGTGTAGGGAAGGCCACTCCTCTCCCCAGTGCTATACTGTCTAGGGCAGACGTGGATAGAAGCATGTGAAAACAACAACAACAGAATACAACTGATTGAATTCCGGCGTAGTTCTCCTTGGTCTGCCGTGTCAACACACACACACACACACACACACGAACATCTATTTTCCCTGTGACATGTGACTACCGTTCATTTTTTCAAAGGAAATAATTGACCATTTTATTCTTTTGTGAGCATAAAGAGGGTAGGCCAGAAGAAATAATTGTGATTATAATGACATTTGTGGTTGTGAAAGATTTGGAGGAGAGTCTGTCTCTGCTGAGCTTTTGACACTGAACATATGTTAATTTACAATTGGGGGTGTGTTTGGGGGGGGGTTATATTATGCAATAACTATTGAGGAATGAGCAAATTGGAAAGAAGCAGATTTGGTTTGTGCAAAGATACTTCCAATTACAGTAATACATGGAATCTGACTATCCTCTATGCCTGATCATCACACAGCTCAATATTTGCAAATATGTTGAAACATATTTTTATCATATCAGTACATTCTATACCTATCCATCTTCCTAACTTGGTGTCTACATAGATTAATATATTATTCCAGGTCATATGGTCCCATGTTCACGCATCATAGTTTGTCCAAATACTACTCTTCCAGCCTAAATACCAGTAGGGTGACCAAATGTCCTAGTTTGTGTGAGACTGAGGGAATTCCTGGAATGTGTGACCATCAGTGCCAAAACCGGGACAGTCCTGAAGAAACCAAGATGAGTTAGTGATGCTAATCTCTGGGATGCTGTGAAGCCTTTACTAACTTTATTCCCACCCATTCTAAAATGGCCTTCAAGAATTCTTTTCATCTTAAAATTAATACATACTCAGTTTCAGCTTATTTAACATATGTTCTCTATTGGGAGATTGTTTGCAAGTTTCTTTAGAATAGGACCCACATCTTTTTAACAGCAGAGTGTTAATTAGGAAATGAAGTGGATCTAAGAATTTAAAAATTATACTTAAATTGTTTTAAACATTATGCAAGCTTCCTTTTGGTTGAATTAAGTAAAGCAATGAAGCTTAATGGTTGTGAATGTGGGTTTTGTTTTAGGACAGGCTTGGGTTTAAATTCCCACCCTGGCAGTTATTGATTATGTGACATTGGGCAAATTAATTAACATCACTGAGCCTCAATTTCTTAAATCTGTAAAATGGGAATAAAAATAATGCACATTCCCAGGAATATTGTAGGCATTAAACAAAATAATGGCTAAGTGTGTAGTATTTTGTGTAGCACATAGCATACAACTTGTTATTATGTCGTATTTGTTAATAAATGTTTACAAATCAATTAATTGTATTCTTCCATGCATTGTTTCTTCCAGAGAGTTTATGTCATCCCGGGGAAAGCAGTTATTATAACTACTGATGATTATTTGCGGCCTCAGTTTGGCCTCAACAGATTTGTGCATTCAGCAGCAGTATCAGAAGGGTCAGGACTTCAAGATTGCTCCACACATCAAATAGCATTAGATCACAGCCATGATGAAATATCAGACCTACATAGCTACAAATCAAACAGTAAAAACAATTCTTGTTTTATATCAGCATCCAAGAGAAACAGACCTGTCAGTGCTCCAGTGGGTCAACTGAGGTAATCAAAGCTGTTCTCTGTTCTTTTTAACCTACTGTTGAAGTTCTTTCCTTTGAATAGAATTTATAATATTTCAATCAACTATCTCAGACATTAAAATATAACACAGCTCTAGGGTTTTGTTTTGTTTTTGTTTTTTTCTTTGAAAGCACCAGAGTAGAATGTTGTTAATTACACTATGGGAAATAGGAGATACACTTCAACCTGGGTAATCAGAAACTCTGAAAAGAATATTTGAAGCAGAATCAGGCTAGGATCATGAAATCTCTTTGCTTACACGATACTTATTTAAAGATAAAAATGCTTTCTTTTGATATTTAACCAATAGTTTGAAACAGAATCGAGTAAAATGAAATTATTATAAAACCGTTTTGTAAATATGTTTTCACATCAAGATTGTTATCATAAACTGTTAACAAAAGAGTTCATAGACAGAAGAAAACATTGGTAAAAACAAAAATAAAGCCAGGAAACTAATACCTCACTATTTTCAGATGTTTGAATATGTGGATATGTTGTGTTTTTAATTTATGTGACATTTTTATTTTAGCATGTTTACTCTGCTTCTGTGGCATTACAAATTAACTTTGTTAGAGAATTATGAAGAAAATTTGACGTGTTAGTCAGATTACCACATACTTTTACTGAGAAAAATATAAAGATCAAAATTAGTTTTGCCCAAATATGAAACTTAAAAATCTTCACTTTTACTACTTCCAAACAATTTGAAATGAAAGCAACACAATTAACTTTGGAATAAAATTTTAAAATCAAATATTTTTGAATTTCAAATCATTTTTCAAAAAATTAAAGAACTTTGATCAACATGAAAACTTGGGTAGAATCTTAGCCATTTGCTGTTTCATGATGTTAAGACTGTATTACTATTTTTTGCTATCAGAACATAACATATATATATAATTTTTAGTTGTATATGATATATATATATATTTTAAAGGAGTGTTGTGGTTTATAAGTAAAATGATAAAAAATCATTTATTCTGATATATATGTTTTATATAAGCAGT
Organism: Ateles fusciceps; assembly: GCA_036589455.1. Taxonomy (NCBI): domain Eukaryota; kingdom Metazoa; phylum Chordata; class Mammalia; order Primates; family Atelidae; genus Ateles; species Ateles fusciceps. The sequence continues at coordinate 1,908,292 of JAZHEH010000681.1, read as the reverse complement.
TTTGGCAAACACTGTTTCAAATTTTTTTGAATATTTAAATAGTGGCAGTGTTACTCTGTAACAACAATCTTATCCTATAAAAAGTTTTGTTGGGAATACTTATATACATAGGAACAATCTTTAGTGCTTATATCTGTTTAAAAAAATCCAGGATAAAATTTATTTAAAAGTTTTTACATGCATCAATTTTTCTGTTTTTCTTTTTTCTTCAGGGTTGCAGAATTCTCTTCTTTAAAATTTCGGTCAGCCGAGAATTGGCAGAGATTGTCTCAAAGACACAAACTTCAACCAAGAGTGATTAAAGTAACAGCTTACAAAAATGGATCTAGAACAGTCTTTGCCAAAGTTACTGTACCAACCATCACCTTGGTAACTAGTGTTCCAAAGTTTTCTGTGCTTTTTTTTTTTCCTTCCTCTCTTTAAAATATAAAAAATGATAAACTTATTGTTAATATTTTCTTTTTAAGAACCTGAATCTGCAGATTGCTTATATATATGTAGATTCCATAGGAATTTTACTCCTTTTTAAAACAAATTTAATATATAGTGTATTTAATTAAACAAATACAATGGCATTATACCTTGTAGCATTATTAAAATGACAGATCATTTAAAGATTAAAATTAGTCAATTAGATATGCTTCATGCTGTGACTTACCTTTTATTTCTATATTTTCAACTGCTAGAAAATAACTGTATTGGTCAAGTTACTAAACTTGGCAAGTGACTCAGTTGGGTTTCTGTTCTGATCATTAGAGCCTTTTGTTTTGAGGGAAATGTATTACTTTCTTTGTCATAAATCACTTTGTCTTACTTCTTGCTTGCTTCTAGCTGCTGAAAGAGTGCACAGAAAAGCTGAATCTGAACATGGCCGCAAGACGAGTGTTCTTGGCAGACGGCAAGGAAGCCCTCAAACCTGAAGACATACCCCATGAAGCTGATGTTTATGTTTCAACGGGAGAGCCCTTTTTAGATCCATTCAAAAAAATTAAAGGTAAAAAAGATTTTTAAAAGACCTTACGCCAATACATAGTAAATTGCTTAAGGGGTGCAATTAAAAAATGATTTTCATCCTGTCTTTTTTGCATGGTTTAACAAAACTAATGTTTATGCATTTACAGCTCAGTAAGAGGATAATGTGCTTAATGAAAGAAAAATCCACTGACAGCCACGTTTATTGCCCTTCATTAACATTGGTACCTAATTTAATATAGATCTGAATAGACATTAGGGAGCCTGCAGGAGGTTAAATGGTGAAAATATAATAAATTAAATCAGAGATTATTGAATTTACTGTTTAGTTTCTGTGACACTCAACAGACATAATTCATTAGACTTATTCTCTCAGAAAATAGTTCAAAGTTTCAAGTATCATTTATTCATTTACACTCTTGATCTTTTTTCAGATGGTATCAACATGATTATGAAAATGTGACCAATAATGAACATATATTTCTTACATACATGTGATTCTCCTAATAACATTTTGCATAATAAATGTTCCAGCTTATTTATTTTTTACCTTAAAATATAATCCTACACACATTTTCAGTTAAGGTTCTCCAAAAAGTTCATTGCTTCCAACATTTCAGAAATGTGGAGATTTTCTAAAATTAAAAAAAAAAATAGCATTTTTCTTTCTTCAGTGGAAAGGAATACATTTTAAGAGTGAAATAAAAGCACTACTCTCTAAGAATGTTCTCCCAAGCATGTTGTAGCCAGAGTTTGGTATCAAGTGCTATGTATGGTAATCAGATTTAAATAACATGAGGAATAAGGACTTTGCCATGGAAATTCAGTATGTCTAACTGCTGTACTTTCCTATGCTTTTTATACCTTATTAGAAGTAATTTTTTCTGCAACTTCTATAAAGCTAGTGAATCAAAGGCAAGTCTAGGCAGTAATTGCATAAGTAGAAGAAAAGTAATTCTGGAGTTCATTACAGATGAGGTGATGAAAATCTTTCTTCTGTTAATGTTATTGTATAAATTTGTACTAGGATTTCTATCTTTTTAATAATATTTGATCTTCAGGAAATAAGCAGTTTCTCGAATTCAATAGAAAATATAAGATAATTTGGTTCTTGTAAAGAAACTTGTTGCTATAATGCTCATTGAAAATTACCTATGTGATCATGTAGACTCGTATTTTTCACATTTTGCTTTAAGTTTAAAATATGGCTGGCTGCCTTAATTTTATATGCATCGAATCATTTGCTTATATAAAAACATGAGTCTTAGTTGGCAAATAGTTTTCTGTGACTTTAAAAAAATTCAGATATATATGTAAAGATTGTTTCATTAAGATCCTTGATTATTGTTATTACTAAGAAATGCTTGCCTTTCATAGGTATTGTAGAAGAGACATATAAAAATTATTTATAGCTAAGCTAAGAAGAAAATCTCCTGGACATGTATGCCTAAAATAATAATGTCACACACATGACTGAGCTTGGTGGATGATTTTTAAATGTACTAACTAATTTCCTCCTACTTTTTGTTTTCTCTTTATCGTTTTCAAAAGCCAAGTCCAGAACAAAAAACTTGTCTGCTTTGTCTGCATATCTTTGGCTGTGTTTCACTGTGACATGCACTGCTGTTCTTTTAGCACCAAAATGTTGGCACACACTCCTGAAAATTTCACACCATCTCTTGCTGGATCAGCAAGCTTAACCCACCAAAATCTGGTGTTGTGCAATGGTTTTTGACTGATAATCAATCTTTATGCTGCTCGACAGTTGTTGCTGGGACACGGAGTAGAGCAGGTGGCAGATGTGCCTTGTCTTTTGAGAAAAGAAATTGTAGGTGAGCTTGGACACAGACTAGCATATCACATGTCCATTAAAAAGAATTAGGATAAGTAAAATGGGGAAAAGCCATTCATCTAAGTTAAGCTTATAGATAAGCTTAAACAACTATATTTGGTTTCTTTCACAATGTTAAGAATATAAATGTAAATATATATACATTTATATATGAAAGGTAATATTTATCTTAATGTGAGTGATATATTACATATCACTCACATACATACACTTTTTCAAACCACCTAAATCAGCTTGAAGACTACCTTTCTGTCATCTGTTTTATAGATAAATTGATAGTTTTCCAACTAGCCACAAGTGTACCATTAAAATAAAAACATGTAGGAATAACTTTGAAAGTGATAGATGAACTTAAAGAGACATGATCAGAAGTTGGAAAATTGAACATGATAAAGGTAAATAGGAAAATCAGTTGGCAGAATTGAGTGTTACTGATGTATCTTTCTAAATGAGCATGAATATTTCGTATACAGTTGGTAACTGGTCATAATTTGCAGGTTTTTATTCATTCAACAAACATTTATTGAGAGTCTATATGTGCTAGATACTAGGCCAGGTCAGAGAAAGAGAAAAGCAGGGCTCATAGTCTGATTTCTTTTCTTATCATTATTTCTTCATCTCCAATTTAAATTCAATTTAATGCAATTCAATCAAAATTTAAATCAATACATAGTTATTTAGTACCTACTATGTGTGCCCCAGGATAGGAATAGAAGTCCTGGCCTTTAAGGAACTTAAACTCAGTAGATAAGTTATAAATCCTTCAAATTGAGAACACTATTTTACAACATAAATCAAACGGATCTTATTTTATTTCTGGTATTGGAAGGCTAAACAAGTCAGTATGTATTTTGGCAATTACATTTCCATACTTCATTGGTTTTTCTTTTTCATTGGAAAAACAATGTAGATAGAGAAAATTGCCTAGGAACTATTTCCAGATTTACTAAGAGAGAAAAATCCTACAGAACATCTCTGATATTTTAACTATTTTACTACGCCTTTTGAGCATCACTGTTGACAACCAGTGGCATTGAATCTAATAGAAAGCCAGAGAGCTATTCATCACATACCTTGAAACACAAAGCTTTCATATGGAGGTCAGGCCAAGGTCAAGCCTGACATGAAGCATTCCTTGTTGAAATGCAGTATTAGAATAATTCTTACATTTTAAAGTTGAATACCTAATCAGAAATATTAATTGTATATGGAAAAGATCAGGAAGATATAAATATTTCATATAAATACTGTTGATAATGATGCCTTACTAGGTATTGTACTTCTGGCATTTAAAGTTTCTAACGTTTGTTAATAATTCATTGAAATTATGAATATGAAGTTAATGAATTGTTTGAAAAGGCATATTAAGTTTTCTCATTCATGACCATGTGGTTTAGGTTTTATTCACAGTTTCCTGAATCTTCTGCTTAATTATGACACAATGAAAATTCTTGGATCAGATCCATGGGGTTTATAAGAATTCAGTTCCTTTATAACTGCTAGGAGCTGTAAGTAATGCAAACATAGCATAATAAATGGTTTGGGTCCTGTGATTGCCTGAATATCTTAAATAAGATGAAGGAAAACACTGTTTAGACCTAATTCATTAGGTCCAAGTTCTATCACACGGAGCTCTGATTGTCTTTAGAATTTTTTAGTTTTATATTTCCACTCTCTCCAATATGTCCTATTCTATTACTGGGCTTTCAGAATTATCATTTACAGTGATTCATTTCAGTCCTGAGTTTTGTTAACCAGAAGTGAAACTTGGTATTATAAATAAAATTTTAAATATTTTATATCCTGTATTGTGAATATGTAGTCACAGAAAAAAATGTGTGAAAGGAGTTCTTGATAGTACACCTAACACTAAATTTAAGCCTAGAGATTTTCTACTAACTGCCATGTGATCTACAAAATGAAATAATTTGCTGTGACAGCTTGTGATTGACAAAGATATGTGTGAGCACATTTAAAATAGCCATCTTTTCATGTAGAAGTGTCAGTGAAATGATGGATTCTCATCATTTTAATTATTGATGATTTGGAAATATTTCAATTCCATGACATACAAGACACATTCTAAATAGCAGCATAACACTTTTTCTCATATCTGCGTCAACAATGAAATGTTCTGTCATATTTTGTTTTTCAAAAAACGCATTAGTTTAATGAATCTGGATTCATGCATTATATTCTCTTCTATTATATGTCTACTGAATTTGTTGATTTTTAAATTGTTATGCTAAAAGCACAAGTTTCAGTAAGTGACCCACTACTCACATCACATCATATCTTAATATTTCTGCTGCTAGATCTCAAGACAGAATGCTATAGTGCTGCCTACACCAATGGCTGCTTTAGTCTTGCCAAAGCTGATACCAGCCTATGTGATGCTCATCTGTAGGGCAACCACTACTTAATTCATCATCTACAGTCGTGAGGACTGGCTTTCCCAAATTCCCTTTTATCTTTTAGTTTGAAGAGTGTATTTTTTAGGTGAGATCATTTGTATATTTTAACTTCCACTTCTCTGTATATATTCAAAAGGAGGAAGATGGCATTATATGGAGAAAAATGTTACCATTTTCTTCTGAGATAGCATATGATAAAAACTATGGTTCGTTGTCTAAGGAAGACCATTTATTTATCCAGTTATCCACTCAACAAAATTTACTGAGACCCTACAATGTGCCAGGGACTGCTCCAGGCTTTAAGGATGTAGTGTGAACAAGATGGAGATCTCATGAAGCTTAGGTTCTAATGAGGTGGAAAAAGAAATAGACAATAAATGTAGAAACAACTAAATAAGGCATTTATTGACAGTGTAAGTGTTATAAAGGCAATAAAAGGGGTGGCATAATAACAAAGAATGTCATGGAGACAAAAGGAAGAGGGAATTTTGAAAGTGAAACACCTGTTTTAATTTTCATTTACAAAAATGAAAATGAAACAGTTACCTTTAAATCAAATCCTTTAGTTGTCTGCTTACTCCGCTTGTTACTTTACCTGTGAATTCATTTATATATTCTATACTTGTTCGTTTAGAGTGGTTTTTTTTTTTCAAACTTTTCACTTTTGAAGGGTTTAGACATCTCTTAGGAGAGTTTTGAGAAATGCATTATTGTTTATTTTAATGTACAATAGACTTGAAGTCAGATAATGTTGCAAGATTCTAGTCCCTGTGTATGGTCTTGGACAAACTGGTCTGTACTTCAATGTCCTTGTCTGTAATAGAAGGGAAATAATACTTGAAATGACTATTGGATATTTCTAATAATGATAAATTATTTGAAAATTAAGTATCTATAAACCCATAGTCTAAACCGAAAACTGAGAATACCATCTTATAAACATAACTAAGACTTCAAGGCTATTAGTCAGAACCCTGTGACCACTTTTACCTTCCTAGAATAGCTGGCTAGTTCAGGAAAATAACAACAACAAAATTTGTTTCTACTTTCTTCATCACTGCCAGGAAAGCAAACTAGAGTGTGAACCTGGACCAGTCACTTAATCTCACTAAGCCTGAGTTTCCTTATCATAAACTGAGCATAATAGTTTAAAATTCAGCTGGGTGCTGTGGCTCACGCCTGTAATCCCAGCACTTTGGGAGTCTGATGTGAGTGAATCACGAGGTCAAAAGATCGAGACCATCCTGGCCAACATGGTGAAACCCTGTCTCTACTAAAAATACAAAAATTAGCTGGACGTGGTGGTACATGCCTGTAGTCCCAGCTGCTAGAGAGGCTGAGGCAGGAGAATCTCTTGAACCCGGGAGGCAGAGGTTGCAGTGAGCCAAGCTCATGCCACTGTACTATAGCCTGGCAACAGAGGGAGACTCCATCTAAAAAAAAAAAGTTTACACCTCACAGTTGTGTTATGAGAAGTAAATAAGATGATATAAAAACCTGGCATATGATAGTTACCTAAAATATTATTTTTCTACCTGCCCTCATTTATTTTCCTTCTTTTGCTCCATCCTTTCAAGGTGTGTTTTCACAAGCTTTTCGTACAAGTTGTCACAAGTATCTGATTTTACTAACAAAGGTATTTGCTAAGTCTGCATTTTGAAATAAATACAACCAAATTAAAATACCTGCCAAGCAGTTATGTATTCCCATCCCAGTATGATATGGGAATCTGAGTTAAAGGCTTTGAACTCTCAATATCTAGGGTATTGGTCAAAATCAAGGCCTTTTATAAAAGGAGCCCCAAGTGGCCTTACTCTGCTCTGTTCCAAAAGTTGTATTTTAAAATATGTTCATGACCCAGGGCTAGCCTTAACTTTAAGCTGCCATAATTTATTTTTTAAAAGTTCATAGAAAAGTTCACGGAAAGGGTGACAGCATTTTGATTGGCACAATAGATGGGATGTTTGTAATTTTAATCAAATGTAAATTGAAGACATACTTCAAATGATATGTCAGACTAGTGTTACTGAGTTAAAATCTAATGACAACCACTGTCATTATTAGTTAAATATAGCCATCATGCCTATAGCAATAAATGATGACACTTAAGAACATGCAGAAACAAAGAGCGAAAGTATTTAGAGAAAAGGGAGTGACTAGAAACTCAGTTGAACACAGGAATGTGACCTGGATTTAATCTATTTACCAAACATAGAAGCAATTGCATTTTGGGCAGATGATATAATTGAATATAGCAGTATGTTTTCTTACTGTCAGAGCATTTGTATTTTAGAAACTCATCTTATACTGATGAAATAATGTTCATATTTAATGTCATTATCTATACCTACTTGACAGAGCATTGTGTTTTCAAATTTATTGCCCAACTACAAGAGAATGAATTTTTAAAATTAAGAAGATTTCTAATGAGCTTGCGTATTTGAAGTTGCAAGTTTGCTGCTTTTTATTCTAGAAGTAAAAGAAGGCAGTAGTCATTTTGCTTGGCACAAGCAAAATGGAAAATTATAATGTTGGGAGCACCAAGATTTATTTAATTTTGTGACTGACATTGGCCTTTTTGAAGTAGGCTGAGGAAATATAATTATATTGTAGATAGATCTTTTAACAGAAAAGCAAACTAAGAAGTGCTTTATCTTTTTCATGGTTTGGTTAAAAATAAAACCATGAAAATAAAATAAGAGGTGATTCTATGAAATAAAATATCATCATCTATGGTTGGAACATAAGGTTCTCTAAGTACTCTGGGAGAGTAAGTATATGAACAGTCAGGTGGACATGGCAGTCCCTGAGCAGCTGAGATACGGCCCTTTGGGGAACTATTTTCCAAAGTTATGCTAAATGTTAGGTCCTCACTAGAGTCCAGCTACCACCTGCATCCTAACCCAGCAGAATCTTAACTTTCCAGGGAAAAGTACCTGAGGATAGGAGGACTGGGACAGGTATAGGTCTGATTGCTTTGGAAGCTAGCCACAAGGTGTGGCTAGCAGATTTAGAGGGGATAAGGTAATCAAGTGAGACAAAGGTCCTTTCTTTGGCAGTTGAGTGTGTAGGACAGAGACCTTGCTGAAAGAACTATCGACAAGGTAGATTCAAGAACAGTCCAAAGGGAAAAAGGTAGAGATTCAAGAACAGTCTAAAGGGAAAGAGGTAGAGATTCAAGAACATTCCAAAGGAGAAAAGGTTGAGACTCAAGAACAATCCAAAGGGGAACTCTAATGTTACTGCTGTTGAGATTTGTCAACTCTGAAAAATCTGACACAAGTCTTAGTCAATTTAGGAAGTTTATTTTACCAAAGTTAGGAATAGAGGCCCATGACACTGCCTCAGGGTGTCCTGACGACATGTTCCCAAGGTGATCCAAGCCCAGCTTGGTTTTATACATTTGAGGGAGACATGAGACGTCAGTCAGTATATGTAAGATGAACATTGGTTTGGTCCAGAAAAGTGGAACAACTCAAAGCAAAGGCAGGACAACTTTAAGTGGGGGAGGGGCCTTTAAGGTCAAAGATAGATAAGTGACAAATGGTTGCATTCTTTTGAGTCTCTGATTAGCCTTTCCAAAGGAGGCAATCAGATATGCATTCATCTCAGTAAACAGAGGGATCACTTGAATGGAATAGGAGGCAAATTTGTCCTAAGCAGTTCCCAGCTTGACTCTTCCCTTTAGCTTAGTGATTTGAGGGCCCCAAGATTTATTTTATTTTCTATTCACAGATTCATGTTCAGGAAAGCATTGTATTTTGCCCTACTCTCTTGGGAGACTCTTACTGGGAAGCATACATTCCTATTACATTCTCATTGTCCCCTTCTGTAATCATCAGAATTGTGATTACTGGTAAAATGTCTATTATCTCCCTTTGACTAAATTCACTTAGAGCAGAAACCATGGCTGCCTAGTTCACCATTTTTTGCACAGGGCCTAGCACTTAATAGGTGCTCAATAAATGTTATTCAGCGAGTGTATAAAGAACTAAGTGAAACACATGTCACTTTGAACCATCCATATCCAATGAGGCAGTAGTGGGAGAGGAGGAAAAAGGCCTTGTTAGAGCAGCCTATTTTATTGAAAATGGCGAGTGGACATGTAGGAAGAGTATATTGAACATCCCCAAAACCCAAATACATATATGGATTTGTGAATGTTTCCATTTGGCAGGGGGCCAAGTAAGCTGGCCCAAGAGTAATTACATGGCAGAGAGGCTAACGGTTATGCTAATGTTTGTCTGAAACCAGACAGTGGTCAGAGGTAGAATGCTGGGATAAATGACTCTCTGAGGGACCTAGAGATGAAGGAGATGTAAGATTTTCAGCTTTCCCACATTCTGTCAGGAATGCCCTTTCTTGAGCATTCTATCCCCTCAGACTTTTTTTGAGGGGGAAGGGAGGAGAGGAAAGAAGCTTTCATGTTCATTTAACACTTCTCTGTAATTTTCTTAGTACCTTGTATAAAGTAGGTGCAGAAGTGAGAAAGAGGAGATGATGCCACCTTTAGGAAGGTTCAGAGCCATTGCTCGTTGCTAACTGATGTGTGGGGCCATACTCATGTTTTTCTACTTCCAATATGGGGTGGAGGGATGGAGTAATAGGGGAGCTGTTTCCTGAGTCTTTTTTTTTTTTTTTTTGAGATGGAGTTTTGCTCTTGTTGCTCAGGTTAGATTGCAATGGCATGATCTCGGCTCATCACAACCTCCCCTTCCCCCGGTTCAAGCGATTCTCCTGCCTCAGTCTCCCGAATAGCTGTTATAGGCATGCACCACCATGCTTGGCTAATTTTGTATTTTTAGTAAAGACAGGTTTCTCCATGTTGGTCAGGCCGGTCTCGAACTTCTGACCTCAGGTGATCTGCCCGCCTTGGCCTCCCAAAGTACTGGGATTACAGGCATGAGCCACCATGCCCGGCACTTGATTCTTATAAAGGTACCAGATAGTCTCAGACCTAGGAGTTGAAACGTTTGAAATTTTTGGAGACGAGAAAGTTAAAGAAAGAAATGTAGGAAGCATTTGTTAATAATGGCTAGTATGTTTTCTTAGAAATTCAAGGTAGATTTGGATGGCATTAGGATCTTGTCTGAATTTGCTTGGCTCCCTGCCCCACATACCCTACAGTCCCCCTCACTATTTTGTTGCTACTCACTCCACTCACCACCAGCCTTTAAGAACAGCGTCTTCCTCAGCAGGGCTGAAGCCTTGTCAAGTCTTTGCTGACCATCTTCAATTTCTCTGTGTTGGCATGGAAGAGTCCGATTCTGTTTTTCTTCTTGCCTCTGGATGTAATAATGCTTACCCTGGCTCTCAGCCCTCCAGCCACATTTCTTGATATGAAAACTTATGTCCTCGGAGTTGGTGATATACAGAAGAATCACTTTCTGTTGCTAAAATAGGAGGGTTCCTCCTATTTTGACATGATCTGGCTCTGTGTCCCCATGGAAATCTCATGTTGAATTATAATCTGATATGTAATCCCTTCATGTTGAGGGAGGGATCTCGTGGGAGGTAATTAGATCATGAGGGTGGCTCCCCCATTCTGTTCTCATGGTAGTGAGTGAGTTCTCACAAGATGTGATGGCTTTATAAGGGCCTTTTTGCCTCTTCCCTCTGTACTTCTCCTTCCTGCCACACTGTGAAGAGGGATGTGTTTGCTTCTCCTTCCACCATGATTTAAGTTTCCTGAGCCCTCACTAGCCATGCTGAACTGTAAGTCAATTAAACCTCTTTCCTTTATAAATTACCCAAAACTGAAGTAACTTTGGAACTAGGTAATGGGCAGAGGTTGGAATAGTTTGAAGGGCTCAGAAGAAGACAGAAAGATGTGGGAAAGTTTGGAACATCCTAGAGACTTGTTGAATGGCTTTGACCAATAAAGCCATTGTTGGCTGGAGCAATAAGGGAAGATCTTCAACTGGATCTTAAAAAGACTTGAGTCTGATAGGCAAAGTATAGGGTTAAAAGTGAACAGGGATAATGAACAGATTTGCTTAGGTAAAATAGTGCTTCAAACTAGGGTAAGACAAGAACAGAAAGTTTGAATGGCATTGATTGTCTTAATGGCATCGATTGTCTGTAAGCTCTTCTGTTAGACATAAGCTTCGGAAAAAGGACTGGGTTTTTTTTCATATTCCTTGCACAGGATCTGCTCAACAAGTATTTGTTGACTGCCCCTGATGGGCTGGCTGGCTGACTGACTGACTAGTAGAAAATTTCAAAAATTAGCTCCATGAGTTTTCTCTTTAGGTAATAATAAAATTGATGTTTTAGGAAAATTCAGCTGTGATTGGAATATAGAATGTCAGATGTGATGGAGGAGAATCATACACAATTAGAAAGCTCTTGCAGGTTTTAGGAGGCTGAGAGAGAAATGGACAATTGGGTCTGGTTGGAAATGGAAAAAAAGTTATGCTTTTAAGAGTTACTGTGAAGAAAGAATAGCTGAGAGGTCTCCCCTTCCTTTACTGTATCTCAGGTCAGATTCCCTAGAAGCAGAGCCTGAGGTGAGGATTTTGGTGCAAGAGACTTGTTGAGGGAATACTCTCAGTTGAACCATGTAAGGGAGTGAGAGAAGGAGCCTAGAGCAGAGGAAGAAGTACGGCCAAGCCATGTGTTCACTGGAAATCTCACCCCAGTCTGAAATGTGAAAGACACTAGAGAGTTGCCCCACTTTGAGGCAAGGAAACTGGCTAATATGTCCCAGAATCAGTCAATCGTTGGCTATGGGCTGTCTCCCTAGGTCGGAGGGAGGAGATCACAACCTTGCAGGCATTTCCTGACTAGGTTTCTTTCAGTCAAAGGCAATTCTCAGAAGGGTGCAGCTGTGCGATGGTCACAGACAGGACACACAGCAGCTGGAGTTTGAGTGCTCTAGCCTGGTAAAAGGCACCTTGGTGGGGCACCAACAGTGTCTACTACACTCAGCACTATAGTCGACCCTCTGTATCCATGAGTTCTGCATCTGTGTGTTCAACCAACTATGAATCAAAAGTATTCAGGAAAAAAAGAGCTATAAAAAATAACAATACAACAATAAAAACTAATACAAACAAAAATACGTATAACAACTATTGACCTACAATTCACATTGTATTAGGTAGTATAAATAATCTAGAGATGATTTAAAGTACATGGGGATGTGTGTAGGTTGTATACAAATACTACTACATTTTATATAAAGGGCTTGAGCATCTACAGATTTTAGTATTCTAGGGGCTTAAAACCAAGCCTCCATGGATACCCAGGAATAACTGTACTTTCTTCACATAGCACCACCCTGCTGAGAATCTTCCAACAGCTTCCATCACATCTGGAATAAAATCCAAATCCTTTATCTTGACCTGCACAATGCGGCCCCTTTCTGCCTTTTCAGTTTTTAACTGTATACACTCTCTCTGTATTCAAACTTTATTTTTCTTTCTTAAGCATGCCAGGCCTATTCTCACTTGGGGCCTCTGTGCCTGGTTTTCACTCTGCCTGGAATACTTCCCCCCCAGATTTTCACAACTAACTTCTCATTACATGGGCCTCTCTGTTCAAACAGACCTTCCACTGTCAGTTTCTCAGCCAGAGGCTGCGAACTGCACAAGCAGCTCTGTCTTCCTTCCAGTTGTCACCCTGGTGCCTTGACATGTGGACACCCAATATATATTGTTGAGTGAATAAGAAAATAGTTGGAGAGAAATGAATAAGCAGTATGGGTTCAAGGTCTAGTTGAGAGAGTGGGTAACTGTGAAAGAAGTGGAAACACTGACAGAAATAAGTGTGAAGGGTGAGTCAGTTTGTGCAGAAAGATATGAGATTTTGCGTTAGACATTGAATTTCAGAGATATGGTAGAGGCAGAAGAGTGCAGTGATTAGGAGCACAGCTTCTTGAACTAAATTCATATCCCAGTGCCACCACATCCCAGCTGTAAGATCTTGTTCAAGTTAATGCCTCTGTGCTTCAGTTTCCTCAACTGTAAATAAGGATAATAATATTACCTATCTCATAAAGTTGTTGAGAGAACTAAATAAATTAATATTTATAAATCATATAAATAGAGTCTATAAATCATATAAATAGAAAAAAAAATAGCATGATTTTTCATGGAATTTAAGGAGTTCTGCATGTAAAAGAGACAGTTTAAGCCGGGGCTGGGACTAGAGTTGGGTGAGTGAAGCACCAATGGGACACAATTAGAGGAGGCACTCACTCTGAGGATTGTGTGGGGGCCCGGCACAGGCTTCCTTAAAGTTTGCCTCAAGGCGCTTCACTCCCCCTCACCCTAGTCCTGGCCTTGGTCAAAGTAATCAAAGGGGAAAACCCTTTATCAGCAAGATTCTCTAAATCTGGGCACCTGTAACATTCCTCTCTCTGGCCTTAGTGGGAGTGGTTTCTTGCTCTTTCTAATCTCTGGGTTGCCTAACTGTCCTTTGGTTGCTTCTCTCATCCTTTTCTATCACTTACATAACCAATTCTCTGGAGTCAGTTCCCTCTGCTCAAATACTCTGAGTGGATTCTGTTTTCCTGATTGGACCGTGACTGATGTAACAATTTGTGTACTCCAGAGCTCCTTAATAACCAATAGGATTTCAGAGAGGTGAGGGGAAGAAGCTAACATTTATGGAGTCACTTCAATATGTTACGTAATTTTACATATAAGATATTTAATCCCTATCAGGTAGTGGAGTGATGCTCACTAGATACTTCGTAAATGAGAAATCTGAGATTCAGGGAGGTATAATGCATTTAGTGTCACTAAGAAACAGAGCTAGGATTCAAATGTAGTTTGAAGGTAGAGGTAATACCTCTTCACCATGCAAAGCCTCTAGGGGCATCCAGATTGTGGGTAAACGCCCATTAAACTACAATAATTCTTTTGTTTTTTTTCCCCCCGTGAGATATTTTTTTTTTTTCCCTAGATGAATACTGACCTACAATGATTGGCACCTATAGGACCTCCTCCTCCTCCTCTTTTCTCCCTTCTTTTTTATTGAGGTCACATAACACAATTCACATAATGCAAAATTAATAATTTTAAAGTGAGTAATTTAGTAGCATTTAGTCACACTGTTATGTAACTAGCATCTCTATCTAGTTCCAAAATATTTCCATCATTTCAAAATAAAACCCATTACCCATTAAGCTTCTCTTCAATCCCCTCTCTTCCCTGCCACTGGCAACCATCAGTCTATGTTCTGTTTTTATAGATTTACCTATTCTGATATTTCACGTAAATGGAATCATACAATATGTCACCTTTTTTATGTCTGGTTTCTTTGATTTAGCATAATGTTTTTGAGATTTGTCCATATTGTAGCAAGTATCAGTACTTCATTCTTTTTTTACGGCTGAATAATATTCCATTTATGTATATACATTTGTAACACAATTTGTTTATCCATTCATCTATTGATGGATACTTGGTTACCACATGTTGGCTATTGTGAATAGTGCTCCTATGAACATGTGTGTACATGTATTTACTTGAGTATCTGTTTTCAATTTTTTGTCTATTTATGAACTCATTAACTTATGGGTCATTTTTCTGTTTTAATTTCTGATTCCTATTATTTTCAGTTTACAAAATGAAAACACTAACAAATTTCTGTTAAAATGCTTTTTCTTTTTTTTGAAGGCTTATGTCTATAGTCTTATAATTTAGTTTTAATTTAATCTGCAAGTTTTGTTTATCTATCTGCCACAGTACATTTGTTTTTATATGTGTATATGTGTGTGGGTAACAGAGAGAAGAGGGGTGAAAGAATAGAGGGTTTTTTTTGTTGTTGTTGTTGAACATTTAATATAGCCATTCTGAGACTTGAAGGTTATTTACAACCACTGGCTTGTTTTTCATATCAATATTAGCAGATTTTATGTAAAATAACATTTCTAAGTCATAGAGGCCAAGCTTCTTTCCAGGTAAGTGCTAGCAGAGAAAGATCTTTTGAAAATATGGGCAAATTTCAATGCAAAATAGCAATAAATGCAGCTACTTTCAGTTATCTATAAATAAAATTATGCTTCAGAACAAATAAGAGCATATGAGGGAGGGATCATTCTATTTTTGTAATTTATGTAGAAGAAAATATGATTAAAATAAATTGAATGCACAAATAAGTAGCTCAGGTGCAAATTATTTATTTATGAAACAAAACCTCTTGAAAAGAGAATGCTGACAGCAACTTAGTATGCAATATACTGCACTCCTGTTCTTACCCTTACATTTTCAAAGCCACACATAGTAATTTAGTTGCACTCCCGTTTATATTATTAGGAATTTTGAAACTTAAATTTCTGTGCACAGTGTTGAAAATGTATAGGTCAAAGTAAACTGTTAGTGAAAAACTGTTACTCATTTTCAATCAAATAGTTTAAATCTCTCACCAATGATGTCCTAGAAGGCACCTTCCTTATAGTCACAGAAGAAGAATTATAGTATAATGTTACTATTTGGAGGTCATCATCTTTAAAGCGACATGGATAAGAAGTAATATTAAAGAGAAAATAAATGTTTCCCAACCCTAAAGACATTAAAAGTTCAGGACCTATGTTGTTTTATAGTAAGCAAAGTACATTGGACCTTTTCAATGGACCCTTTCAGCTGGGTGCATCTAATCAGTAATAGAGGCATGCTAAGGTGAATTTTAATTAGGACTAAATTGTGGTATTACTCTTTCATACCCTGAACATCTGTTCCCTTCAGAAATGATGATTTATGCAGGCTGTCAGAGCAGACAGCTTGCTACAGCTTATGTCACAGTTAGTAGGAAGCTGGTGGTAGCATTTCAGAAAACCAGCATCTAAATGGAGACTGGACAGGGTATATTACACAGGTAATAAAGGGAGGGAAGTATGATGTGTCCATTTTAAATTTTGAAGCCAAATATTTACTTGACTTAAAAAAATTATCTTCTAGACCATCTGTTGTTAATGAAGAAAGTAACTTGGACAATGAATGGGTGGATGCTTCCTACTGATGTCAAAAGACGGAAAACCAAGGCTGCTCTTTCTATTAGAATGAAGAAACTTACTGAGAGGACCTCAGTCCGAATTCTGTTCTTTAAGAATGGCATGGGGCAGGATGGACATGAGACTACAGTGGGAAAAGAAACAATGAAAAAGGTAATTTTGTATTAAATATTGACCTATGAATTCAATTTCAAAGTTTTGTGGCTTTTGAAATGTGTTGTTTTTTCTTTCTAAATATCAATGTCAACAAATACCTGAAATATTAGAAGACATTATATAGAACTAAAAAATCACATATAAACCTGTTCATAAGTCTGCTTATTGTACTATTACCGTAAATTACCTTAGCGAAGAAATAATATTTCAGGAAATTATTTTGGTAACATAGTTGGCCATTTACCTAGTTAAAATGTTATGTTTATACTAGAGAAAACATTCTAATTAGTTAAAGTGTTTTATAAGCTAGTTAGATTGAAGCCAGTCTAACCTAACTTCCAGTCTCACATCTGCCTCTTTTCATTTAGAATAGTAGTAAGACCTAAAAGCATCGTTGCTCCTCTGAGGAATTAGCAAAGCCCCAAATCACTAAAATGCAGTTTGAAAGTATTCATATAAGTTTTTAAAAACAAATCTAAGGGAACTAAGAAAAATTATGAAACAATCAAGCAAACTTTAAAAAACAAAATTTAAAGTATTATTTGTCATAGAAATACATTATTTTTAGAAGGTACTTGTACTTCCTAGAACATCTTTGATATGAATAAAATACAGAGGAGCTAATGGGAATTTGAAACACACACAAATTTTTATACAGATAAGGATTTTTCAACCAATTTTAAAGCAACCTAATAATAATATAGTAACTGAAATGTCTTAAGAATACATGAGATACAATAAAACATAACCAAATGCCTAGGCTTGAATCTTGGCTTCACCATTCACTAGCTATGAGAACTTGGACACCTTTGTTTCCCTGAGCCTCAGTTTCTTCATGTACAAAGTGGAGATAACAGTAGTCCCTACTTCAGAGAGTTGCTGTGAGGATTTAATGTGATATTATGCATGGAGTACAATGCCTGGCACCCAGAAAGTTCCCATTAAATATTTTCTTTTCTTTTTATACTTTTAAGTTCTGGGATACATGTGCAGATCTTGCAAGATTGTTACATAGGTATACAGATGTCATGGTGGTTTGCTGCCTCCATCCCCCTCTCACCTACCTTAGGAATTTCTCCTAATGTTATCCCTCCCCAACCTCCCCACCCCCTGCTATCACTCCCCTAGCCCCCCACCCTCCAACAGACCCCAGTGTGTAATGTTCCCCTCCCCTGTATCCACGTGTTCTCATTGTTCAATACCCACCTATCAGTGAGAACATGTGGTGTTTGATTTTCTGTCCTTGTGTCAGTTTGCTGAGAATGATGGTTTCCAGATTCATCCATATCTCTGCAAAGGACATGAACTCATCCTTTTTATGGTTGCATAGTATTCCATGGTACACATGTGCCACATTTTCTTTATCCAGTCTATCCTTGATGGGCATTTGGGTTGGTTCCCAGGTCTTTGCTATTGTAAACATTGCCACAGTGAACATATGTATGCGTGTATCTTTAAAATAGAAAGATTTATAATCCTTTGACTATATACCCAGTAATGGGATTGCTGGGTCAAATGGTATGTCTATATCTAGATTCTTGAGGAATTGTCACACTGTCTTCCACAAGGGTTGAACTAATTTACACTCCCCACCAACAGTGTAAAAGTGTTCCTGTCTTCTCCACATCCTCTACAGCATCTGTTGTCTCCAGATTTTTTTAATGGTCACCATTCTAACTGGCGTGAGATGGTATCTCAATGTGGTTTTGATTTGCCTTTCTCTAATGACCAGTGATGATGAGCATTTTTTCATGTTTGTTGACCACATAAATGTCTTCTTTTGAAAAGTGCCTGTTCATATCCTTCACCCACTTTTTGATGGGGTTATTTTTTTCTTGTAAATTTGTCTTAGTTCTTTGTACATTCTGGATATTCCCTTTGTCAGATGGGTAGATTGCAAAAATTTTTTCCCATTGTGTTGGTTGCCAGTTCACTCTAATGATTGTTTCTTTTGTTGTGCAGAAGCTCTGGAGTTTAATTAGATCCCATTTGTCTATTTTGGCCTTTGTTGCGATTGCTTTTGGTGTTTTAGTCATGAAGTCCTTGCCTATGCCTATGTCCTAAATGGTTTTGCCTTTGTTTTCTTCTAAGGGTTTTACTGTGTTAGGTCTTATGTTTAAATCTTTAATCCATCTGGAGTTAATTTTTGTATGAGTTGTAAGGACTGGGTTCAGTTTCAGCTTTTCTGCCCATGGTTAACCAGTTATCCCAACACCATTTATTAAACAGGGAATCATTTCCCCATTGCATGTTTTTGTCAGGTTTGTCAAAGATCGGATGGTTGTAGATGTGTGGCGTTACTTCCAAGTCCTCTGTTCTGTTCCATTGGTCTATATTTCTGTTTTGGTACCAGTACCATGCTCTTTTGATTACTGTAGCTTTATAGTATAGTTTGAAGTCAGGTAGTATGATGCCTCCAGCTTTGCTCTTTTTGCTTAGGATTGTCTTAGCTACGTGGGCTCTCTTTTGGTTCCATATGAAGTTTAAAGTGGGTTTTTCCATTTCTGTGAAGAAGGTCAATGCTAGCTTGATGGGGATTGTGTTGAATCTATAAATTACATTGGGCGGTATGGTTATTTTCATGATGTTGATTCTTCCTAACCATGAGCATGGAATGTTTTTCCATCTGTTTGTGTCCCCTCTTATTTCCTTGAGCAGTGGTTTTGTAGTTCTCCTTTAAGAGGTCCTTCATGTCCTTTGTTAGTTGTATTTCTAGGTATTTTATTCTCTTTGTAGCAATTGTGAATGGGAGTTAGCTCATGATTTGGCTCTCTTTTTGTCTGTTATTGGTTTATAGGAATGCTTGTGATTTTTGCACATTGATTTTTTATCCTGAGACTTTGCTGAAGTTGCTTATCATCTTAAGGAGATTTTGGACTGAAACACCATGTCATCTGCAAATAGAGACAATTTCACTTACTCTTTTTATAATTGAATACTCTTCATTTCGTTTTCTTGCATGATTGCTCTGGCTAGAACTTCCAATATTATGTTGAATAGGAATGGTGAGAAAGGGCACCCTTGTCTAGTGCCAGTTTTCAAGGTAATGCTTCCAGTTTTTGTCCATTCAGTATAATATTGGCTGTGGGTTTGTCATAGATAACTTTTATTATTTTGAGATACATTCCATCAATACCTAGTTTATTGAGAGTTTTTAGCATAAAGGGCTGTTGAATTTTGTTGAAGGCCTTCTCTGCATCTATGGAAATAATCAGGTGGTTTTTGCCTTTGGTTCTGTTTATGTGATGGATTACGTTTATAGATTTGCATATTTTGACCCAGTCTTGCATCCCCAGGATGAAGCCTACTTGATTATGATGGATAATCTTTTTGATGTGTTGTTACATTCAGTTTGCCAGTATTTTATGGAAGATTTTTGCATCAATGTTCATCATGGATATTGGCCTGACATTTTCTTTTTTAGTTGTGTCTCTGCCAGATTTTGGTATCAGGATGATGTTGGTCTCATAAAATGAGTAAGGGAGTATTCCTTTTTTAAATATATTTTTTGGAATAGTTTCAGAAGGAAAGGTACCATCTCCTCTTTGTAGGTCTGGTAGAATTTGTCTGTGAACCTGTCTGGACCTGGACCTTTTTGTGGTTGGTAGGCTATTAATTGCTGCCTCAACTTTAGACCTTGTTATTAGTCTTTTCAGGGATTCAGCTTCTTCCTGGTTTAGTCTTGGGAGGGTGTAAGTGTCCAGGAATTTATCCATTTCTTCTAGATTTACTGGTTTATGTGCATAGAGTTGTTTGTAGTAATCTCTGATGGTAGTTTGTATTTCTGTGGAATGGGTGGTGATATCCCCCTTTACCATTTTTTATTGCATCTATTTGATTCTTCTCTCTTTCTCTTTTTATTAATCTGGCTAGCAGTCTATTTTGTTGATCCTTTCAAAAAACCAGCTCCTGGATTTATTGATGTTTTGAAGGGTTTTTTGTGTCTCTATCTCCTTCAGTTCTGCTCTGATCTTAGTTATTTCTTGTTTTCTGCTAGCTTTTGAAATTGTTTGGTCTTGCTCCTCTAGTTTTTTTTTAATTTTGACAATAGGATGTTGATTTTAGAATTTTCTTCACTTCTCATGTGGGCATTTAGTGCTATAAATTTCCCTCTAGACATTGCTTTAAATGTGTCCCAGAGATTCTTATACGTTGTGTCTACATTCTCGTTGGTTTCGAAGAACATCTTTATTTCTCCCTTCATTTCATTGTTTATCCAGTAGTCATTCAGGAGCAGGTTGTTCAGTTTCCACGTAGTTTTGTGGTTTTTAGTGAGTTTCTTAATCCTGACTTCTAATTTGATTGCACTGTAGTCTGAGATACTGGTTGTTATGATTTCCTTTTTTTGTATTTTTGCTAAGGAGTGATTTACTTCCAATTATGTGGTCAATTTTAGAGTAAGTGTGATGTGGTGCTGAGAAGAATGTATATTCTGTGGATTTGGGGTGAAGAGTTCTGTAGATGTCTATTAGGTTTGCTTGGTCCAGATCGGAGTTCATGTCCTGGATATCCTTGTTAATTTTCTGTCTCATTAATCTGACTAATATTGACAGTGGAGTGTTAAAGTCTCCCACTATTATTGTGTGGGAGTCTAAGTCTCTTTGTAGGTCATTAAGAACTTGCTTTATGTATCTGGGTGCTCCTGTATTGGGTGCATATATATTTAGGATCGTTAGCTCTTCTTGGTGCTTTGATCTGTTTACCATTATGTAATGCCCTTCTTTGTCTCTTTTGATCTTTGTTGGTTTAAAGTCCGTTGTATCAGAGACTAGGATTGCAACCCCTGCTTTTTTTGCTCTCCTTTTGCTTGGTAAATCTTCCTCCATCCCTTTATTTTGAGTTGATGTGTGTCTTTGCACATGAGATGGGTCTGCAGATTATAGCACACTGATGGGTCTTGACTTTTTATCCAATTTGCCAGTCTGTGTCTTTTGATTGGGGCATTTAAGTCCTTTACATTTAAGGTTAATATTGTTGGGTGTGAATTTGATCCTGCCATTTTTATGCTAGCTGGTTGTTTTGCCCATTAGTTGACACAGATTCTTCATGTGTCAATGGTCTTTATCATTTGGTACATTTTTTGCAGTGGCTGCTACTGGTTGTTCCTTTCCATGTTTAGTGCTTCCTTCAGGAGCTCTTGTAAGGCAAGCCTGGTGGTGATGAAATCTCTCAGCAATTGCTTGTCCATAAAGGATTTTATTTCTCCTTCACTTATGAAGCTTAGTTTGGCTGGATATGAAATTCTGGGTTGAAAGTTCTTTTCTTTAAGGATGTTGAATATTGGCCCCTGCACTTTTCTGGCTTGTAGGGTTTCTGCTGAGAGATCTGCTGTGAGTCTGATGGGCTTCCCTTTGTCGGTAACCCAACCTTTCTCTCTGGCTGCCCTTAGTATTATTTCCTTCATTTCAACCCTGGTGAATCTGATGATTGTGTGCCTTAGGGTGCTCTTCTTGAGGAATATCTTTGTGGTGTTCTCTGTACTTCCTGTATTTGAATTTTGGCTGCCTTGCTAGGTTGGGGAAGTTGTCCTGAATAATATTCTGAAGAGTGTTTTCCAGCTTTGATCCATTCTTCCCATCACATTCAGGTATACCTATCAAACATAGATTAGGTCTTTTCACATAATCCCATATTTCTTGGAGGCTTTGTTCATTTCTTTTCACTCTTTTTTCTCTAATCTTTCCTTCTCATTGTATTTCATTGAGTTGATCTTCAATCTCTGATATCTTTTCTTCTTCTTGATTGATTTGATTATTGAAACTTGTGTACACTTTGCGAAGTTCTCATGCTATGTTTTTCAGCTCCATCAAGTCGTTTATGTTCTTCTCTAAGCTGATTATTCTAGTTAGTATTTCATCTAGCCTTTTTCAAGGTTCTTAGTTTCTTTGCATTAGGTTAGAAAATGTTCCTTTAGCTCGGAGAAGTTTGTGATTGCCCCCCCTTCTGAAGCCTGCTTCTGTCAATTCATCAAACTCATTCTCCATCCAGTTTGTTCCCTTGCTGGTGAGGAGTTGTGTTCCCATGGAGGAGGAGTGATCTGGTTTTTGGTGTTTTCATCTTTTTTGCGCTGGTTTCTTCCCATCTTCTCTTCTTGGATTTATCTACCTTTGGTCTTTGAAGTTGTGACTTTCAGATGGGATTTCTCAGTGGTCGTCCTTGTTGATGTTGAGGCTATTTCTTTGTTTTTTAGTTTTTCTTTTGACAGTCAGGCCCTCTGCTGCAGGACTGCTGGAGGTCCACTTCAGACCCTGCTTGCCTGGGAATCACCTGCGGGGGGGTGCAGAACAGCAAGGATTGCTGTCTTTTCCTTCCTCTGGTAGCTTTGTCCCAGAAGCGTACCCACTAGATGTCAGCCAGAGCTCTCCTGTATGAGGTCACTCTGATATACAGGGATCAGGGAGCCGCTTGAGGAGGCAGTCCATCCCTTGTCAGAGCTCAAGTGCTGTGCTGTGAGCTCCATTGCTCCCTTCAGAGCTGCTGGGCAGGGACATTTAAGTCTGCTGCAGCAGAACTCACAACTGCTCCTTTTCCCAAGTGCTCTGTCTCAGGAAGGTGTGGCTTTATTTATAAGTCCCTGACAAGCTGCTGCCTTTTTTCAGAGATGCTCTGCCCAGCAATAAGGGATTCTAGTCATAATTTGCCTGTAGAGGCATTGTTGAGCTGCTGCAGGCTCCCCCCAGCTGCTGTTTAAACTTCTTTGTGCTTTTGCTTACACAGGTAAGGTTAGAGCTGCCTTGGTAATGGCAGACACCCCTCCTCCCACAGAGCTTGACCATCCAGGGTCGAGCTCAAAATGCTGTGCTGGCTGTGAAAATCCCAAGCCAGTGGGATTCAATTTGCTGTTCTCTGTGGGGGGTGGGACCTGTGGAGCCAGATCACCTGGCTCCCCACCTTCAGCCCCCTTTCTCTCAGGTGTATGGGTGACTCTGTCTCACAGGTGCCAGTCAAAACGGCTGCTCAGATGTGTGCTGGGAACTCATGGTGCCGGCTGAATCGGCTCCCCATATTTGTCCTGGATACCCTCTGTGCCTGTCAGCATGCAGGGATCTCCTGGTTTGTGGGCTGCAAAGGCTGCAGGAGAAGCACTGCATCAGAACCAGAGGTCTGGAGTGGCCAGAGGTCTCCGATGGCCTCCCTTGGGTAGGAGGGAGTGCCCTCTGGCCCGTTGCACTTCCTGGGTGAGGCAGCGCCCCACCCCTGCTTTGATTTGCCCTCCTTGGGCTACACCCACTGTCCAACCAGTCCCATTGAGATGAACGTGGTACCTTGGTTGGAAATGCAAAGATCACTTGCCTTCTGCATTGCTCTCCCTGGGAACTGTGCTGCAGAGCTGTTCCTATTTGGCCATCTTTGAGTTGAACCCCATTAAATCTTTTCTAGTCTCATCTTTGGGACTCGTAATATACACTTAACAGAAATTATTTTTCTTTCTAATGGAAAAATTGTATTATTAAATCATGATAATTTTGTTATATAAGACTTTTTCAAATTGAATATTGCTTGGAACAGGTGAATAGTTCACTAGATATTGGAAATTTTAATCAAAATATCTACTTCATTATTTATTTATTTTTGTGGTTGTTTTACAACCACAACTGGTTAAGAGTGTTTATCGAGGAGCTGGGAAACTTGAATTTTATTTCCTTCTTATCTATAGATTTGGATTATGAGTAAAACAAGGGATATTACACAACCGAGCAAATTGCTAAGGCAAGTTATAACATCTTCCCTGGAGATTTTGAAAAAATAGAAGATGGATGTATCTTTTGGACTGTTAAAATGCAGTCATTCTTGGAGATAGAAGCTAGATTAGATAACCTCTTGAGTTCACTTCAGTTCAATCTGTAATTCTATGCCTTGGTGGTAAAATTGGAGTAATAGTCACTTTTACAGATTATATGTTCTTAGATGAAAGGTTGAGTATAAATAAAAATGTCTCTGCTATTTTGCTTTTGTCTCTAGAGAGCAATTTATTTAAAACTGGATGATCAAGGAAGTCTTTATCTTACTTTTTTCTTTTACGATTTGTAGAATTTAAAGCATTTTCACAAATTCATGATAGAACGTGATTTAGTAACAAATGTATTTGTAAATATTTTCCTCAGTGTCACATTTAAGAATGAGGTAAAGGAGAGGAGGCAACAAAATGATGATCTTGGGTGTCAATAAGAACTTTTTAGAAGAGAAAAATAAGGCTTTCTAATTATTTTGTAAATAAAATTTAAATTTTGAAAGTGTTGTTGATAATCATAGGATAATGCTCTACTTATACATTAAACACCAAATCAGTAATAGAAATAGGGAAGTGGCATAGTCTTAAGAGAAAAACAAATTATTTTCTCTTTATGGTAAAATATTAGGAATGTTAGCTATTTTTAGATTACTACTAATAATATAGAACTGAAGTAGAATGTAAAGGATTCTAATATGGTGAAGTTTATTGCAGTGGGATAAAGAGAATTATTGAGGATGGGTGGTACAATAAGGTAATTAAAGCATAAAAGTCCTCTGTGAGCATGGAATTGAGTCCAGGGGAAATGACTATATTTTAATTATAAGTAGAAAGTCAAAAGAAAATCCATTTATTTACTTTAGTAAGTAATGAAGAAGTTTGAAATGAGGGCCAAAATGGTATATTTCTTTACTAAACTCTGGACACCAGAACCATAGCACATCTCTTTGTGATTTGAATCTGATGATTCAAATCTGATGATTACTTGATATGGTTTCAGTGAGCATACAGCACATGCTACTATAGGATACAGGCTAAACATACATATCCTTGGGTTGAAAAGGTATTTAGAAAAATTTGTGGGCATAAGATGCCAAATTAATGGGAAATGAAATATGGCTACTATGGATACACAAGTTTGAGGTTGGCATCATGGTGATTAAATTTTTTCCAGTAGTTAATAATTATATCTTACTCATTTGGTTTTTTTTTGTTGCTTTTTTTGCTACTATCACCAATAGCATGAAATTACAGTGGTGAAGAAAATGAGGAAAAAGATAATGAAATTAATGAAACAATTAAAAAAAATTGCTGTCCTCTTGCTCCAATTTGAACTGGTTGTTTCCTGTGATCTCTATCCTGGGATCTCTCTTCACTATCAACATGGAAATTACTGTTCTCTCTCTCCTGTGTTGGATTTCTTTTCCCTAGTTTCCTAGTTTTCCTGTACCTCATTTACTCAATTGTGTGCATATTCCAGTGGCTTTCCAAAAAGAGAAGACGGATAGTGAATTTTTTAAAATTGTGGGAAATATTTTTTTCTTCCACATATTGAAAGTATTGCCCCATTGATTTTTGTTTCCAGTGTTGTTGTTGAGAAGTCTGATATCATAATGATTCATCATCCTTTGTTGGCAACACAAAAGATGAAAACATTTAGAACCATCTCTTTATTGGAAGTGTTCAAATTTTTTTCAGGATGTGCTGGATACTCACGTTGTCTTTTCAGTTTGAAAAGTCTCATCCTTTTCTTTTGAGATGTTCTGTTGAATTATATATATTTTTGACAATATCCTTTTACTGTGGTTTTTCTGTTACAATTTTATGGAACTCCTACTTTTATATGTTGAATCTTATGAACTGAACTAATTTTCTTATCTGGGGAGATTTGCTTATCTTTACCTCCCAACCCAATAAATCTTTTGTTTCTTCCTGTACAGTCTGTGTTTTCTCTAAGTACTTGGTTTTGTTTGTTTGTTTTGGGGTTTTTGTTTTATTTTGTTTTGGTCTTTAATGTTACAGACTTACTTTAAATATGAGTTACTCCTCCATCAGTATTTAAAAGTGAAGAACTGAAAAGCTGGTTGAAAAGCTGTGAGCAGGGTCGGGCGCGGTGGCTCGGGTCTGTAATCCCAGCATTTTGGGAGGGAGAGGCGGAGGCGGAGGCTGGTGGATCATGAGGTCAACAGACAAAGACCATCCTGACCAATGTGGTGAAACCCTGTGTCTACTAAAAATACAAAAATTAGCTGGACGTGGTGGCTTGTGCCTGTAGTCCCAGCTACTCAGGAGGCTGAGGCAGGAGAATTGCCTGAACCCGGGAGGCGGAGGTTGCAGTGAGCCAAGATTGGGCTACTTTACTCCAGCCTGGCAACAGAGTGAGACTCTGTCAAAAAAAAGAAAAAGAAAAGAAAAGAAAGGAAAAGAGAAGAAAAGAAAGAAAAGGTGAGCATAGATTTGTCTTATTTTATTGACAGGTGGATTTCATCGCAGAGTATTTTGACTAGGCTTCTTCATTCATTGGAGTTGAGTTCCTAAGTGTCAGTATCTTTTCTCTGGAGTTAATCAATTTCACCAAAGCAAATCTGCTAATTTGAGCAATCTAGTAGCCAAGTGGAGAAGGGAGCTAGAGTTTCACTTTCAATATGTGGACTTTCATTTAATTCCTTTCTTTTCAGTAAGCTGCCTTCACTCTGAGCTCTGCCTGGTTTCTCCAATTTCCAGTTCCTCTGGTTTAGTCTCTCCAGAGAACAAATCTTCTGTCTTCTCTTCTGATGGCAAAAGTATAGTTGCCTGACTGGTGTGAGGGAAGGGTTCTGGAGGTTTATCTGTTTTCTATCTAGTCAGCCTGTTTTCAGCCTTACTTTTAGAGGTACCTGATGTCTCAAATTTCTGAGCCTTTCTGGGGTTCTGCAATACAAGTAAAATTTACTTTTACTAGTTTAAGTTTTGACTTTTCTGGTCTGCTACATCATTTATCACTTAATTACCTTCCCATCTTTCTGGTTCTCTTTTTTGGAAAATAATTATTAAGTGTCAATCTTTTATTTAGTATTGATAATAATTGATCAGTAATTAATTACTGATTTTTATACATAATGAATAATTCTAATATTTTCTTACTATCCCAGTTGATTGTTTTGCCCAGTTTCTTGGGGTTTATACAGTATAATTTGGCAAATAGAGTGTTAGCTTACTTCAACAAAAACAGAATACTTCCTCTGTCACTTGGAGGCATCATATACTGACTGCAGGCAAAAAGCCCGCGGTTTTTCTCAAAATGTGGTCTGCAGAACACTTGCATCAGAATTGTCTGGCTTTTCTGTTCAAAATTCAGACTCCTAGGCCCCACTTCAAGCCTATTGAGTTAATAATTCTTGAGTGTGAGTCCTGGGAAGCTAAATTTCAACAAATGTCTCCAGATGATTCCTAGCCACTCTAAAGTTTGAGAATT
Organism: Ateles fusciceps; assembly: GCA_036589455.1. Lineage (NCBI taxonomy): Eukaryota > Metazoa > Chordata > Mammalia > Primates > Atelidae > Ateles > Ateles fusciceps. The sequence continues at coordinate 1,880,752 of JAZHEH010000681.1, read as the reverse complement.
CTTGTTCCATTGTTCTAAAACTTCAAACTTACTAGTTGATGGAACTTTTCATAGACGCCCCTTTTGCTTGTTCTCCTATACTTCTCATGTGATTTAAGAGAAAAGAATAACTTGTTAGACAGAATAAAAAGACGTTGGGGGGAAATTAGATAACTAGTTGTTAGATTAGAATGAGGGCAGGGAGTTCAGAAGTCAGGAAGTAGAAAACATCTACAAGTTGACAGAAAGGGAGTAGTTATGTGTAGCAAGTCTAGCTTAAGAAAAAAATATTCCCTTTATATTTATATGTAAACATATTTCATTGTAATTACTTTTTCCTGTTATTACTGAAAAAACATATGAGTATTGAGGGAATTGCTCCTATATGAATGTCAAGGTATAAATAAGCAATAAACTTTATCAAATGCCTTTAAGCCAGGATAAATTTATATTTCTATGCTGTTTACCATTTATTAATTTAAAAAGTAACTTAGTAAGCTTAAACAAAAAAGTAATAAAAATTTCAAGCTTAAGAAAGATCTAATTCAATTGAAATAACACAATATAATGGTATGATTGTGGAATGTTCACACACAAATTAGTAACTATAGCAGCAGAGATTTTCCCAATAGTGTGGGTAAAATAATTTAGAGGATATCTTAAGAGATTCAAAAAGGAGTACCTGGGGTAGCAAAATTTGATTAAGGATGCTCAACATGGATTCCGATAAAGGAGGTCGTGTATCTTGGAACTTCTTTAAAGAGATTTTTATGAAATATGAGGAAAAGTCCATTGCTACTATTTGATATTATTGTTATTTAAAATTAGTCTAGTTTTTTAAGCCAGAGACTAATATCTGATAAAAACACAAAAGCAGATTTAAAAAAATATGGAATTTGATAATATGGTTTATTCTCAAGAGGCTATGAATAGCCAGTTGTCTTCTCATTATTTAATGTGAATTTCAAGGATTATACAGTTGAGTTATTTTAGAATATTATAATCATTTATAGTCAGAATTTTTTTCTTAAATGAAATCCTAAAAAAAGCCAAAAGAATAAAGAGTGTATTTAGTGGAAATAAAACCAAATGAGAATTATCAGTCTAAACATTCATTTACTTTACTTATGGTGGTTCAAGATAGTCCTTAATATTATTTAGGGGCAGTTAAGGCATAAACATAGTAAATTTGAAAAGGTAAAGTGTATTTCTGTTTTTTAATTAAAATTGTTTTATAGTTTTTATATGTACATTTTATATTTTAATACATTTTAATTGTTAAGAACATATAACAATAATGGTTACATTGAAGCATTTATTAGATTAATGTCCATGCATACTTGATCATTAAAGTATCTTTGATGAACTTTATAGAGTTTCTGGACATTAGAATCACAGGATTTTATGAAGTCATCTAGTCAAGCTACTCAAAAAACTGAAACGTAGACAAGCTAACTGCCATATCCAAAGTGGATCAAGTGAAATAGCTAGTACTATAATTCATTTCTTGATTTTAAGAGCAATATTATTTATTATTTAAAGCTTCCCTTAATATTACTTTTTCTTAAATTTTAATTTCTAATGTGTTGTCTCTTAAAAATTATTCAATATAACCATTAAAAATAAAAACATAAGACAACTGTTTCCAGTTGGAGTAATTAGTATCAGACTAGTCAATCCATTCTAAACAACTGAAAAACTGGACAAAATATATGACAACTATTTTTAGGTATTAGACAACAGGAAGTATCAGCTGTAATGCCTAAGAGCAGGGTAAAAGTTGAAGTGCATCCTAAAGTTCACTATGTCTTTGTACCTGGAGGCAATTTATAGATTGTAGTGGAGAGAGAGGGAGGGAATGACAGGGGGAGAGAGAGAGAAGAGAGAGAGAGGGAAGGAGGAGAGGGGGAAGAGAGGGGGAAGAGAGGGAAGGAGGAGAGGGGGAAGAGAGGGGAGGGAGAGGGAGGAGAGGGGAGGAGAGGGGAGGAGAGGGGAGGAGAGGGGAGGAGAAGGGAGGAGAGGGGAGGAGAAGGGAGGGAGGGGGAGGAGAAGGGAGGAGAGGGGAGGAGAGGGGAGGAGAAGGGAGGAGAAGGGAAGAATCTAGGAAAAACACAGTGGTTCCCCATAAACTGAAGAGAAAGACATCAAAGTTCTAGGTGGCTGAAATTTGCAGACCAATATCATTAGAGGGAGCTATTTGTAGAATAGTTCTCAAATTTTGTGTAAGCATAGCCTCATGTCTTTGGCTGATTATTAAGTTGCTTATGCATAGGGTGAACTCCACAAGGCCTGATACAAACAACTGCCAGGAAAAAAAACAAGTAATCAGTATGTATAAGGGAAACAAGTATGGGAGTATGTGCAGGGTAAGGGGACATTTACATCAGGACCAGTGGACAGGAGAGGTTTTATTGAACTTGTTAGAAAATTTCTAATGTGCCCACTCTTAAAAATGATTTAACATAATCAATAAAAATAAAAACATAAGACATCTGTTTCCATTTGGAGTAATTAGTATCAGATTGATGAAGATTCCAGAAAAGGTAATTTATATCCAGAAGAAATGTCAATCAATAGAAACAGACCACAAAAGAGAGTTAACAGAAAAATACATTTAAACAGCTATTATACATATGCTCATGTAATTCAAGAAAAATATGAATATAATGTGAAGAGAACTGGAAACTTAGAACGAATGGGACTTCTAGTTCTAAAAAATACAATGTCTCAACTGCAAAATAAAACCCAACAACAACAATAACGAAAAGCAACAGCAACAACAACAAAAAACTGAGTGGGTTTAATAGCAGGTTAGATATTAGAGAAAAAAAGATCAATGAACTTCATGACAGACCATTAAAGCTATCCAAATTGCAGTGGAGAGAAGCAAAAGGCAAAGGCTGGAAATAAGGACTGAGTGTCAGTAACTTGTGAGATATCAATCACTCTAATAGATGTATAATTGGAGCCCTAGAAAGACTGAGAAGGATGTGAATATTTGAAATAATAGTGGCCAGAATTTTTCCTGAGTTCATGGAGAAATTCTAAAAATTCACATACCTAAAAAGCTTGGTGAACCTCTAGTAGGAAGCTCGGTGAACCTCTAGTAGGAAGATAACCAGATTAAAGACATAAATCACATTGCTGTAAACAATGATTAAGAGAAAAGCTTAAAAGCAACCAGAGGGGGAGGAAACACATTAATTACAGGGACACAGATGTAAGAATAAAAGCTGACATCTCTTCAGAAATAATGCAAGACAGAAGATAGCAGATCTTCTGTGGAGAGAAATAATATGTTTAAAGTGCTCAAAGAAAAACCGATCATCTTATTATTTTATGTTACAGTGGAAATATCTTTCGAAAATGAAAGCAAGATAAAAGCATTCTCAGTCAAACAGAATATAAAGCCCTTGTGTCCAACAGATCTATACTATGAGAAATATTGAAGGATATTTTTCACTGGAAGAAAATGATACCAGAAACAAATTTGGGTATCCACAAAGAAATTCTTTTAAATGTACATGGTACGTTCACTGTTATAGACCCTTTGCTGCTTATTAAACTATTCCCAGTACATTTAAAAGGATTGAAATTATGTTAAGTATGTTTTCTGGCTACAAAAGCATTAAATTAGAAATAAATAACAAAAGATGTCAGGTCACTAACTCTCCACCTGTGGAGAGTTGTTTAATGTAGACATTAAACTCCCCTTCATATATACATCTTAATAGATTATCTTTAATATTATATATATATATAAGTCTTTCTTTAATAGACATTATATATATTATCTTTAATAGACATTAAACTCCCTTTCATATATACATCTATCCTATTAGTTTTGTCCTTCTAGAGGACTCTGACTAATACAACATAAATTACCAAAACTGAGACAGAAGAAAATCTATATCTCAAAATCTCTGTATGTATTAAATAAATCAAATTTATAATTAATAACTTTTTAAAAATCAAAATTCCAGGACCAAATGATCTCATTGGTGAATTTCATCAACCTTTCATGAAGAAATAATATCAGTTGTACACAAACCTTTTAGAAAATAGAGAAAACAGGAAGACTTCCCCCTCTCATATGATGGGACTAGCATTACAGAGACATTACTGGAAAAGAAAATCCATACCAATATCCTCCTGATCACAGATGCAAAATTCCTTTATAAAGTATTAACAAATCAAATCCAACAATACATCATGATCAAGTGAGTTTTATCCCATGAATGCAAAGTTGATGTATTAGTCCATTTCCATGCTGCTGATAAAGGTATACCTGAGACTGGGCAATTTGCAAAAGAAAGAGGTTTATTGGACTTACAGTTTCACATGGCTGAGGAAGCCTCACAATCGTGGTGCAGTGTGAAAGGCACATCTCACACGGTGGTGGCAAGAGGAGAACTAAAGCCAAGTGAAACGGTTTCCCCTTATCAAACCATCAGATCTTGTGAGACTTATTCAAAACCAGAAGAACAATACGGGGGAAACCACCCCCATGATTTAATTATCTCCACCTGGATCCCTCCCACAAAACGTAGGAATTATGGGAGTACAATTCAAGATAAGATATGGGTGGGGACACAGAGCCAAATTATATCACTTGGTTTAACAACAGACAATGTAGTTTACCACCTTAAGAGAATATGAAAAAAATGAATATACTCATTTCAGTAGATATCAGAAAGGAATTTGACAAAACTTAATATTCACTTATTAAAAAATTTTTCATGGGAAACTTGAAATAGAAGGGAATTTTTTCAATCTGGCCAAGAATGTCTACTAAACACTGATTTAACTGCATACTTAATGATGAAAGACTGAACTATTTTCCCCTATGATCAGGAACAAGGCAAAGATATCCTCTCTTTTCATTTCAGCTTAACCTGTTGGGGGCCCTAACCTGTGATAAGGCAAGAAAAAAGTAGTAAAAAGTATATAGATTTGAAAGGAAGAAATAAAACTGTTTTATTTATAGACAACATGATAGAACACAAAATACCTTAAATAATTTATATAAAAGCTAGTAGAACTAAGGAATACATTCAGCAAGTTTGCAGGATACAAGGTCAGTGTACTTCTATATGCTAGTGTCAGTTAGAAAATTAAATTTAAAGAGAGTGGGGCGTTTGACTTTAAAGTGGGAACCTTCATTGTGCCAGTGTTGAAAAAGAGAATTAAATATGGGTGATGTTGAGAAAGCCAAGATTTTTTTTTCAAAAGTGTGCCCAGTGCCACATCATGGAAAAGGGAGGCAAGCACAAGACTGGACCTAATCTCCATGGTCTCCTTGGGCAGAAGACAGGTCAGTCCATTGGATTCTCTTACATAGATGCCAATATGAACAAAGGCATCACATGGAGAAAGGATACATTGATGAAGTATTGGGAGAATCCGGAGAAGTGTATCCCTGGAATAAAAATGATCTTTGCTGGCATTAAGAAGAAAGCAGAAAGGGCAGACTTGATAGCTTATCTCAAAAAAGCTACTAATGAGTAATAATTGGCCACTGCCTTATTTATTACAAAACAAAAACATGACTTTTTAATGTGTACCATACTTTAATAGATCTCATACACCAGAATTCAGATCGTGAATGACTGACAGAATATTTTATTGGATAGTCCTGATTTAAAACTAAGACTGGCTTGTGGTTAAATGGGTATGTTCAGTTTTTGAATTTCAACAGTAATTCCAATTCAGTAAATGCTATCACTGTTCACTCCTTCTAAAGATATAATTAGACTTCGTTAGTAATATTCAAATTTTCACAGAGCTGGTGAGTGCCATTTTAAAACTTACTGGAGATTGGTTTTATATTTAGATTTATATAACTGGTTATCTGAATATATTTAATTACTGGGGAAAGTCCTTCACTGTCTCAGAACTAAGCAAGATTCACCTGTGTTTTGTGTTCATTTGCCTCTTAAAGGCAAGGGTTGAAGAAGGTAACAATGTCTACTTTATATTTTTGGCCTTAACTATGCCAATCTAATTAGAATTCTCTGTATTCAAAATGGTTCCTTTTAGTTATTGACAGGCATTTTAGTGTGGTTTATGTGTAATATCAAAGATTACTTAGCACCTCTCACATTTTATAGATGATCTATAAGGTCACATGTGTTTAAAATAGTAGCAAGTTAAACTTCACTCTTGAATTATTTACAATCTAAGTCAAACTAAGTTATAATTTAGGATTGTCTTTAACCAGCCATTCAGAAACATAAAACTAATGAACTGCTGTGTGTTTGTGATTGGGAGTGGTGCTTTTGCCAACTTGAAAGGATTAAAGTAGACAAGAGATACAAAAAAAAAAAAAAAGTAAAAAAGAAAATGAAATTTAAAAATCAAATACCACAACACTCAAACACATGCAATACTTAGCTATTTATTTAACACAATACATGCAAGACCTATAAAGTGAAAACAACAAATAATTGCTGAGAGAAATGAAAGAAGGCCCAAGAGATATACCATGTTCATGGACTGGAAGCTTCAAAATTATTATGATGCCAATTTCCTGCAAATTGAGCTATATAGTCAACACAATACTCATCAGAATTCCAGCTGGCCTTCTCTTTGAGGGAAAGGGCATAAATTGGCAAGATATTTCTAAAATATATGTGGAAATGCCAGAAATGCAAAGGAATTAGATAGACAAATCAGTTTTAAACAAGAACAAGTTTGGAGGATTTATACTACCTGATTTCTTTTAAAAAATTGTATTTTGGTATTTATTTATTATTATTGTTATTTATTTTTTTAAACTGACCAAAATTGTATATATTTGTGGTATACTACATGATGATTTGAAATATGCCTACATTGTGGAATGGCTACACCAAGCTGATTGACAGGTGAATTACTTTAGATACTTACCTTTTTTTTTTTTGTCATAAAAACACATAAAATCTACTTTCTTAGCAATTTTCAAGTATACAATATACTGTTATTAACTATCGCCACCATAATATACAATATATCTTCAGTCTGGCTTATATTTTGTGTGCTTTATCCAACATTTTCCCAGTCCTCCCACTCCCCCTGCAGCCTCCAGTAACCACCATTCTACTCTCTGCTTCTTTGAGTTTGATTTTTAGATTTCACATATAAGTGAAATCATGTGGTATTTGTGTTTCTGTGTCTGGCTTATTTCACTTAACATAATGCCCTCCAGTTTCATCGATGTTGTTGCAAATGACAAGAGTTTCTTCTTTTAAAGGCTGAATAGTATTCCATTTACACTACTTGTTTTCAACAGCTATTATAAAACTAAAATAATCAAAACAGGATGATATGGGAATAAAAATACACATAAAGAGCAAAGAAACAAAATGGAGAGTTCAGAAATAGACCTACACATACATGGGCAAATCATTCTTGATAAAGTAATTCAGTTGGGGGAAAGACAGTGTTTTTGATAAATATTGCTGAAACAGTTGGATATTTCTGGGTGATGAGAACTTCAAAACCATTCATGAAAATTGATTTAAATTGATCACAGATCTGATTATAACGAGTAATACTATAATAGTTCTTAGAGAAAACATGGGAGAAAATCTTTATAACCTTGAGTAGGCAAATACTTTTTAGGACACAAAAAATATGAACAGAAAATGATTATGCTTTATCTGAATCAAAAAACTTTTGCTCTTGTAAATACAGCATTATCAAAATGAAAAGGCAAGCCACAGAATGAGAGAAAATATCCAGAAAACACATATTTAATAAAAACATTGGTTCAGAATATATAAAGGTTTCTGAAACCTCAACAGTAACAAAACAAACAACTCAATACCAAAATAGGTCAAAAGATATGAATGAGACATTTTACTAAAGAAATGTAGAAATCAACCATTAGCACATGAAAAGATGCTCAATATTATTCATCATCAAGGTAATGCAAATTAAATCCCTGATGAGTTACCACTATACACACATTAGAATGACTAATATCTAAAAGACTGAAAATGCCAAGTGTTGATGAAAATGTGGAGCAACGGCAAATCCTATGTTTAGCTGATAAGAATGCAAAATAATATAGTCACTTGGCAAAACAGTTTGATAGTTTCATATAAAGTTAAACTTATACTTAAATACAATCTAGCAATTCCATTTTTAGATCTATACTAAGATGAATAACAAATGTAAACACAAAGACTTCTAAGTGAATGTTTGTAGTTGTTTTATTTGCAATTAGCTAAACTACAGACAATCCAAAAGTCCATCCTGTGAATGGATAAAAAATTATGATATATTTATGCTAAGGACTATTTTTCAACAATAAAAAGGAACGAGCATTGTGGTAAATGAATGAAACCAGGTACAAAATATTAAATGCCATGAAATTGTAGAATAGACAAAGTATTCTCTAGTGAAAAAAAAAAAACCAGATTATTGGTGGCTTGGGGCTAGGATATTGAGTTGTAATTGGAAAAGAATATAAGGAACTATGGAAGCTGTGACTACCACAATGAATATTCTATATAACTACCACAATGAATATTCTATATATTCGTTGTGATAGTTACACATGAATATACATTGTTCTACCTGCATCAACCACACCTACTTAAAATAGGTACAGTTTATTTCATGTAAATTATAAATCAATATAGATTTTAAAAACAAAAATAATAACATGATTATAATTGTAATCTGGGCCATTTAATTATTCTTAAGAAAATTTCCTATGGTTATGTACTTCACATTCACATTCTAAAAATAAAATGCCAAAACACCACAGAACACAAATTCACAAGCAATAATTGTGTTTTCAAATCACATTTATGTTCATTGCCAGTGAGAGCAAATAAATAATCTGATGTGCATTCTTTCCCTTACCTTTATGAGAATAAGACAAATAAGAGGCCAGCAAATTTAGCTCTAGGATTTATTCAGAAAAGCACCTTTAAGGTACTTAATAAGATGGGTACAAATTTAGCCCAATCTTCTGGCATTTTCTGGTTAACATAATAATAATTTTGATTATAAGTCATTTTTGTAAAATGTTGGCCTTAGCAGAGACTTATGCCATGACATTTTATTACATCTTAATTCCTTGAAAATTCGTATTTGACAGCCTTTCATTTAGGAAAAAAAAATTATGTAAAAACAGATTCCCTTTCTCAAAATAATCATAATAAATGGTAGTTATCTTCTACTGAGCAAGTATAATTAATTGCCAAAGGTGAAGTATTTTTAGTAATACAAATAATTACTTTCATAATTATCCATTCATTTTTGTAATTTTCAGCTTGAAAAATTTCTTCTAAAATTATTCCCTAGATTTTTAATTAAATGGTTTGCTTTTTAGGTTTATATAGTGAATACTGTTGTAACATATTTGGCATACAAATACTCACTGAATTACCTGAATAAATTTTCATCATTTGAGGAACATGGGACAAAAAAATTTATTTTTCTATTAGTTAGGATGAATTTAGCTATAAATAACAGATTCCTGATTCAAACAGACTTAAGCAAAAAAGGAAGCAAGAAATCCAGAGGCAGGGCAGCTCCAAGCATAGTATAACAGGATTCCAGCTGTGATCTCTACAGTTTTCTGGAGTTTCTGCCCTTTCATATGTTGGTAGCAAGATGGCTGCACAGCCAGGTACAACTATGTACAGAGGCAGAAAAGGACCATCTCTTCTCTATGAATGATTAAGTTCCCAGAAGCCTCTTCTTATGTCTCATTGGCCAGAACTGGGTTATGTGTCTGTCTCAAGCCATTCACCAACAAGGGGTGTGAGTCTGTAATAGGTAATTTAGACACATCAAGATAATTTAGCCTTCCTTGAGTCAAAAGGGAGAAGTGTGAATACCTAAACAAAATCATTATAGTAAGGATGAGGGTAGAAAATGGATATTGGATAGGCAGCTAACAGTATTACTACACACATAAAGAGGTTTTCTTATTTTATTTCTTAAGACTTGCAAAATGTGAGTGCTCTGGTACTAAAAAGAATTGGTTTTATTTGAAAAAAAATCTTCTTGAATTATGCATACTTTATAGCATAATTTTATAAAATCAGTAAGAAATTTTTGCTAGCTTATCAGAATCTTGATCAACTGATGTTTATGATAAAATGAGTTTAAATTAGAAATACTATACATTAACACTTTTATTCATTAATTCAAAATATTTTTTGACTACTAATGTCTGTCAAGTACCTGGATGTGGTGGTGAACAAAACCAGCCATGGCCTTGTTCTCATGGAGCTTTAAGTCTAGTGGTGGACAAAGACATTTTTAAAATAAGGCTGGATGTGGTGGCTCACACCTGTAATCCCAGCACTTTGAGAGGCCAAGGTGGGTGGATCACGAGATCTGGAGTTCTAGACCAGCCTGGCCAACATAATGAAACCGTATCTTTACTAAAAAATACAAAAATTAGCTAGATATGGTGGCATGCACCTGTAGTCCCAGCTATTCAGGAAGCTGAGGCAGGAGAATCGCTTTAACCTGGGAGGCAGAGGTTGCAGTGAACCAAGACCATGCCATTGCACTCCAGCCTGGGTTGCAGAGTGAGACATTATCTAAAAAAAAAAAAGACATTTGTAAGATGATCATGTCATTAAATGTGAGTAGGTGGCATAAGAAAGGCTTCTTTCCTTTCTTACAAGGCTACTCTCGCCATTCATATGGTGACCTTTCGATTCCTGGATTACATCCTGCTTGCTCTGCCATGGAGCCTTTTCATATGCTGTGTTCTCTGAAATGGTTTCCCATTCTCAATATTCTCCATGTTTCCGGATAAATCTAGTTTATCTCTTCTCAGAAGCCTTCTTTATGCCACCTACTCTACATTTAATGATATTATTATTTTACAAATATCTTTGACCACCACTAGACTAAAAGCTCCATGAGAACAAGAACCTGGCTGTTTTTGCTCACTGCCATATCCAGGCACTTAGAAGATATTAGTAGTCAAAAAAATATTTCGAATTAACAATTAAAAGAAACATATCAATTTGGGAGTTGTCAGTATATAGATGGAAGATGAAATGTTGGGTACCATTTAGATTGCCTTAAGAGAGAGGCAGAAGAAGGCTAGGACTTGTCTTGATAAACCCCAGTGAATGAATAGGCATGACCATAGGAAGAAAGTGGGAGAAAAAATAGTGGATTATTATATCTCAGTATTTGTTTATGCTTGATATGGTTTGGCTCTGTCCCCACCCAAATCTCATCTTTAATTCCCACATGTTGTGAGAGGGACCCAGTAGGAGATAATTGAGTCATGGGGGCAGGTCTTTCCTATGCTGTTCACGTGATAGTAAGTCTCACATCATCTGATGGTTTTATAAGGAGAAGTTTACCTGTACAAGCTATCTCTCTTCCTGCTGCCATTCATGTAAGACATGACTTGCTCCAGCTTACTTTCTGCTATGATTGTGAGGCCTCCCCCAGCCATGTGGAACTGTAAGTTCACTAAACCTTTTTCTTTTATAAATTGCCCAGCCTTGGATATGTGTTTATCAGCAGTGTGAAAATGAACTAATACAGTAAATTGGTACCAAGAGTGGGGTGCTGCGGTAGATACCTGAAAATGTGGAAGCAACTTTGGAACTGAGTAATAGTTCAGGGTTGGAACAGTTTGGAGAGCTTAGAAGAAGAAAGGACAATGTGAGAAAGTTTGGAGCTCCCTAGAGACTTGTTGAATGGCTTTGACCAAAAATGCTGATAGTGATATGGACAATGAAGTCCAGGCTGAGATGGTCTCAGATGGAGATGAGGGACTTATTGGGAACTGGAGCAAAGGTGACTTGTTATGTTTTAGCAAAGAGACTTGTAGCATTTTGCCCCTGCCCTATATATTTGTGAAACTTTGAACTTGAGAGAGATGATTTAGGATATCTGGTGGAAGAAATTTCTAAGCAGCAAAGCATTCAAGATGTGACTTGAGTGCTATTAAAGGCATTCAGCTTTATAAAGGAAGCAGAGTATAAAAGTTTGGAAAATTTGCAGTCTGACAATTTGATAAAAAAGAAAATCCCATTTTCTGAGGAGAAATTTAAGCCAGCTGCGGAAATTTGCATGATTAATGAGGAGTCGAATGTTAATCCCCAAGACAATGAGGAAAATGTCTCCAGAGTATGTCAGAGGTCTTCACAGTAACACTTCCCATCACAAGCCTGGAGGCCTAGGAGGAAAAAATGGTTTCCTGGGCTGGGCCCAGGGTTCTGCACCGCATGCAGCCTAGAGACTTGGTGCTCTGCATCCCAGCATCTCCAGCCATGGCTGAAAAGTGCCAATGTAGAGCTCAGGCCATGGCTTCAGAGGGTGCAAGCCCCAAGCCTTGGCAACTTCCATGTGGTGTTGAGCCTGCAAGTGCACAGAAGTCAAGAATTGGGGTTTGGAAACTTCCACCTAGATTTCAGATGATGTATGAAAATACCTCATGCCCAGGCAGAAGTTTGCTGCAGGGGTGGGGCCCTCTTGGAGAACCTCTGCTAGGGCAGTGTGGAAGGGAAATGTGGGGTTGGAGCCCCCACATTCCTACTGGGGCACCGCCTAGAGGACCTGTGAGACAAAGGCCACATCCTCCAGACACCAGAATGGTGGATCCAGTGACAACTTGTACCGTGTGCCTGGAAATGTTGCAGATACTCAATGCCAGCCTGTGAAAGCAACCAGAAGGAAGGCTGTACCCTGCAAAGCCGCAGTAGTGGAGCTGCCCAAGACCATGGAACCCACTTTTGCATCATCATGACCTGTATGTGAAACATGGAGTCAAAGGAGATCATTCTGGAGCTTTAAGATGTAACCACCCTGCTGGATTTTGGACTTGTATGGGGCCTGTAGCCCCTTTGTTTTGGACAATTTCTCCCATTTGGAACAGCTGTCTTATCCAATGCCTGTACCCCTATTTTATTTAGAAAGTAATTAACTTGATTTTTGTTTTATTTTACTGGCTCATAGGTGTGGCAGGGTCTTTCTTTGTCTCAGATGAAACTTTGGACTGTGGACTTTGAGTTAATGCTGAAATGAGTTAAGACTTTAGGGGACTGTTGGGAAGGCATGATTGGTTTCAAAATGTGAGGACATGAAGTGGAATGATATGGTTTGGCTATGATCCCACCCAAATCTCATATTGAATTTCCATATGTTGTGGAAAGGACCTGGTGGGAGGTAATTGAGTCATGGGTGTGGGTCTTTCCCATGCTGTTCTCGTGATAGTGTTAAGTCTTATGAGGTCTGATGGTTTTTTTATTTTTATTTTTTTAAGACAGAGTCTTGCTGTGTTGCCCAGGCTGGTGTGCAATGGCATGATCTCAGCTCACTGCAACCTCCACCTCCTGGGTTCAAATTATTCTCCTGCCTCAGCCTGCCTAGTAGCTGGGATTACAGGTGGCTGCCACCACACCCAGCTAATTTTTGTATTTTTAGTAGAGGTGGGGTTTCACCATGTTGGCCAGGCTGATCTCTAACTCTTGTCCTCATGATCCGCCTGCCTCAGTCTCCCAAAGTGCCGAGATTACAGGCATAAGCCACCGTGCCTGGCCTGAGGTCTGATGGTTTTATAAGGAGAAGTTTCTCAGCACAAGCTCTCTCTCTCTGCCTGCTGCCATCCATGTAAGATGTAACTTGCTCCTCCTTGCTTTCCACAATGATTGTGAGGTCTCCCAGCCATGTGAAACTGTAGTTCCACTAAACATCTTTCTTTTCCAAATTGCCCAGTCTCAGGTATGTCTTTAATAAGAGTGTGATAATGGACTAATACAATGCTCAAAACAAGTGAGATTTTAAAAATGTCCTTTGGATTTGTCAATATAGTAGTCATTGTTAATCATTGTGAGAATTATTTCAGTAAAGTGATGGTAAAAAAGTCAAACTGGAACAGGCTGAGAATGAATGGGAAGAAAGGAAACAGAGATCATGGACAAATCTAAGACATTTAGCTGTAAAGTTGGGGAGTAGCTAGAGGGAGATATCAGGTAGGTATGGGGGGATTTAATTTTCAGGTTAGAAGAGACTTATGTTTCAGTATCAGTTGTAACAGGCTAGTTGAGAAGCAGTAGTTGAATATACATAATAGAAAAGAAATAATGGATAATATAAACTGCTTTAAAAGCTGAGAGCACACATAATTAAAAGCATAGTAGAATATTGGCCTTAGGAGCAGGGAGTCTTATAATAACTAGAAGGAAAAAGAGTGATGGCTGTAGAAATAAGTAGGCTTGTAGCTTTGATAGCAGTAAGATGAGGCTTCAGATTGTTCTCTGATGTAGGAGATCAAGTCATCTGCTGAAAATGAAGAGGCAATTAGGGAAGGAAAGTCTAGGTGGAGATAAGCAGATTAGAGATGATTGGAAATACCTTGTGGAAAGTGGGAGAGAGATTTGACTAAAGAAATGAAAATAGAAGTTGCTGGGCAGTACTGAGGGACCATGAATGTTGGTGATTATGAATGATGGTAATGTTGATGTGTTCAGTTGTGTGACTTTCTCCAGCAGCATCCGGCCTCTCAGCGTGCACACAGAGAGTGGAAAGTGAAAGTTACCCAGAGTTAGGATATTGCTAGCTATGTGTGGTAAAAGTTATCTATGAATGAGGAAGAATGACTAGAGTTAGGGAAGATGATGTGCTTGAACATCATGATCCTGGGGGGTTGGGGACAGGGCTTGTTCGTTTTTGTTCAATAAGAGGGTTGTCGAGAAATTATCTTGAAATAGCATTGTAACACCACTTTCCAAACTTGAGACTGTGTGATATGAAAGAATGAAATCTCACCACTTGGGAGGGCTTTGAAGAAGTTAACAGCCTCAGGAAAGCCTAGTTTCTTTTAAAAGAGGTTGTGGATCTACTCAAATTTGTTGATCAGGGGAGACATCAATGGAAGGGTTTTAGAAATGGATAAAGGAGTTCAGGCTGATTTATACAGAACAGGAAAATATAGAGCTTCATGTGAATGTTGATGCAGTATACCAGAGTAGGAAATGTTTTTCCATAAAAGGCAAACAGAAAATAATTTCGGTCTTGCAGTCCATAAGATCTCTGTAGCAACTATCTCAACCTTGCTGTTATAGCATATGAAAGCAGCCATAGAAAATACATAAATGATCAAGTGTGGCTGTTTTACAAAACAATTTAAATTTTCTTAAGTATTTAAATTTGATTTTCATAATATACCTATCATAATATGATTCATCTTTTGATTTCTTTTTTAAGAATTAAAAATGTAGAAGCCATTCTTAGCCTATAGGCCATACAGAAACAGACTATGGATGGGAATTGGCTTTTGGACTATAGTTTGCTAACTCCTGCGGTAGAGAATCCTTTGAAGAGAGTGTTTTGGGGAAGTGTAAGTTGGGGCTTGTTTCCAAGCAGTAACTCATAAAACCATATTAAAACATTTCAAGGTTCTCTGTCTTTGAGGAAAACTGACATTGTTGGGTCTGATGGCTTATTGGCCTGGTTCATATGACCTGCGGTGGTGTTGGCCTAAGCATACTCTCTCATCTGAACTGAGGTAGTGGCAACAGTTACAGGTGCTGGCCATTTCAGGAGCTGCAAACTCTTACCAGATATGTCTGGAGGTGGAGGTGACTCCCAGATCATAAACAAGTAGATTAAACTGAAAAGATTGTGGAATGTTTCTTCCCAGGTGCTTTTCAAGAAGATTCTGGTTTTACAGCATGATGATTTAAAATTTTAGTATCAGAAGAGTTTCTAAAACTTAAGCTGTATGGAATTAACAGGCCAGGTGCAGTGGTTCATGCCTGTAATCTCAGCATTTTGGGAGGCTGAGACAGGAGGATTGCTTGAGCCCAGGGGGGTCGAGACCAGCCTGGGTAACATAGGTAGACCCCATCTCTACAAAAATTAAAAAATTAGCTGGGTGTGGTGGGGTACAGCCTGTGGTCCCAGCTGCTTGGAAGACTGAAGTGGTAGAATTGCCTGACCCTGAAAAGTTGAGGATGCAGTGAGCCATGATCATGCCACTGCTCTCCAGCCTGTATTACAGAGCAAGACTCTGTCTCAAAAAAAAAGAAATAACAAAATGTGAATTTGTAAAAGTAATATTTTAACAAGCTTAACAGGTACAGATTAGTGAAAATGCTATTTTAATTAACCTTAATATTACAGCAAGATGACACCATAATGTATATTTCAATTGTAAATTATAAGAATGACCTTAGAAGTAGAAGCTTCATTTCAGGGCTTTTGACAGAAACTTATAGTGATACTAATTCTTACCACTGATAATTTACTCTGAGAAAATGATTACTGAAGACAAACTTGCTTAAACACTGCAAAGATTTTTCCTTCTGCAAGTAGGAAGGAATGACAGTGTTGCTCATGCATTAATAAATTTCAGTGTTTGATTTTCTAATGCCAGTCTTAAAACTCAGTTAACTCTTAAAACTTGCACAAAGGTTTGTTTTGCACAAACATTTTTACTGATGTTCTAGCTCAATGAAAGGGGAAATCTTTGAGTTAGAAAGTGGTATAACCAGTCAGAATGACTATTATGAAAAAGTCAAAAAACAACAGATGCTGGCAAGAGATAGGGAATGCTTATACACTGTTGGTGGAAATGTAAATTAGTTCAGCTACTGTGAAAGCAGTATAGAGTTTTCTCAAATTAGAACTACCATTTGACACAGCAATCCCATTACTGGGTATATATCCAAAAGAAAAATCTTTCTGCCAAAATGACACGTGTACTCATATGTTCATCACAGCATAGTTCTCAATAGCATAGACATGAAATCATCCTAGGTGCCCATCACCATCAGCAGTGGACTGAATAAAGAAAATGTGGTACATGTAGACCATGGAATACTATGCAGCCATAAAAAAGAATGAAATTATGTCTTTGCAGTAACATGGATACAGCTGGAGGCCTATTATCCTAAGCAAATCAGTGTAAAAACAGAACACCAAATACCATATGTTCTCACTTATAAGCGGGATCTACACATTGGGTACTCGCAGACATAAAGATGAGAACAACAGACGCTGTGAACTGCTACAAGGTGAGGGAAGGAGGGACTGATTTTTTTAAGACTCAAAGGCAGCAATATTTAAAATAATTTTTTTTAATTATTGGAATGTTGGTTGAAGTAAATGGACTACCTTCTAGTAGATTATATTTTTACTTGGTTTAATTGGTAAATTATAACTTTAGAGGATACTTAGATATTTGAACCTTCACTCATAACTAGGAAATATAAATTGTACCGAAGAACATCATTATACTTTTAAATATGGTAATAAATTGAGAACTGAACATGAGGAATGGAAAGAGGAGGAATGCGGGGTTGTAAAGAGGAGATTGTGTCTTTCTTAGGGTCTATGAGACTGCCTGTAGATCTTTAACAGTATTCAGACATGATTGGCTAAGGAGCAATTTGTACTGAATTTATCTCCCTTGAGTATTTCTGTCAGTGAGGGTGGTGGTGAAAGTGATCCATTTTCTCTTTCACTCCAGTGACAGGAGAATTTTGCCAGTCAGACACCAACTGTGTTAATTAGAGTATTAAAATAAAAACAAGCATGGATCCCATGCCAATGTCAGTCAGTATGTTCTACTCTTCTTTTTGTTTCAAGCCACAGACAAAACTCCAGTTTCTTTTCCTGATACATCTTTCTTATATTTTGAACATTGCTTTCCCGGCATCTTTAGTAAAGATTTCAGTCCATGGGATGGGGGTCCTAGGTGAACTTGTGGGCAGTAGTCACTGAAGAAATTGACCCATAAGAGTGAAAAAGAAGGCAGGAAGAATAGCATTTAGAGAATCACCAGGGTTGTTAACGTTCTTTACAAGTACTTTGTTATTTAACTAGGTAAAGCATTGATGTTGTGAATGATCTCTTTCTCATAAATTAGACAGTTCAAGAATATTCCTGTAACATTATTCCTAATAATGAGCAGGTACGCATTCTTGATTGTGAGAGAAACAGCAGCAATACATTGTTCTGAATTGCTCAATGCTCTGCATTGCAGCTAGTGTGCAAGAAACATACAACCCTGTGAATGCCCATGGGAGCATGTGGCACATGGGGACATCATTAGTCATGTATAGGAGTAGAATAAGGGCTGAGAACCTCTGGTATATATAGCCCAAGAAAGACCAGTCTGTCAAATTAATTTGTCAGTTTAATATTTGCCTTTAAAATTCAACCTGTCCTTTGATAGAGCAACTAGATAAACCAAATCAGTCACAATGTTTGAAAGCTGTTCTCCAGGCTGAAAGGAAAGTACAACTTTCCCTCTATATAAACACTAAGCTATTGAAATACATACATTGTCACAAAGCTAATGAAGTGGTTAAGCAAGGACTAGATTATGGGCTCCAATAATAAAGTAGGGACAGAAGTAAGCAAAAAGAGACAATATCAGCAGCTGAAGGATAGCTTGAGCAGTTAAAAGATGTTCTGTTTGCTATAATCGTGTTACTATAATCAACATTGTCCTTCAGTAGTAGTTCTTGGTTATGGGAAAGTAATATAGCTGGGAATAGTAAAAATGGATGGCAGAGTACTTTCAATTTTGATTTGGAATGTATTTTATATTTTTAGATGACTATGATGAGTTTCATGTTTTGGAAGTTACTTCTGGAAACCTAATAACAACCTGCCTCAGGTTACCTGACACTCCCCAAACCCCTTCTGTTCCCTTAATTTTCCTCAGCTTGTGAGTAGAACTTTTTCTTTAGCTGAAGCATTTTTAAATCTTCCTTGAAGTTGGAAAGATGATTGCCCCATTGGGTTCAAGGGCTACAAGTAAAATAACAACAACATGATACTGTAATATTAAAAAAGAGTGTGTATTAGAAACCATTAAAGTCCTGGAGACTCATATTCATGAAAAACCTGAAATGTGATTATTAAGTTCAGTTTTTAGTGTGCAAACCACATAAGTTATCAAGGTGAACTGTGATCAGACTATAATTTATTTTAAGACACTTGGAAAACAATTAAAAGCTAAAGAAAGTAGGTACTTAAAATCTAATTTAAAAGGTAGTATCCTCTCATTGTAAAATAAATGGAACATACAGAAAGTTACAAGAATAAGATGAAAATCCCTCAGAGTTCTAAAGATCTACCATTTATTAAATAATAGATAGCCACTATTTAATATTTGTTGCATCTTGTTTCTTTCTTTTTTACTAATGCTTGAGTGTGTGTGTTTTTTTAAAAGTACAATTGGGATCTAACAATTTTAACTGCTTTTAAATTTCATATATTAGAACATTTTATAAATCATTAAATTTTATTTTACAATATGATTTTTAATAGCTGTGTAGTATAGAAAGGAGTTTAAATGTGTATTCACTTTAACCCGAGTTTACTTTACTAAATTATTTATAGTTTGTTTGTTTTTTCTGCACAGGTTTTAGATACTTGCACAATGAGAATGAATCTAAATTTACCAGCCAGATATTTTTATGATTTGTATGGCAGAAAAATTGAAGATATTTCAAACGGTAAGTGGCAAAGATTTTTGTAAACCATTTGATAATATTTTGAAAGGCATTTATATCTTGTTTTTACTTTAAACATTTAAAAGAAAAACATATAATAAAACATAGTTCAATTATAACAAGGATAAATATTCTTATACAATGGAAATCATGAAAGGATGTTAAGATTTTAGGAAACTTTCATTTCGGCACAAGTTTGGAATGTTTAAAAAATTGATGGCTATTTTAACCTTAGTAAACCATAATTAAATAAAAATAATTAATACATTTTATAATGTAACAGCCAATTTATATAGGATACAGCTTTCCAAAGACAAATTTGAGAAATTGCATTACTGTGTGATCAGATAGATGTATTAAAAATGTCTTGGTCAACTTCTAGAGCTTATTCAAAAGTTATGAAATGGTATACCACACTAGATGTAGTTCAGTTTGAAGCCACTAGGAAGAACTCTCTACTAAATGTGTCTATCAGTGGTACGCTGATAAATGTTAACAATTGACTCTGAAAAAAAATAAAAGCCCTGATTTGTAGCAGTTAGCAACTGCATGGTGTAGGTGCTCCTACCATAGCCAATTTCAGGCTACCACTGAATACCACTGAGTTCAGAGGGAAGGGTTTTAAGTCACTGAATAAAGAATTTGGAGAAGAGAGGAGAACAGTTACTTTTTGCAGACTAGTACAAGTTGGCTCTAGCACATCATTGTCCCTCAAAGTATATATATCTTGTTACAGAATTGGCAGATTAGGAATTAATTTGACAATAGAAAAATTCACTCATTAGGTCCTTGCATTATTAACTCTACTACTACATAGTACTTATTCTGGACGAGGCACTGTTCTAAGCTCATCACAAATATTAACTCATTTAGTTCTCAGAGAAACTAGAATTCCTATTTATTGCAGTAACTGAGGTACAGAGAAGTTAGGTAATTTACTCAACATCACACAACTAGCAAGTGGTGGAGTTGCGATTCAAAGTTTGGCAGGCTGGCTCCAGTAGCAGCACTTTTAACCATTGTACTCTGTCCTCTCTCTTTCTGCTTCCCTCTCTCTTTTCATATCACTGTCTCATCTATGTCAGAACTACATTTATTTTCCTAGTACTTTACATATAGGATGTAATTATTTTATTGCTTTGTTACTTTTTTTGTGTATGCACCATTCCTACCAGACTACAGACTTCCTGGGAACAGGCACTCAATAAGTGAATCTCAGATGACTCTCCCACATGATCTGTTTCTACCACAATGTAACGTAAAAGAGGGCAAGAACAGAGACTATCTTTGTTGTAATACCAGTAATTAGCACAGTGACTGGGACATAGCTGACACTCATAAATGTGGCATGAATGAATTAAACTGTCTACTTTTGGACATTTAGTTGGTTCCGCTGTTGTTTTTTTATACAGAGTTTCTTAAAATACTTTTAATAGCTACTATTAATTGTACCAGGCAATTTTAATAGCTACTATTAAAAGTAGTTCATTTTCAGGCAAGAAAAAAAAGTTATGAAATGTGCTTTAAAATAATTTCATTATCTTTGTAAAAAGAGATTATCCATATAATATCTCTAAAGGTACTGTTTTGTTTTGCCAACCTCTGAAAAGAAATACCACATTAGTGAGTTTAAATGTGTTATTGACATGGTTCTGTCACTTCATCCAAACTTGAACTTCATGCTTGAGGAGGGCCAAGATGTTAAATAATATGCCTTTAACTGCAAGGCTGGGTCCCAGACAACTGAAGTGATTTTGGGATGTGGCTACAGCGGATACTTCCATTTATTTCCCATTTTCTGACTTGTACTATATAAAAGAATACTATTGGCTGGGTGTGGTGGCTCACGCCTGTAATCCCAGCACTTTGGGAGGCCAAGGCACGTGGATCATGGGGTCAGGAGATCGCGACCATCCTGGCTAACATGGTGAAACCCCATCTCAACTAAAAATACAAAAAATTAGCCTGACGTGGTAGCGCACACCTGTAGTCCCAGCTGTTCAGGAGGCTGATGCAGGGAAATCGCTTGAACCCAAGAGGGTCTCAAAAAAAAAAAAAAAGGCAGATTATTTCCTTGATTTGTCACCCTTAATTAATACTTACTGAATGTTAACTGTGATATTTTGATGCTTGTTTCTAACTCAAATTTTTTGGCCAAGGGTTATATATATGTGTATTCAGAAAGT
The DNA here is from genome assembly GCA_036589455.1 of Ateles fusciceps. Lineage (NCBI taxonomy): Eukaryota > Metazoa > Chordata > Mammalia > Primates > Atelidae > Ateles > Ateles fusciceps. The sequence continues at coordinate 1,859,139 of JAZHEH010000681.1, read as the reverse complement.
AAATTTGTTTTTCTTGGCCTTTTAAAAAAAGTTTGTATTAGATATCATAACTATTTTTCATTTTATTATGTGTTTTTTTCTGAAGATTTCAAATCTCCTATAGATACCTACCCATTATTTAGAAGTATTAGATAAGGTTATTTACCTGCAAAACATGTAATGCAAAGAATCCTTCCTTTGTTTTTTGGGGGTAATGAGTGTCATTATTAAAGTTGATTTCTTCCTTCCTTGCATTTTTGTCTCCTTTTCCACCACTCTGCCTAAGATATTCTTTATGATCAACAATATTTTCAAATTACTCTTAAACTTACATTAATAAAAATAAACAACATATTTTCTTAAGACCCTATTTGGACTTGAATTATTTCCAGTTCACCTGGAATTAAAATATCAGCTTTGAATAAACTGCTAGAATTCAAGCTCTAAGGAATTTTGGTTAAGATGAAAGATTTATATTTAGAAAGTTGATTTTCCTCCTCCCAAATATGGTATAACAGAATTACTTATCAAAACAGAGAAGCACTGATTCTGAGACGTGATACTTCATGAATGCCAGAGGCATTCGGCTTCATGCCTCATGCTCACATATCCCAGAAGTGTGCTATTATCACATTTTAATGCATGCCTTGCCCTCTGTTTTTGCATCCTTATAAAAGCTTATGCCAGCTGAAATTAGCCTATGCAACCACTAACATGTGGAAGCATTACAAGTTCACCGGACTTAAAATATTTAAAGAAGCTAATCCTGTTGGAGGAACTTCCAGTCTGTAGCACCCTAGTCACTTAACATTAGGTTTTTGAACTTCTTTATTTCTTTATTTCTATGATGTTGTGCATCAAATGATTGAGGTCCCTAAACGTTTGTGTTTGATGGTCTTCTGAACTTCAACTTGAGAAAGGTCAAGTTTTATGTGAAAGTTATCTTTTAATTTAAACAAATGAATTCGGATATTCTTTTGATTTGATGTATGATTCTTTTATTTACTTGCTTTGTATCAGATCAGAAAAAAATCTTTTAATAATGTTTAGTGTTAAGATCATAGCAATTACTTTTTACTATAAGCACAGATTAGGAGTGTAATTGTACCAAAGCAACAGATACACAAAATAAAAATTTTCTCCTATCTATTGCTTCTCTTTTGGAATTAGATGTAATTTCAAATTTTCTTTCTATTCTATGAGAAATAAGCACATTTGATATAATATTAAACTACTTTTACTTTGTCAAGTAAACCTTTGGAAAGACCAACAGATTGGCAAATTGCTTGTTTTTAGATTTTATTCTAAACCATAGACAATTTTTTTTTCCTGAGACAAGGTTTTGCTCTATTGCCGAGGCTGGAGTGCAGTGGCACAACCACAGCTCATTGCATCCTTGAGCTCCCAAGCTCAAGCAATCCTCCCACCTCAGCCTCCCAAGTAGATAGGATTACAGGTGCAGGCCACTGTGCCTACTTTAAAAAAAATTTTTTTTGTATGATACTCCCCTCCCTGTGTGCATGTGTTTGCATTGTTCAACACCCGCCTATGAGTGAGAACATGCGGTGTTTGATTTTCTGTTCTTGTGTCAGTTTGCTGAGAATGATGGTTTCCAGGTTCATCCATGTCCCTACAAAGGACACGAACTCATCGTTTTTGATGGCTGCATAATATTCCATGGTGTATATGTGCCACTCTGTCGGGGGAAAAAAGGGGAGGGATAGTGGGGGGTGGGGAGTTGGGGAGGAATAGCATGGGGAGAAATGCCAGATATAGGTGATGGGGAGGAAGGCAGCAAATCACACTGCCATGTGTGTACCTATGCAACAATCTTCCATGTTCTTCACATGTACCCCCAAACCTAAAATGCAATAAAAAAAAAAGAAAGAGGTGCAAATATATCAATAAAGTAGTCAATATTGGTAATAATGTATATTTAGGGATTCATATATTAGAAATAATCTGTACTCAATACTTATCTCTAATTATAAAAATAAATATAATAACAATTACTAAGTCCAAAAAAAAAATTTTTTTTGTAGTGATGGAGTCTCCTCTGTTGCTCAGGCTGGTCTTGAACTTTTGGGTTCAATCAGTCCTCCTACCTTGGCCTCCCAAAGTGCTGGTATTATAGGCATGACCCACCAGCCTGGCTTTTTTAAAGAGAGAGTTTATTTGATGTGAGGCCAGCGACACGGAAGGAGTCATTACTCAATTTAACCTCTACCCTAGAAGATTTTAATAAAGAAATTTTTATTGTTACATGTGAAAAAGCTATTTTGTTATGGTTCTTGTACAGATCTATCCTTTCTACAGTAGAAAAGAGTATACCTACTATGTACAGATACCATATTCCTACAGATGGTCAACATTCTGGTACATAATACAGTTATTCCTTGGTGTCTGTGGGGGATTGGTTACTGGAAGCCTCCCCCGATACTAACATCCACAGTTGCTCAGGTCTCTTATATAAAATGGTATAGTATTTGCATATAGCCTATGCACATCATCCTCTATACTTTGAATAATCTCGTTTACTTATAATACCTAACACTGTGTAAATGTTACATAAATAGTTGTTATACTGTATTGTTTTTAAACTTGTATTATTTTTATTTTTAAAGAAATATTTTCCATTCATACTTGGTTGAATCCAGGGATGTGGAACCCAATAAGATGGAGGGCCAATTATATATATATATGCACATAAAAATGCACTCTGCAAAATCATGCCCACCAGAATAACAGGGATATGGGGAAACTAGGTTTGGGGAAAACCATTCAAAATCTATTAACCTTTAAAACCACAATACTATCTAAAATAATAATGATTAACTTAGGAGATAATGTAAATAGCCTGGGTAGTCATCTCAGAGTGCTGCTTTAGAAGATATTAAAGCTGCGTCGTGAGACAATGCAAATGGAAGTGAAGTGGCGATTTGGGTCAGTGGGGCTTCCTTTCAGGAAGGCACAGGAGGAAATGAAATTCCCACAATGAGAGAGTTAGGTAAGGCCAAGAGTGCACGTTTTTGGGGTGGTAAGTACATTAGCCAAGCTAAGAGACTTTTTTTCATTCCTGATAAATGATAGAATTCTATTTCTACTCTTTTGGCTTCCTTTGTTTAGGACAAAGCACATATTCATTAACCAAAGTTCTGTATCATTCTGACATCATTCTCCTATTTACTAATTATATATGAGCTATTTGATGTTATGCAAGCACTTCAAAGGGCAGACAGATGTGGACAGTGTCTGATTTTGAGGGAGGTTTTAAATAACACACACGTTCCTCCTAACATTTCCAAACTTTTTGATCTCTTAACTTCTTTGGCTTAATTATTATATGACGGTGAACTAGAGGAGTTACTCTTCCTCTCAAGGGAGGAGATCCTTAGTCTGTTAGGACTTCTGTGAAGCATCCTTTCCAATAATCATACCCTCCTTCTTTGTGGATCCTTCTAGATCATAATGAGTACTGTTAAATTTACCCTAGTGGTTCTGAAATGAGTTAGAATACTACATTAATTCAATTGACTCCAAGGCCATTCTGGACATACTGAATGTTCACTTTCTATTTCATTTCCCACCCCAAATTATGCCCAGCAATACTGTCCAGAATAGTTGTATATTCTCTGATAATTTTTTTGGAGATTTTGAAATGAGATGAAGTACAGGATTAATATATTTCATCATGAAATTCCAATAACATAGAGATTAATTTGAATATTAGCTCTTGCCCATTATCAACTTTTTGTGGAGACAGTAAAATTAAAAGAATAAACTTTTAAATTAAAATCCGAAGTTTTAAAGTTTACACAGAAGCAAATTTCAAAATCAAATTATCTTACCTTTTTGAGTTAAAATGCAGTAAAATTTCAAACTCTTCAAGTTAAAGTGCAAAGAAATCAAAGTCCTAATTTTTATTCTTCCCAGTTTCAGCCAGATGGCTTCTGGATGCCTGATTGGAGCTGGAATGTCTCCAGCAGCTACCGTCTGGACTCCTGGAGTGGGTGTCATCCCTTAGGACATCAGAAGTTGAATTAGGTCTACACTAACATTTTTATATGCCTTGTTTCCAACCAAACAAAATGATTATCACAACATCAACACCATACCCAGCACATTCAGAACAGAAGCCACTCCCAGCAAATGTGGCCATTGCATGCAAAATGATGTTTCCAGGACCCTATGTCTGGCATAATTCAGATCCACATGACTGTTGCCAAAGACCGTAACAGAGACTGAGGGAAGGCAGAGAAGAGAAAATATTATCATCAGTCTTTCCAAGATGCCAGTTGGCCCATACTGTTGACCAGGCTCTATAATTTGTGACCTAACTTTTTGGGAAGCAATCTCCCATTAAGGCATTAGTTATGGCATTATATGTTTACAGTATCTTGAGGGAAAAATTGACCAGCGCACACTGTCTTCTTTCTCAAAGAGGCTGCACAAAATGTTGGTTAACTTCTCTGATTTTGGAGCCAGAATTCAAATCCCAGGCACGCCACTTACTACGTGACCTTGGACAGGTTACTTAGCTTCTCTGAGAGTCAGTTTCCTTATCTATAAAATAGGAATTATAATATTTACCTTAATAACATTGCAAACATTAAGTGAATTTTATGTAAAGTTCTTAGAACAAGTGCCTGACACTTGGTAAACATTATAAGGTACAATGTTTCAATAGTATAAAATTAGCTCTCATTATCTCATTATTGCTGTTATTATTCTTTTTTTTTTTTTTGGAGGTGGAGTCTTGCTCTTGTTGCCCAAGCTGGAGTACAGTGGCACAATCTTGGCTCACTGCAACCTCCGCCTCCTGGGTTCAGGTGATTCTCCTGCCTCAGCCTCCTGAATAGCGGAGATTACAGGTACCTGGTGCCATGCCTGGCTATTTTTTTTTTTTTTTTTGTATTTTTAGTAGAGACGGGGTTTCACCATGTTGGTCAGGCTGGTCAAACTCCTGACCTCAGGTGATCCGCCCACCTCAGCCTCCCAAAGTGCTGGGATTATAGGCGTGAGTCATTGCACTCTAAAAAGGAAACAGTGTTCCATTCTTGCAACATCTGGAAGTTTGCATTGGTGGCAGCACCAGTCATAAAGTCTTATTTAAGGTATTGTTTTTTTCCCTTTTAAATAATTCCAAACATCTTACTTTTTTTTTCTGAGTCAGTTCTTCTAAACCCTATGCTCAACTGGGGGTTATCACTGTCTAATGGCATAGCGTCCATCTTGTCTTAGGAGTAGCATCTTCAGTCACAGTGGTTGCTATAACGGCCTCTGCCTATGGAATTATTTAAACCTAAGAAACTTACTTCATGGGCACAGCTTCCCCTTCATGCCCACATCAGTTCCAATTGTAGAATAACTTTTGCCGGATTTCCAAATAGAAGCAGCTATTCATGTTTCTGAGGCTTATGTGCTATGGGTCCCAATGAGGACCACATTACTGCCATTTCCTCCTAAAGACATGGCCTTTCCTCAGTTTTTAAATGCTCCTGGTCTTGAGTTAATGTTTCCATCAGGTGCTTCTTTTTCTGCAATGCTTAAGGTTTGTCTCTACTATACATTTGTTCTTTTCAGAAAGTTCCCTTTTCCAACAGGCTTGGGGTTAGCATTGTTTGCCACAATTGAGTACCTTCTTTTCTTTTACTAATACTTTTCTTTTGCTTTCTGGTCCATACTCATGTTTTTCTAACATATGCCTCTAGACGTTTTTCTTGCAGAGCCTCTCATGGTGAGAGATATGAAGTCAATCAGTTCGAAGTTTGTCAATAGCATCCTTCGTTCAAACCAGTTTTATCTATTTTCACTTCCGTGAGTTCAATAATCCTACCCCAGATGTATTTCTTCCACACTCTAACATCTAGCTTGGATCCGCAGTCTTTGATCAATTATTGTTCTGCCCGGATTCACTGTAATATAATTAATCTTGTCTTTGTCTTTCCTTAATCTCAGGCCCATCTATTTTTAGAGTTCACCCAGCATCTTTTTGTAACATTTTATACCAATCTTTCTCTCCAATTTGTCCAGATTTTGTGTGCACTCTTCGTATAATTGCCGTTCCCTCAAAAGAGATTCCCCAGTTGCTCTTACTATAAATTTATCTGTAATGTAAATACCAACTCTTCGAAGTATTCGAGATCCTGTCTCCTCTGGGTGGTTGTTCTCAGTCTGCTCTCCAAGATCTTATATTTATTCTTCCATTAGGTTTCACTGAGTCCCAGTTACTGTGTCTGATTTTGTAACAAATAAAATAATTTACCCTTTTATAATAACCTCTTTAAGAGTAATTAGACTCGAATGAATCTCCTTCACTAGTGTTTAAGATCTCAGGGGTGTGGGTGTGTGTGTGTGTGCGAGTATGCGTGCGTGTGTGTGTTTTCCTATCTGTCAGCTATTTGTCCTTGGGTCAGATGTTTACCATTTTTGTAGGGAAATCTCTGATCTCCAGCAAAATCAGCTTATCCTTCTTTAATTTTATTTTCATGCATACACTGTTCTTTTCTGATCATAATAATTAAGCATATTTTCAAGCCACTTTTCTTTCTCCTTGATTCCTTTAGCAAATTTGATTCCTAGATTTGTAATACTTTCTTTGAGTAGTTTCTCTGTCTTAACTGAAGAAGATGAGAGTGCTCCTTTTATTGAAAAAAAATCTATCACCTTTCTGTAGGTGAAGCCACAGTTTGGGTTTGTGAAATTTCGAACTATGGTTAAAATTTATGCGATAAACAAACTTAGAGCCAACTTTGATTGGTGGAGGTTACTTTAAAAGTTTATCAACGAGTCACATGAATGTAATGTTAGCTCTCCACATTTCCATTTTGGCTCAGAATACAGTTTGATATAACATAATGAAAAATAGAATTGAAGGCAGCAGATGTAATGCTGCCTATGTAGGCCCAATATTAACAATTTAAAGACAGAACCTCACTGTCATGCATGTAGAACTCAGTTGCCATTATCCTTGAAAGTGCTGGCCTATAGATTTGCCTTCAAGACACAGAAAAGCAACAAATATTGTTCACTTTGCAACACCTAAAATAATCTAATCCCAATCTGAGACTTGCCTGAAGTTTCAGGTGAAGTTCACAGCTGAGTTAAGTAAGCAGTAGTAGCCTGAACAGCAAGGAAGGCATGATCAGCTAACAGAGCTAAGCCCTCCACAGCCCACCTGAATATACTAAAGTCATATCCAATCCCAGCATTTTCTGAAGGTCAAGTCTATTGGAAAATAATGCCAGCTGAATTTAGTTGCTTTGACCCATCAAGCTCAACTTCTGTGTAGTCCTTGCTTAGTATAAAATTTGAGGCCAATTTCCCTATTCTTTATATACAGGCCCATTAGTAAAAATACAACTACAAAACTGTATATTCAACCACATGACCCAATATAGGCAGCTAGACAACACTGAATTAAAGGCACACAAACAAATTTTAAAGCTCTACATAGCACTTGCATATTAAAGCACCATCAAAACATGACACCACTCAGTCAAAGCCCCTTCATAAGTCTCAAACTTTTTTGTTATTTGCTCTCCAGTATCATTTCTGTATTTCTCAAGGTTTCAGACCAATTTGACCCCATAAGTGTAGCATTTTCCTGAGTTTTGTCAGACATCTGGACATTATTTAACCTGAAGGAGTAGTATAAATCCCAAAATTTGTAGCCAGCTGGTCAGAAGTGAGAGTGGCGTGAGGATCCCCAAACATGTGGCTGTTGTCTTAAGTAAAGACAGTCTTATGGAGGTCTATACGGTACTCTTAACCTTGCAGACTACTTGCAGTGGACTCACACTTCCCAATTTCACAACTTACTACAAGTAAAACTACAGTAATTCATAGAGTGTGGTACTGGCATAAGGATAGGCATTTAGACCAATGGAATAGAATTCAGAATCCAGAAATAAACCAGTACCTATATTGCCAGTTGACTTTTGACAAAAGTGTCACCACCATTCATTGGAAAGAAAGGTGTCTTCAACCAGTGGTGCTGGTAGAACTGGTCCACATGCAAAAGACTAAAGTTGGACCCACACTTCACACCATAAACATGAATTAACGCAAAATGGATCAACAATCTAAAAGAGCAAAAACCATTAAACTCAGAAGAAAACATAGGAGCACATTTTCATAACCGTGGATCTGGCAATCAATTCTTAGACATTGTTACGTGAATTTTACCTCCATAAATTATTTCCATCCAAAGCATTAGCAAAAAGAAAGAAGGAAAGAAAAAGAAAAAATAACAAATTGGACTTCATTAAATTTGAAATTTTTGGGCATCAAAGGACATTACCAAGAAAGTGAAAAGACAAACCATGGAATGGAAAAAATTTGCAAATTATATATCTGAAAAGGGTTTAAAAACCAGAATATGTAAAGAACTCATGCTCAACAACAAAAAACAAACAACTGAATTAAAAAATGGGCAAAGGACTTGAATCAACATTTTTCCAAAGAAGATATACAAATGGCAATAAGCACATGAAAAGTTGCTCAGCATACTTAGTCATTAGGGAAATGCCAGTCAAAAACTACAATGAAGTACTACTTCACATACACTGGGATGGCTATAATAAAACACACATACACACACACACACACACACACACACAGAGAGAGAGAGAGAGAGAGAGAGAGAAACAAGTGTTGTTGAGGCTGTGAAGAAATTGGAAGGCACCCTCATACATTGCTTGTGGAAGTGGAAAATGGTGCAGCTAATTTGAAAAACAATTTGATGAGTCTTCCAAAAGAAAAACACAGAATTACTACATGGCCCTGCAATTCCAGTCCTAGATAGTTACACACAAAAAAAAAAATAATAATAAAAACAGGTACTCAAACCAGTATATGTACATGCATGTTTATAGCAGCACTATACATAATAGTCAAAAAGTGGAAGCCAAATGTCCATGAATGTCCATGAGGCCAAATGTTCTACGACTGTAGGAACAAATTGTAGTATATACATACAATGAAATATTATTCAGCTATGAAAAGGAATGAAGTGCTGATAATGCTACAGCATGGTGAACCTCGAAAACATTATGCTCAGGGAAAGAAGCCAGACATAAAAGGTAACATATTGTATGATTCCATTTATTTGAAACATCCAGAGTGAATGAATCCATAGAGACAGAATGCAGATTGGTGTTTGTCACGGCCTGACGGAAAAGGAGACTAGGGAGAGGCTGCTTAATGTATAAGTGGTTTTACTTTGGAATGATGGAAATGTTTTGGAACTGTATGGAGGTGGTGGTTGCACATTTTGAATCTACTAAATGTCACTGAGCTGTTCACTTTAAAATGGTTGATTTTATGTTATGTGAATTTCACCTCCATAAATTATTTAAAAAAAAGACAAGTGGAGCAGAACCGATTTACTCCACTTGTTCCAGCCAAGGTCACCTAGCTCAGCTGACAGCTAGCTGATTCCAAGACATGTGAGCAAACCCAGCCAAGACCAGCAGAACAACCCTGCTAATCTGCAGACTCATGAGCTAAGTAAATGCTTATTGTTTAATGCCACTGAGTTTTGTAGTCGTTTGTTGTGCAACATTACTGTGGCAAGAGGTACAAAATATAGTTAGCTATTTGTACTTCGTAAATGTTATCACATAATCTTATTCACTGGTTAGACAGCTAAATTCTGTTCCTAAATCTTAATCCTTTGTATTGTCAGAGTAATCTCCCTAAATATCCCTCAATTTTTTTGTTGTTCAAAATGTTACATATCAGGACAATCTTCACATTCTCGATTTTGACATTCAAGAAACTTCACTATGTGATCTTGCTCAGTCATCCAACTTAATCACCCACAACTCCCAAGTACCTAGCATGGACCTTGAGTTGTAGCTAGGTCAGTCTCTTTAATGTTCCAGACAGTTTAGTGACACGTGGGAAGCCCAGTTTCCTTACCCTCGTTTATGCTATTTTATGCCCACTTGGAATAATCTTCCTCTTCTCCATCTATTCAAAGTTCAGTAAGTTGCATAAGTTAGGATATATTTTATTATTATATGGTAACAAATGACTTCACAACTGTCAGTGTATTATTTTGCCATATAACTCTCAGTGGCTTATACAAAAGTATTATTTTTCACTCATGCTACATGTTGGTGTGGGTTGACTGCCGCTGCACTTGCGTATGTCAAAGCAAGTTACGTACCATCTTCTTAATTGAACAGCGTGAGGATGTATGGCCCTTCCTTGGGGAAGAGCATTATAAGTGACACAGCTAAACCTAGCATGAATAAGGTGGGAAGTGCACTTTTCCTTCAGAGAGGAGCAGCAAATACTTTGAATAATAATGGAATACACTATATTATCTCTTTTCTAAAATTGGTATTAGTTGTATATTGCTGCATGACAAATTGTCCCAAAATTTATCAGCTTAAAGAAAAAAACATATTATTTCTCAATTTTTGTTGGTCAGGAATTCAAGCATGGCTTAGCTGGGTTCTCTGAGTCTTTCACAAGGCAGGTCAGCCTGCAAAGTTTAAAAATATTATTTAAATCCTACCTTATTTAGTTTGTTTACTAATACCTCCTTTTCATAACTTCTTTTGATTTTATCTGTATCATAAACCATAACATTGTTTATATAGATAATATCTCTGTTTTGTGTATGGTACTTATCTCTTTAACTAAAGAGAAATTTTTGTTTTTTACTTTTAAAAAAATCTCCAAAACTCTCCTAACATCTGATGAAACTGGGCATATGGTAGATCTGCAAAAATATTAATATTCAAAATAAACATTAAGCATAGTCTATGTTACAGTGCTTAAAACAGTAAGAGATGAAAATACTTTTAGGTGAATGAGTAAATTAGAATTCCAAAATTTTCTTTGTTGAATTAAATTTGCAATGAATTACTCACTATTAACTGCTTTTTGTTGTTAGTTCTGATACTTAATGATTCACTGACCACTCTGAGTAGTATTTTGCTATATTCTATAGAACTTTAAAAGCTAGAAGATTCTCATTTTTGATGCCCAATGCCTTATAAAAACAAATGATAATGATGATTCTTTTTCAATATCTGCTTCAGAACAGTGTTGTTGATTGATTTACTTTTGCTCTCAGCATCAGAAGGCCTTTGGTGATCACCAAAATCTCACTTTGTTTATGAATCTCCTCTAAATTGTCTGCAACAAGTGTCCATCCCGTCACACTTGTTCCATTTCTGACAGCTATACTTTCTCTAAAAACTCTGTTTTATATCTAACTGAAGTCTATTCTTTTAGATATTTATCATTGGTCCTGAAATTAATTCCTAGTCTGTGATTGCCTTTCATATATTTGAATATGTTCCACTTAAGTGTTTCAAAGTTAAATATCCCTAGTCTCTTCAACTGTTTATCTGGCCCTCATCATCCTGCTTACCCTTCTCTGTTCTGTTTAGTTATTTCAGTATTCCTCCTTGTGGGTCCTAAATTGTACACAATTTTCCAGGTCAATCAATGCTGAGTAAAACAGCCCTACCCTCTCTTTTTTTTCCCGGGTCATTATGTGACCTAAAATTGCATTATTATTACTATTAGACACATTATATAATTGATCTACATTGAACTTGGAGCCAATGAAAGCCCCCAAATTTATTCTCACAATTTGCTTTTAAGCTACTTCTTCTTACCTTGTACTTGTACTGCTAGTTATTCAGACGTGAGAACAGAACTTTACATATGAATTCCTACTAAACTTCTAGCTCTAAAGTTTTTGTTTAGTATTTAGACTGTCCAGATATTTCAGATATTTAATCTGTCACCCAGGAGTTAATAGCTTCTCTCATCATTGTTTTCAGTTTTAAATTTAGTAAGCATACCAACTTGACCTTGTCTAAGTTATTATAAAAATGTTGGCTAGGTTGTGATTAGGGTAGAGATTTCTAGTATGCTAATAGTCTTGCTTCAGATTATATTAATCCTCCAAGAATATGGTTGTTTATTTAGTGGAGTCTGCAAGCTCACTTATCTCTAACTTAGACACAAGTGTTTTAACTTCGTCACTCTACAAGTACTATTTTAAAAATTATTTCATTCTTTCGTAGCTTGCATACTTTACCAATACTTTAATGTATCATGGTCTGAATGGCCTTCATGGTTTGGTCCTTGGTTCCCAACTTCTCTATCCTTAGTATTACTGGTTCCTTCCACTCTGCACTCAATTCACTTTGTTTCTGTTCCCCAAACACTCTCCTTCATGCCCCAGTACCTTATCACATGTTTTCTCAGCTTGGATTTTCTCTCACCCTATCCTCCTGGCAGGCTATTGCCTACTCATATTAAGGTCTTTGTTTAAATATTACTTCTGAGAAACTTCTTGACACTCTGTTACTCCTATTCCCCTTACCTATCTTGTCTAGGATGGTATATTTGTTAGGGTTATCCATAGAAACAGAATCTGTTTATAGTTTCTCTTTATCTCTCTCTGTCTCTGTTTCTCTCTGTCTCTCTCTCAATTTATTTTAAGGAATTGGCTCATGTGATTATGGAAGCTGAGAAGACTCAAGCTCTATAGTTGGCAAGCTGGAGATCCAGGAGAATCTATGCATAGTTACAGTCCGAGTTACTCAGTCTTTTTGTTCTGTTCAGGCCCTTATTTGATTAAATGAGGCCCACCAACATTAGAGAGGCCAATGTGCTTTACTTAGTCTACTGATTCAAATATTTATCTTATCCAATTGTTTAATCATCCTCACAGACACCCTCAGAATAATGTCAGCCAAATGTCTGGGTACCCTGTGATCTCATCAATTTGGCATGTAAAAGTAGGCATTACAGATGGATATCCCTGTTACATTAATAGCACCCAGTGTATAGTAATTATCACAACTGCAATTAATAAAACTTCTTGGGGGAGTTATTTGTTTAATGTAAGTCTTTGATCTACACTGTAAACTACATGAGGGTGAAGATTTTGTAAACTTCTCTGTATTCCCGTGTTTAGCACAGGGCTACATAATAGAGTAGATATTGTAAAATCGTTTAAAAATTAGGGATGCTGCCTAACATAAGTGGAAAATTCAGGCACTGAGAGAGGGTCTAGGTCTACTCAAAATCCTTCCCCCTTCTTGGATGCTCTAAAAATGCCTAGTACTATCATTGTATATCCAGCACTGCTCTTGTTCTCCCAAATGTGGAATTTGCAATAGCCCAGACAGTCTAGGCTCTGGGAACAGCATTGCTGGCGGTGGGGGTTGGGGGCAACTCAGAATGGTATAAACTATGACCTATAGTCAAGCCCCAAGCAGGGATATGTGTGTGCGTGTGTGTGTGTGTGTGTGTGTGTGTGTGTGTGTGTGTGTGTGGTTATTTATTCACTCTGATTCCTCTTATAACTTTTTTCAGGAAAGACATCGTGAGCCAAGGTAGCATCCACTCATAACTTTTTTTTGCCTTGTTTTGGATACTAAGTAATATAATTCTCTTTGACTTCTAAATAGAATCATTTAAAAGCAAGCAATCAAGAATTCTAAATAGAGGAATTAAATAGGAGGTTTGTAAACATTACATGTTCTCCTACCTTGTTTCCTACAGATACACCCATTTATCTGGGAAGAGGCATACAGATTTGGCAGTACCTTTCTTAAAGACAATAGATGGGCCGGCTGCGGTGGCTCACACCTGTAATCCCAGTACTTTGGGAGGCTGAGGCAGGCAGATTGCCTGAGGTCAGGAGTTCGAGACCAGCCTGGCCAACATGGTGAAACCCCATCTCTACTAAAAATACAAAAATTAGCCGGGCATGGTGGCAGGCATCTGTAATCCCAGCTACTCAGGAGGCTGAAACATGAGAATTGCTTGAACCTGGGAGGGGGAGGTTGCAGTAAGTGGAGATCATGCCACTGCACTCTAGCCTGGGCGACAAGAGTGAGACTTCATCTCAAAAAGAAACAAACAAACAAAACAAATAAATACAAATAGATGGTAGCCACAGTGTATTGTGATGTACTTCCCACTGGAAGAAATAATGGTTATATGCTGGTGTTGGAAATCTCAAGCTTCATGTAGAAGATTTCCGCAAGAGTCTTTCTCTCTGTGTTCATTAAATATTTGTTTAGTAATCAATGATTGCATGTTGGGTCTTAATGATTACTGTTTGTTTTCCTGAGGGTTCACATACCATTGTATAATCTGGTCTACCACTTTTAGGGAATTAAGATCAGGCTTATGGATAAAGTTTCTTCTTTATTTGCCTCTCTTCAATTCTTGAGTTCCTTACCGTTTACCTTTACTTTTCAAACTTTATGAAATGTAAAAATTTAGGTCTCTTGCTGAAAAAGGGTGCCAAGTGCTGGCAGTAATTAATCAGTCCTTAAATCTCTCTAGGTCAAGACTTGGTATACACAAAGGCAGATAGTTAAGAGCCTGTTGTGTAGAAAAGATGCTACTCAGGAAGTCTTTATTCCTTGGAATTGTGGTCTCTGCGACTTTGCCTTCATTCCAGAATTTCTCAGACATGGTCCTCAGGGTCTTCTAGTGACTTCCCAGCATAAGACTTGATCTACCCTTGTTGCTTATATCAAAAACAGATGTGCTTAAGTAACCACTGATTTATATTTTCACTATTGATCTACAGAGGTTATCAAGAATTTTGCTAAGGCTTGGGTTTTAAAAAAATGTTTTAGTGGCAATTGGAGATCTCCGATTATAAATGGATCACTGTCATCTTTTATTAAATATGTGAAGGCAGAATTACGAAAGTAGTCTAATCTATTTGTAGACTCTTTAATATTTGTCAGAAATTCCCTGTTGAAATCTTTAAAACATAGGCTCTCTTTTATATTCATGAAGATATAACCATCACTCCTAGGTTTTGTTGGGGTAAATTTGTTTTAGTCATTCATGCAATTTTTAAATCAAATCCTTGCTTTGTCAAAATCCTTAAGTTTGTCTTTCTGTCTTCTGGTTTTTATGTCTCTTATTTTTCAGCCTTAGATCTCTAAAGCTAAAAATCCCATTCTGACTCTAATGACTTGTCCATGATCCCCGAAGTTTATTATAAAACATATTGTAATAAGTATAATTGCCAATGAAAACAAACAGCCTAATTGCTACTACCTGTTATAAAACAATGCCTTACATAGCTCTCAGCATTTAACAGTCATGTAAAAGAACACCACTCAGCAGAGATTTTCTTTCTCCTAAGAGCTTTTAAAAGAGAGAAGACATCATAGACAAAAATATATAAAACACTAATTATAGAAGATTCTGTCTTTCTGAAACAAACATGAAGAAATAAATGTCAAAAGGAATCCTTCATTTTCACTGCTGAAACGATTAAGGCTTTTTTTAGTCGTCACATTTGAAGTATAAATCTCTCATGACATGTATATTTACATCTTAAATAAATCATTAAAATATAAGTAATATGTTGACTTAGCATTTACATTCAAGGGCACCAAACTGTTTTACCCACATTAGCTGACTTCCAAGTCTCTCTCAATTAGTTATGTTTGTTCTGGGTATTATTATTATTATTCCTATTTTTGAGTCTTAAATGAAAGAAAAAAGAACAAAAAGATTAACTACATTTTTAGGTTTGTATTAATGTGACTGTACAATGTAACAGTAGAATTTCAAGACATTTTATAATTAGCTTGCTTTTGAATGTTATTTACATATGTAAGTGCTTTGTATAATTAGTTTTATTCCTAAGTTTTACTGTGTTTTCTATTACTTATTTTCTGACTGAGTCAAAAGTTAATTTGTGCCTCATTTAATACCATTCGGGTTAAACTTTTTGGGATAGTAATATAAATACAAATACTCTAAAGTAATAAAAATGTCAGTTAGTAGATCAAGTAATTGTATAATGACATTTCTAAAGACCATTACTTCTGTTTTGTGTTAGATTTATTTGTTGAGTTCTGTGCATTATAATTCCTAAGAGTAACTCTAAGATAATACTTCAAATTTTTGTACAGAGCTTTAAAGTTTACAAAACCATGTCATGCATATTCAATTTTATGTATTGGTATAGGCCATGGCCACATAAAAATAGACTAGGTATAATTAATTCTCAATATTTCTTTAAGTAATTGTAAATTGCATGTATACCAAAACAATTGTTATTTCACATTACTACTATATATCAAATATTTTAGATATCCAAGAAATTGAGTTCACAAAATCCTTGTATTTTCAAAGACACACTCACACACTATTATTTTTGTTGAAGGGAAAAGTAAGATCAGACAATAGAATCCCAGCTTATTTCTACTTGCATAAATCAAGTCATTTAAATAAATGAATTGTGTATGCTGACCTGTTCTACCAATGTGCTACTGGGGATGTATGAAAAAAGATGTGCATGGTGGTGGAAGTAGAAAGAGGCATAAAGCGTATTGGAAAACTACCAAATGTCCCCTGCAAATGGGCCCTATTCAGAATCAGTAAGCGTATGATGAGTGAAGTGGTTTTGAATATCGCCTTTAGATTCCATGCTGTTACAAGGCCAGCCCTGAACATGGCAACTCTTATTTCCACACACAGTACCTCTTCACTCTCAATTTAACCCCCAAATCTGATGAACCCATTACTCCATACTTGATTTCATGGAACAAGGAGTAGATATAGTTACAAATGATCAATCACAAGCCGTGAACCAAAGCAGCAAGGCATTAACAATTCACACCATTTCGGTCCACTTGCTCAAGCAGAAGATGTGCCAGCATATTTAATGCACAGCTACTTCGTTCAGTTTAAGAAAAAAACATGACTCAGGCTGCAGTTTCAAAATGGAGAGGACTTTCTAAGATTTCATACTTCCTAAGCCTTAATGTCAACATTTCATCCACACATCAGCAATTAAAATAACCAGGTGTTCTGTTTAGGTCATAATGTCCAAATTAAACTTTATTCAGGTAAAAACAATATAACCTATGAAATTCTTCCCCTTCAATGCATCACTATTCTGTTTGATCCTATCATACAAATCAATGTCTCTTACAGCAGTATTATAACACTGTAGACCCCACAGGCAATATGCCGTCAGTTTAATAGGATCACTGAAAAACTAAAGCAACTGTGAAAGATTGCTCTAAGTATAGCAATCGTGTGCTTGTCATTTTGTTCAGTGGAGGAAAATCCAAATTTGGGTAGGCATCGGTATTTAAGAAAACGACTGCTAAATCTTTTCTCATAAGTACCTTAGGGACAATAAGATTTGACATATAGCATGTAAACAAAAGTACACAGCAGCTGTTAGTTTAATTTTGTTTGGATAAAAATACACTGATATACATCAAGCAACACAGGAAACAGTATATTCTCCATCATTCAATCTTCCCTGCAGACCATGCTTTTGAATGGTGTCTGGTGGTTGCTGTGGGACCAGGAGCTTTCCAACTATTACCTAAAGCTGCATAAGGAGCATTAAAATACACACATACCTTGGCACTAGCTCAAACTCCCTGCAGGCATACTTCCTGGACTGGGAAGCAGTCACATCTTAGTACCTTTTAAGAACTTACTTTGTTTTGACCAAAGAAGACTTTTTAAATCAACTTCAATAAAAACAACAACAACCGAAAAAACAAAACAATGCCAATTGAATTAGTGGGAAATTTCCAAATGTCTTAGTGTATTTCTAAACGATATCTTGTTAGCAATAGCCAAGTATTTTAGACGCTGAGATCTGCAGCTTGCTGCCAAAGAGTATATAGAAATTTCTTTATAGGTAACTATGCCTCTGGCAGTGTGCTTTTCTTTCAGTCTCGTGTACTCTGACTAAAATGTGAAAATTATAATATGTAAATTATGGTTATGGGTATTTAATTGGCATGACTTTTAATTTTTTATTGTAAGCAAGTTATTAAAGCCTTTGATTATTCCCTGTGCTTCTTGAACTGTTATTAATAAAAAATCCTGATCTTTTTAGCTTTCCACATTAGATTGAAATGCAGTATGCAAAGTGGCACTTTCAATGTAGGATGTTGCTTTTGGAGAGGGATATATATTCCCTAGGTATAGATCATGACAGAGTATTCCAATCTAAATCTGATAGACAAATTTGATTAGCTTTGTGATTTCTCTTTGGAGAGATTTTTGGTTCCTTGTCATGTACTGTTTCCATCATGTATCCAAGGAAGTTAAAGCTTCTTTTTTTTTTTTTTTTTGAGATGGAGTTTTGCTCTTTCGCCTAGGCTGGAGTGCAGTGGTACAATCTTGGCTCACCGCAACCTCTACCTCCCGGGTTTAAGCGATTCTCCTGCCTCAGCCTCCTGAGTAGCTGGGATTACAGGCATGTGCCACCATGCCCAGCTAATTTTATATTTTTAGTAGAGATGGGGTTTCTCCATGTTGGTCAGGCTGGTCTCAAACTCCCAACCTCAGGTGATTCGCCCAACTCGGCTTTCCAAAGTGCTGGGATTACAGGTGTGAGCCACCACGCCTGGCCAATTCAAGCTTCTTATCAGTGATGAAATAGTTTTTTTTTTTTTTGAGGCAGAGTTTCACTCTTGTTACCCAGGCTGGAGTGCAGTGGCACAATCTCGGCTCACCGCAACCTCCGCCTCCTGGGTTCAAGCAATTCTCCTGCCTCAGCCTCCCGAGTAGCTGGGACTACAGGCACGCGCCACCATGCCCAGCTAATTTTTGTATTTTTAGTAGAGACGGGGTTTCACCATGTTGTCCAGGATGGTCTCCATCTCTTGACCTCGTGATCCACCCACCTCGGTCTCCCAAAGTGCTGGGATTACAGGCGTGAGCCACCGCGCCTGGCTGATGAAATAGTTTTATTATAAGATCTTATTCAAGGCTTAACAGTTTATTTTCTTATTTAGCATTTGAACTCATTTTTAAGGTTCTTAGAGGAAATTACCTTTTTTATTTAAAAGACTTATTTTGACCTTAATCTAATATTATTGCTCTGTCATTTAAACTTTATTATGTGCCTTTTCCTGTAAAAGCATGATTTATGACAAGGTAGGATAAAGTACATAAGGGTTTTCCAATGACTTTTTAAAAATACACATCTCTGGCCTTCTCCTGTCTAATGCTTCCTTCCCAAATCTTATGACTTTCTTTTTATATTGATTTTCTTCCTTACTCTTCGTAATCATAAGGAAAATTAAAATAAAAACAATTGCACATCCTAATTGTGCTTTGAAATTTTGGTATATTAAATTTTTTTTAATCAAATTTGGATCAAATTTTTTTAGGTTATAGAAAGTTACAGTTTCTAAATGATTGTGGGTAGTTGTAGTCATGGTCTTAAAACTTACCCCACAAGACTGTCCACTCATTGAAATGATTGGATTGATTTTCATTTTGCCCTGTAGTCATAACTTGAGATGAAACAAAAGTAATAAAAAGTAATCATCCACATAGCTTTTCACCTTTCCAGGGGTGGAAATGACACCAATGAAATGATTCCATTTGACTGATGTATGCATAATTGCTAAATTTAAGGGATGATTAACTTCCAAACTATTTAATATGAAATGTTGAGGGCTAGCTTAATGAAAATGTAGAAAAGAAAAGTTCTTATCACAATCATGCAAACAGGAGAAATTAGGTAGAACATCTGTAGTAAAGGGCTTTCACATGAGAAGAAATGTGTATGTATTTTTATGCACACAAATATTAAAAGACCATAGGATGACCTTCTTGAGTGAGGCATTATTTCTACATAGTAGTTTGAAGACAGTGAAGCACATGATTGGAAGGACACAAAAATAAGGGAAAAAGAGAACTCTACATAAAAGTGAAGAAGTAACCATTGGTTAAGAGCACTTATGAGCTATGATTTGATATAGAATATTAGGAATATCCACTGAAACACTTAGATAAATAATTCACATCCATGTTAAAATCTACGGTTGAGGTTGAAAAGTCAAACGACTTCTTTTTTTTTAAAATCAAGTATTCAATAATATCTTAAACTACATTTTAGGCCAAGGCTCCTTTTTAAATGGACAGATCTTTAATTCTAACTGCTTAGTAAATACATTTTTTCCAGTATAACATAGGCTGATTTATATGTCCTTTTCAAGTACTTAGGCGTATCATTTTCTTATGTTTTCTGTACCTTCCTAGTTAGTGGAAACATTGTTCTTGGAGTGTGCTTTGTCTTCCTTTTCAAGAAGATCATCAAAGTTACTAGTTTGCAGCTTCCAAAAAGAAAGAGCCTTCTAATCCCTAGTTCAGAGGCTAACCTTTATTAGTGCTCTCGTGGTTATAATGAGGACCCTGCTTCCTGCAGGGAGATTCTGGAATACTGAACAGATTATTCAACAAGTTCAGAGCAGATTCTGAAGTCCCTTATAAAACCTGCTTGTGAATACTGCTTTCTTTGCTTTGCTGTTTCTGGTTTCCATAGTATTCCTAATTATATAAATCATGTGGAACATGGGAGCTGTTTTCCATCCAGTATCAATTCTGACACTGCTTATGCTGTGATATAATTTTATTTTTCTAGGCTGTATTTTTTTTTCTAAAATTCTTATGCAGAGTATAAACTTTGAAAAACATAGAATTTTTGTTGTTAGAAGATATAGTAAGTGCTTTTTTTGGAATCCCTTGGGCTGACATAAAGAATCTGAAAGTTATTTGTGACAAGCATAGATAGAGAATCTGATAACATTTTCTCATGTTTAAATTCAAGATTAACTCTAGGGTGTAAATCATTCAAGTTTATCACCTACTGCTCAATTTATTAAACTTTATTTCAATTTAATACCTATTTATGTAGTGCCTTTCAATGTTCCAGAAGTATATCAGGTTCAATGAGTATATCAATTAAAGGTGTGTAAATTAAAATCTAACACATAATAATATATGAATGTGTAGCAGTAAACCAAAAGCACTGATGATTCTTAAGCTAGGTTTCCTTTGAAAAAAATTAATCAAGATTGATTTATATTATACATTTTAAAGGTTGAAGAGTTATAATTCTGATATAAGCTTATTTCTCTTTTAATTTTTATTCCTTTTTGATATATGTGATCTTATTTTTTTTAAAGATTGAGGTGTTTATTATGATTAAGACTTATAGAGGAGAGTAATTACTCTAAGAGAGTAAAAAATGGGTTTCATAGATGAATTTCAGGAATTAGTTTTTCAAGCTAGGTGAGTGAATTTTATGCACACATCTAAGAAGATGTTTCAATAGTCATTGGCTCCTAATTTCCTCTTAACTTTATTTATACTATATTAGTAGAAAAATCTTGAACCTTGTATTCAACATTCTCCTTAGTGTTGAATATATTAGACAGACTTTAAATTATGCTTTGGTAGAGAGTTGTGGAACTTAGTGTCATAAAATGCACAACTTTTTTACTAAGAACAAAATTTAGCAGAATACTAGTAGCAAAGGCCATTTGCATAACTCAGCCTCTCAGCAGCTCAGCTGAACCTAATTGTAATTCAATTTTCAGATTGCTATGCTAGGCCTCTCTGCATAAAATATGCAACATATAACATAACTAACGGCATGACCTATTTTCTTTGCTGGTGATCTATTTAATTCCTTTTTCCAGCAGAAATATGTATCAGAATAAGGTAGCCAAGACATGTAGTTATTTTGTATGTTTAAGTTTGTTTCACATGTGTATACTTAAATAA
The DNA here is from genome assembly GCA_036589455.1 of Ateles fusciceps. Taxonomy (NCBI): domain Eukaryota; kingdom Metazoa; phylum Chordata; class Mammalia; order Primates; family Atelidae; genus Ateles; species Ateles fusciceps. The sequence continues at coordinate 1,837,584 of JAZHEH010000681.1, read as the reverse complement.
TGACCAAGTAAAGAAAAATATCATTTCGTTTTTCTGGATTCCCAAGTGTGCCATTTTTATTTCTTGATTTCTGACTTTTCAGAGGAAAATTAAATCTTGAAAAATGTTAGCTGGCTGCCGTGTTATTATTGGATTATTTTAGACTAGAAAGACTTTATAAGCTAATCATGTGAAAAAGTATATAAACATGTTTGTCAACTCCTTATGGATGTGGCAGTACAGACTCATAAGTAAATATCTTTTATCTGTTTACAAAACGCATGCTGGAATAGCATTCCTAAATCCTTCACTAGTTTATATTCCAGAAACTGAAGAAAGAAAGGCAGGATAAAATGCTTGCTTAAGATTCTCACCCCCTGTTTTTAAACAGTCTTGCCATCCTGTTTTATGGGTTACTTAAGGAATGCAACAAAAATCCTCAAATAGGTTGGCTTATAAAGGTGTGGATTATATTTTATGAATAATTTCCAGATGTGATGTTTTAGGTATACAGACTCCTCTACAAGAAGCTATATACAGAAAAAACATGGATCTTACAATTTTATCAGGACAATGCAAGTAGATTTCAGCAAGGTTGGTTCCAACTCATCTGTGATAAATGAGAAGATAAGGCAATCAGTGCACACCATGACACTCTGTGCAGCTAGTTAGGCACACTTCAGAACTATTCAGGTGTGCTCACAAAGCTTATGAGTCTTGCATGGGGGGTGTCTCAATATAAATACATCCTTCATGGTGGCCACTAGTAAGGCAGGAATTGCCTCTCTAAGACTTAACCCAGGTCAGATATAAATAATAGATGTTAAGAGTTAGCTCTGGTATTGGGGCTGTGTTCCAGGCAGTGTATTACAGTTGGGTCAAAAGAATTTTTTTCCCTTCTTTTCTCCAGTAGTTCCTCTGCTTGAAAAATGCCTGCAAAATTCCATCACACCTTTGCGGGGGACCACTTTGGGTCTCTAAGGGAGAAGGTTTCAGCCCCTCAGGAGCTAAGATGTACATCCAAGGAGTTCTTTTGGCCCTGTACCAATGATTAAAGTCTGCAAGAAAATATTATAAACAGGTGAGTCATCCCTTTTTAAATATTGCTTTATTATATGTTTTAAAAATGTACTTGGTTGTATAGAGGCAATAATTGGCATTGTGTCATAAAAGAACTATGACATTTATTTTGTGAGCTCAGTGCCCGTTAGGGAGCCAAAAATACTGCTTCTGTAATCTCAAAGCCAACAATAATGGAGCTAATTGTATCTGTCTTTTGGTATAAGATGTCATATGTCTCATCTTTTCTTGCAGCACATACTGGGCAAAGTGAAGTCAACTTTTTATGTGGAAATTCCATAGGTGATTACTTTAATTATGAAAATAAATAGCTCCTAAGTCATTTGAAGGTTTAAATGTTTAGCCTTCTTTTTTCCAGTATAAAATCAGATTTATGGAGACTAGAATAAACAAATCACATTCTGAAAAATGAAATCGTGAATCAACTTCACGTCAAGAGTAACTTAACTTCATTTATCCTTATTTAACTTGTCTGTTTCAGGAGTCACAAGTATAGAAACATAATTAGTTTATCTGAGTCAGGTTAAATTGGATTTTGTCCTTTAATTTCTGTGTATTCATTTCATATTTGTATGTGTGTGTGTAAAGGCTGATATTTTTATAACCATGTATTAGGACTTTTGATTTATCTTAAAGTAGAATTCACATTGTAAAGCAGAATAACTGATGTCATTTATAACATAAAAATGGAATTGGCACATTAAAAAAAATCCTTTCTGTACTTGGTTTTAAGAATTGAAACACATATTTTTACCAAGTTAAATAAGGACTAGGTTTTACATTTTGAACTGGGAGGTTCCAGTTTAGAATTGGGCTCATTATCTGAGACCACAGACTGCTGAAAAATGAATATTGTGAAAGCATCATGCTATTATTCTCTGCTTGCAGGGAGAAAGGGGAGGTGGGAATGGGAAGTCAGTCTTAGTGTTCACACAGCACCTCCTGCTGTCTGGTTTGGAAAAGAACAACTTGTATGACTTCGGAAGAAAGTGTTGTACTAAAGTATCCAGACCCAGCAAAAAACATCTTCCGATAAAAACTTTTATTTCCAAAATGTGTTTGGTTTGCTTTGTTAATTTCAGCAGATCCAGAAACAGGATTAATAATAAGGCTATTCATAATAATACAATGAAAGAAATAAAAATCCAAACTAATGTTCTTTATTAAGCCACTATATATAAAAACCTAGTATAAAATATTTTATTGCATTTACGTTACATTATTTTGGTTAAAATATTATTTAAGTTTTAAGATATGATATGATGATCATGATGAATTGCATTACAATAATTTATTTGGAATTATGTGGTTAGATGCCACTTATTGAAATTTAAAATTATTTAATGTTAGAAGAAATAATGAGACAATTCTCCAATTCAAGAAAAGCACTGTTTAAACCAAATCTAACGACAGACTTAAACATTTTCTAAGTGTGGATGTTAGAAATAAGAAACATCCCAGAAAGTAATGCCATTTTTTTCTTCTGCTGTCTTAAACATGTAAAATTTAAATAAGTATAAATTGCTATACTAGATTTAAAAGAGCTCTGTTGCATTGTAAGAAAAAAATGCTTTCAGAATAAAAATTTCTTTATGACTCAAAATTGATAAAAAAATTATTTTATTAAATATTAAATTATGAACAAAATTTAACATTTTAGTGTCTCTGTAATTGTCTGTTTGGCCACTCTAAAGATTTCAATATTACGTGAAATTTAAGACTATTTTGAAACCCATACTCTGCCATTTCTACTAAAGCTTTTTTCTTCCATAAGTTGTAATAATTCAAAGCTTTACATTCAACAGTTTTAATATAATACTTTTTATTTTAAAATACAAAAATGAAGAAAAATAAGTAGAAATTTGCTCATTATGCATTTCCATGTAAATTTCTGTTTCTTTAGATGTGCTCTATTTTATGTATGCTTGAGGTTTTCTTCTTTTGTAGTGTTTAACCAAGACTTAATTTAAATTATTTGAATTTTAGAAAAGTCACTGTAGTGATACCCTTATCAGACCATCACTGGTTAGATGTTAAGCCTGACAATATCTTTATTTGTGAGTGAGATTTCTTAGCAAATATCCTCCCTAAGCATTAATGAACTTTGTTTGAACTGCACTTACTTCATTTGACCTTTGGAATAGTCTTTTCTATTTAGTTTTTTATAAGACTGTTAAAGAATCTTTAGATAGGTGAAATGGAGGTAGATGATTTCCATTTCCTTAACAAATTAAAGTTTATAAATTATATGATTAGATTAGTTCTTGATATTATCTCCATTTATTCCACTTTTTATATCACATATAAAAACAACAATATTGTCTTGCTGTCTTTTGAAATACAGGCTTTAAATTTTGTCATTCCCAAAGGTAATTTCTTTTAAATAAATTGCAATAATATAGCTTTAAAAGAAAAGTCAGGGCTACTGGTTTTATGTTTACAAACTTACTCATTTTTCAATTTTTAACTTCAGCTTGGCTGTTATAGCATGCAACTGAATTAAGCACACTACATTAGGGTGGTCTTAAATATGTACTGATTCGTGTGTATTAAAATGAGATATTATATTTAGAACAGCATAAAGTCTCTTAGTCTTACATTTATCACATTTATTTCCTTAAAAGTGGAAACATCTTAGAAATTGCTTGGAGCTAAGCAGAATCTATTTAATTGGTAATCTTTGCAATTGCATAAATGCATTCCTATGAAATGTAGTTAACACTTTCAGTGACAGGGCCTGTTCCGTCTCATTAGCATTCTTGTTATGTAGTGGTGCTGTTGGTGGGGGGTGTTGAAGTAGGAATGCCATTGTGTCTGAATTCTAGTGTTTGGGGACAAACACTGCTGTGGAAGGAACGTGTGAAAAGGCCACAGTCCTGTCAGTGAATGAGGAAGGCTGTGCTTTCTGTGTGCTTCAAGCAGGGAAGCTGTCATTCATAGGCCTAACACAGCTAAGCAGAGGCCAAAACACAAGGCTGCACTACCTTTTAAAATGATATTAGTGATTTTTAAACAAGATCTTCTTTATTTATGATCCTACATAGAGCTTTTAGTTGCTGTCAGTAAACAAAATATGGCAGTCTGTTCAGAAACACTGTAAAGATGCATAAACGTGCATGGAACTGTGCCAGGCAGCTATACAAATAATGATTCAGAATGGCTGATGGGCAGTGTTAAGTACAGACGTGATTTTTGGGAAACACTCATTTCTGAAAATGTCTTCCCAAGTTAGATACTCCTTTGAATTTTCCCCCCCAACCAACAAAATTCCTGGAGACTTTTACATAAGAATGCATAGCATTCTTTTTTTTGAAATGAAATTTTTGAAAGCATCATAAACTTTCAGTTTTAATCATTTAAAGCTGTTCATATTGTGGCCTAACCGTTGTTCTAAATTGCATAGTTATTTTTGAAATTCAGACAGAAAAAAGGGAAATGAGCATCTAACTATAATATCAAGATAAGCACCATCTTAATTAGGAAGAGTCATAGTCCCTGAATTCGTTAAGACATGAAAAAAATGCATCTGTTGATTTAAGAAATTTTAAGGAATTTTTAATTCTACTAGTTTTTAGCACTTTGGAAGAAAATGACTAAATTTGAGGTTAAATTTTAGTTGATTACTGAAAGAAAAATATACAAAAGTATTCTCTAATATTTCTTAAATTCTTGGAGTATTTTCTAAACTTTGGCAGTGTATTGAAAAACACTGCAATTTCTGTTTATGTGTGAAGCTGCAGGAAAATGTTTTATTTCTGTAATTTTAATTTGGAAATGTGTATTTGGGCTATTTGTAATACATCATTACTTAATAAAGTTTGTTGAGGACTATATAATTTTTGGCCTGAGTGATTTAAATTTTTTTGCATGTATGTGGTCTCTTTTGTTTATTAATTTAAGCAAGTAATTTTTTGGATGCTGTTATATGCTGTATGTAAAAGTTCTATATTTGGTGTATTATGTTTAGCAATCTCAGGTACTGAATTTCTATTTCAAAAATTAGGTTTTACTTTTTAAATTGGAACAATATTGCAGACTATATAATTTTTGGCCTGAGTGATTTAAATTTTTTTGCTTGTATGTGATCTCTTTTGTTTATTAATTTAAGCAAGGTGACTTTTTGTTTGCTGTTATATGCTGTATGTAAAAGTTCCATATTTGGTGTATTATGTTTAGCAATCTCAGGTACTGAATTTCTATTTCAAAAATTAGATTTTACTTTTTAAATTGGAACAATATTACAGATTTCTTTGGTGGGCATATTATTTGATGAGGAAATAACCATCTAACTTCAGTATATATTGTTTTTGCAGTTTAAAATTGAAATGTATTTTGTTAACATGCTAAAACTAAGCTCTACCAAAGCACTTAGATTTTGTTTAAAAAATTGTGTAAGTTAATGTTGGCTCACTTTATCCACACTTTCAATAAGTTTGGTAATTAGGTATCAAACAACAATATAATATTATTTTGTCCAGAATTGATTCAGCTCAAAATGTGCTTGAATTATATTTAGTACTGACAAAATTTGTTTATTGCATAAAGTATTTTAAAAGGAATCTTAGTATTTTAATTTTTCAAAAAAGAAGTGCTTAAAGTTTGTCTTTTCAGATCCTGTTTCAGTCAAAATAATTTATTGGTTCTACATTATTAAAGGGAATAACTATATCTATTTCATTTTCTGTATATACTTTAAAAATTGAGCTGTTTCCTTGACTTAGCCTTTCTGCGACAACACTTAAAATATTTTAATTTTTAGCAAACTTCTTAATATCCTTTGAAACCTTAAAAAAATTTATAATATGTAAACATAATATACTATTAAAAACATGAAAATAGTGTGACAGTTATTTCAAGATGAAAACTACTTGTGAAGGTTCTGATAAGTAATTTTTTAGAATATTAGGTTGTTTGTAGATTTGAGTGATTGTTGATTTTTTTTTTCCTTGAAACTAAGCTGCATTTCGTTACTTGAAGTATTTTAAGAACTTTAAACTTGTGTCTCTCTCTAAGTGTCATGCTTTGAGCAGGCCTAACATCAGTTAAATGAAGTGAAAATTGCATTCTTGTCTTGATAGAGATGAAAATGGATTTCTGGTCATGAAATAGATGTAGTTGTCACTTTTTAAAGAGGTGTCAGCAGTTTGCTTCAGTGAGTAAGGTGCCAATTCAGTATGGCAGTAAACTTGTGATCTGAGCAATCAATAAAATGCTTCAATAACTTCTGCTTCATTACACTTATAATAAGAGGCTATAGATCCATGGCACATAAAATGTTGATAAAGAGGATATGTGGGGGATCGACTGTGACCATTTTCTCAAAAGTACAGTAAGTGCAATATTGCCATCTAGAGTTTGTGCATAGGTAATTATTACAGAGAGGGGGCAAAGCAACAGTGAAATAAAACAAGAAGTGATATTGAAATACTGTTTATTTTCCATCATTTATACATGACACATTTATCTTCATGGAGCATTTCATTTGACTTGTCATAAGGCTGTTTAGGTCAGGAGAAAATTCTCCAATGTGTATTTTTCTCTAATTCTCTTAGAATTATACTACCAAGTGTCAAATATGTATGTCTAGCTCAAAATTGAACTTTTTATCATGAAAACTATTTATTAAATAACTCACTTTGGAAAAAAACAGAAGTTTTTCTTTTTTAATGGTAATTCAGTTCTATAAAAACAGAAAGCTTTATTGACATCTCAGTTGAGTGTCTTTCAATTAGAAAAATTATCTTTATTAATGTTAAACCTCCCTCAAAGAATAAGGGCCAACTTACCTTTTAAATGGTATTTAAAAATAAGTATTTTTTACTTAAAAACTGCATCTAATGAAGGAAAAATAGATTTTTCTGCTTATGCAATTCTGAGCATTTAGATGAAAAGTGAATTCTGTTTGGGATTATCTAGGACTATGTCTCCATCTTTACCAACATATTAAAAATAGTAGTTATCACCTTACTTTTCTTGATTAATTAAAAATTATTTAAATTGTTTTATTTTATAATACTTTTTGAATGAACTAATATGGGAATATTTAAAAAACATCCTCTCTGTACTTGTGACTGAATAGAAAATTTTATAAAAATCTGAATTTAAGTGTTTTAATGATAATACAGATAAGGTAAACTTAATATGGATGTAGATTGATTTAACAGGGAAAGTTGTGGTTTTTTTTTTTTACTCAACTCTCCCTTCACAGAATATGGACCATTGTTTTAATTATAGAGCAAGGCCTTTAAGTTTCCCTGAGATGAATAATTTGGCATTAATATACTATTAATGCATTTTTTCTAATGTACTGTTGCATATTTGGTTTTTATATCTATGTGTGAATGACTTATATAGTTGTAAAAATTGGAAATGATTATAACATAAATTTATTTTCATTTTCTGACCAAAAATTTATTCTCAGACATCATAATGTTATATTATCTTCACTTATATTTAAGATAATTCTTTAGTTAGATGAAGATATCCTTCTTTAATTAAATGATGATATCGTATGTTGAAATTTCTAATCAATGTGATTAGAAATTTTGCATTTTAAAAACTGTAAATAAAGATAGAATTGTCCAGGCAAAGTACTTGAAAGTAGACCTGACAAATGTTCTTTAAATTACTCAACCACCTACAGGTATTATTGCCTATGACTCTTTTGAAATGAGAATAAATTTTATAGAGTTACTGCAGCAAAGTGAAAGAGTGTGTTTGATAGATTCCCTGAACAGTTTCAACACCCACAGGTATTATTTGTAAGAAAACAATCATGCCGAGTCTTCAGCTGGTTAGAGAGGGCATAGCATTCTATCTTCACCTGACATCCTATCTGTTCTGTAAACATCCTGGGCCCCCTGCCTCCTGCCCACTCCTCCCAAAACAATAATGCTCACTGAGAGGTTTGTGTGAATGGACAAGAATATGAATTTTTTTTTTCCTTGAAGAACTGAAACAGTATTGAATGCATGTTCTTAGGGGGAGGAAAACCAACTCTCTCAAGGATTGACTAGTATTTTCTATTTACTATTGAAATGGATCAGTGTTGTCAATGATTGCTAGTTAAGATCTTTGATTATTGAGAAGTCTGATTAATAATTGATAAATTGTAAACATCTTGGGAATCATTGCTTTACTTTATTTGATTCAGAGATGTATATAGTGGCTTCCTCTCACCTCTTCCTCTCACCTCTTGTTAGTAGCATTAGTTCGAGTAAACATCAATCTTAAAACAAACTTCTGATTTTCAAATAATATAATTCATTCTTTGCTCTTATTTTATATATGTTGCAAAAGTTGGGAATGAATATAAAATTAATTTATTGCTTTATTCCATAAAATTTTCTCAATTATGTTGGAAAATCAATTTTGTATAACCTCCCAAAAATAATCAGTATTCTCTTACCTTTCTAAAATATTTGAAGTTTCTAAACATAGCTAGTCATGCATGGAAAAAGTATATGGCAAGAGTTCATTTATCAACACTTAATATATGTGACTGGCAAGTAAATGTTGAAAGCTTCAGAGAAAAGAATTATAGCATAAATAAAAGGTGCTGGAAAGGGCTTCAGCCTTGGCAAACCACAGGTGAGTTACATCTTTAGAACTGTACTGCTCAGTACACTATCCCTTGTGCTGTTTAAATTAAAATTAAATATAATTGAAAATTGGGTTCCTCAGTCTCCCTAGCCACATTTAAAGTACTCAATAGCTACATCATCACTGAAAATTCCATTGGACAATTCTTTTTTAGAAGAGCAGTCAGATACTCCAGTTATACTTCTGGCATTGGATTCCTCGTTCTGTGATTAACAAGTTGACAAATATTTTAACATGATCAGGATCTAATTCGGTGTTGGTTAGGTAAGGTGCTCCAGTCCCCATAAAGCAAAACAAAGGAAATATTTTGAAAACACAACAAAACACATGTAGTTCACGATCTATTTACCATCCAGCCACCAGGTGGATACCTTTAGGCCCTTCAGTGTCTCTTAGGATCCTCATAAATGAGCTATATAGTGTGGCATCTTTAGGGATTATAATTCTAGCAGTCACTGACTTAACCTTATCTTATTTGGGTACCTCCCCACCCCAAAAAAGTAATTAGAGAACCAAAGAAGACAAACTCAAATGATAGAAGTATTGAGTACCACTTATGTGCTCTGTGTATTTACCAGTATTGAAAAGATAGGAGAATTCTCTAAGGCCTTGCCCTTAGGAAGCTCTTATTCTTGTTTTGGAGATAAGGCATACCCACCTGAAGCTATTAAGAAATATGCTTATCAGTATAAAAATAAGTGCTAAAATAGTGTTTCAGATTCTATGTGTTATGGGAACTTATATAAAAGAAAGACCAGCAAGAAAATAAGATGAAAACATTTTAAGGTTGACATGAACTTTAGAAGCTGTATAATCCAGTCCTCTCATTTTATCGACAATAAAACAGCCATACTTACCTCACTGAGGATTAAATAATGTATATAAGACTGTTTTTTCTTTTTTTTGGAGATGGAGTCTTGCTCTGTCAACCAGACTGGTGTGCAGTGGCACAAACTTGGCTCACTGCAACCTCCATCTCCCAGGTTCAAGAAATTCTCTTGCCTCAGCCTCCTGAGTAGCTGAGGCTGCAGGCACACACCACCATGCCCAGCTAATTTTTATATTTTTGTAGAGATAGGATTTCACCATATTGGCCAGGCCTGTCTAAACTCCTGACCTCAGGTGGTCCACCTGCCTTGGCCTCCCAAAATGCTGGGATTATAGGCATGAGCCACAAAAGACTCTTAAAAAATAGTACTTGGAACCTAGTAAGTGCTCAGTGGGGATTAGCTATCATCACCAGCATCTTTATTATTAATATTATAAAGTAATTAAGACCAATGGCAGTAAGGTTCTTGTCTAAGATGAGACAGCAAGATAGGGTTGTAATGGCACTGAAACCCATCATCATTAGAGAATGTAAGGCATGTTTTATTAGCTGAAATATGGGCCGCATTTGAAAAGGAGATTCAGATAGGCCATGGCATGAAATCAGGAGTGAACAAGATATCATTTTCAGACAGGTTATATGTGATATAAAAAAGTATATCAGTGGCCTTTGGAAGATAATGAAACCTAAGAGTGAATAGAATTAAAGAAAAAAATTGGAATTGAAAAAGTAAGGGCAGTGGGTATAGATAGGACCTCTCAGAGGTTGAGATTGGTCATATTTTCTTAAAGTTTACAGCATATTAAATAAGAAATGCCAAAACAGGATTTTAAAACCATTAAGTATATTTTACATGATTACCCTTAAAATTAACTCTATTAACAAAAAACAGTGTGGTATAATTGTTCTATTTACACGATAATTAAAAGATTTCTAAAAAATATTAATTCATAACCCATGTTGGGGGCATGGTTTGGTGATGGGACAGATGTTTCAAAATGACTGTCTTCTCCAGAGTATCATGTCACTGTACCTTTTTGATTGTATGTGTAACTTTATTTGCAGATAATGAAAAAGGCTAAATTTTAGGCCTATTTTGAATGTAAGACTAAGGTCAGACGACCTTCCTCAGTCTAAGGTCTGAGATCCTGGAGTGGTTGGATAGTGTGGATGGAGAAAGACAGTCATTGAGTTTGGAAAGCATATGCTAGAGCTGAATTTAGATACACACTGCAAGAGAGCAAATCCACTCACACTATACAAGACATGCCAAGGAAGTGTTTTCCTTATTTTGTTTAAATCTGATTTTATCTTTCACACGTAGTGGTGGGAGACAAGTGAAACTAAATTTGATTCAGACCAAATAATTTAACCAGTTTATTTAGGCAGTGCTCAGCCTTTTGGATAGGGATGCTCAGATGTTTATCTTTCTGCCGTTTTTCTGTGTTCCCTCCAAGAAGTCATCTGTTTTTATGGAGGAGAGGGGCTTGTCATGTAACTACTGGAGTTGTTTCTCTGCAGGTATACGAAGAGCAGTAGATGTACAGTGGTTTTAAGAGAATGAATGTCAAGATTCCCAACTCCCATATGCACTTTTTACTAAAATGATTCTGCTTGAGAATGTGCCTGCAGTATAAGTGAATGCCATCTCTTTTCTCCTTTCCCCGTCTTCCATTCACCCTTTAAAAAAGCAAAGCACACCTCTTCCTCATCCCGAATCTACTGTGGTGTATCACCCTGTGGTGTAAAAATCTCCAGGCACCAGAGGGACACTTTGAAAATATTAGTGTCATAAACTTGTGATAGGGCTCCAAATCTTTCCTTGCTGTTATATATGTATTTCTGCTAAGGAAGAAGTGGGATAGAAATACAAATTTGAGGAGAAAAAGGAAGGATGTAAATTTTCTGATTGTCTTAGCACTTTGGGAGGCTGAGGCAGGAGGATCACTTGAGCCCAGGATTTTAGGACCAGCCTGGGCAGCATAGGGAGACACCATCTCTACAGAAAAAAAAATTTAGCCAGATGTGATGGTGCATGCATGCCTGTGGTACCAGCTACTTGGGAGGCAGATAGGAGGATTGCCTGGACCTTGGGGTCGAGGCTGCAGTGAGATGTGATCGTGCCACTGCATTCCAGCCTGGGCAACAGAGCAAAACCCTGTCTCAAAAAAAAAAAAAACAAAAAACAACAACAAAAAAACCCCAAGTTCATAACTTTCTGATTGTTAAAGAAGAGTTTTTTTTTTCCATGTTTTTAAAAATGGATAATTATTGATATAAAACTGCTCTGGTATTTAACCTCACTGGATGGATTTTAAAAACCAGTTTAACAGTTTTCTTAGGTATTGGCAATATTTATAACATGCCAGAAATTACGTACTTTGTAACTGTTTTTAAGCTAGTGATAAAAAAATTTTAAATGTCAACTTAAAATGTTGGTACATAGTTTTCTAAGTAGAGGTTACTCAGTTTTCTAAATTCTTTGGGATAGCATGTGAGTAAAATATTCTGGAGTCATCATGGTTTAAGGGAGAGAAAGGTGGTCCTTTGAGCCATATGGTGTCTGACTGCAGAGATGATTGATCTTGTCTCTTACTGAGGTCCATAGCTAATGCTGGGTGCTCTGGGTGGGTGGGAGTCCACCATGGAAGCTGTAGTCTTAGCTTGATTCTTGCTGAGTTAGTATGTTTTTCCATCTTGCTCTTGGCCTAAGTGGGCCACCCTGCCCCCTCTGCAGTGTAGTCATTATAGGCATTTTGGCCCTTAATATTTTTTTTTCCTTTTTAGTTTTTCTATCTTTTTTCTTTTTGACCCTTAATATTTTTTATGACTATTTTTTATTGTAAAAAAACCACACAGCATTACATTCACACATTTACCCATTTTTAAGTATACAGTACAGTAGTGTTAAGTATATTTACATTGTTGTAAAACACATCTCTAGAACTTTTTTGTCTTGTAAAACTGAAACTCTGCATTCATTAAACACAAATTCCCCCCTCTCTTACATCCAGTCCTTAACCAACTTTTTACTTTCTTCCTATGACTTTGACTACTTGAGATACTTTATATGAATGAAATCATACAGTTTTGTCCTTTTGTGACTGACATTTTTCACTTAGTATCATGTCTTTGAGGTCATCCATGTTGTAGTATGTGGCAGCATTTCCTTCCTTTTTAAGGCTGAGTAATTCCTTTGTATGTACATACCACATTTTCTTTATCCATTTATCTGTTGATGGACATTTGTGTTGATTCCACCTCTTGGCTATTGTGAATAATGCTGTGCTGAACATGAGTGTGCCACTATCTTTTTGAAATCCTGATTTGAATTTTTTTGGATATTCAAGAAGTGAGATAGCTGGATCATATGGTAATTCTGTTTTTAATTTTTTTGAGGAAATTCCATACTGTTTACCATAATGACTGCATTATTTTAGATTTCCACTAACAGTGTACAAGAGTTCTAATTTCTCCACATACTGGTCAATACTTGTCATTTTCTGTTCCTTTCATAGTGGTCATTTTACTAAGTGTGAGGGGGATATCTCATTATAGTTTACTTGAATATCTTCTTTGAAGGATTGTCTGTTTTTTTTTTTTGTTTGTTTGTTTTTTGTTGTTATTGTTGAGTTGTAGAAGTTCCTTATATATTCTGGATATTAAGCCCTTACTAGATAAGTCATTTGCTTATATTTTCTTCCATTCCATGGGTTGCTTTTCACTCTGTTGATTGTTTCCTTTGACGTGCAGAAGTTTTAAATTTTGTCATTCCATTTGTCTGTTTTTACCTTTGTTTACTGGGCTTTTGATTTCATATTCAAAAAGTCATTGCCAATGCAAGGTCCTGGAGCTTTTTCTCTCAATTTTCTATTTTCTTCTGGGAATATAATAGCTTTAGGTCTTACATTTAGCTTTTTAATCCATTTGGAGATTTTTTCTTTTTTTTTGTATATGCTTGTGGGGCCAACTTCATTCTTGTATATGTGGCTATCTGCTTTCCCCAGCATCATTTATTAAAGAGATAATCTTTTCCCCCTGTGTAGTCTTTGCACCCCTTTGAAGGGGTTTAGCTTTGAGATCCCTATTCTGTTCCATTAGTCTATATAGCTGTCTTTATGCTAGTACCACATAATATTGATTATTATTGCTTTGTACTATGTTTTGAAATAAAGAAGTGTGAGGCCTCCAACTTTCTGCTTCTTTTTAATATTGTTTTGACTATTTCAGGTCCCTTGAGGTTCTGTCTGAAGTTTAGCATTTTTTTTCTGTTTTGGCAAATAATGCTATTAGTATTTTTATAGGGATTATATTGAATCAGTAGATAGCTTTGCATAGTGTGGACGTTTTAACAATATTACATCTTCCAATCTATGAACATGGGATGAATTTCACTTGTATGTATCTTTATTATTTCTTTTAGCGATGTTTTGTAGATTTTATTGTACAAGTCTTTCACTTCCTTAGGTTTATTCCTAAGTATTTTATTTTTTGATGTTATAGTAAATGAGATTATTTTCTTAATTTGCTTTTTGGATTTCTCATTGTTAGTGTATAGAAATGCAACTGATTTTTGTGCATTAATTTTGTGTGCTGCAACTTTGCTGAGATTATTAGTTGTAACAGATTTTTGTGTGGAATTTTTAGGAGTTTCTATATGTAAAATGATGTCATCTGTGAACAGAGATAATTTTACTTCTTCTTTTCCAATTTGAATGCCTTTTATTTCTTTTTTTTGTCTAAGTGGTCTGGCTAGGACTTTCAGTACTATATTAAATAGTAATAGTGAGAGTGGGCATCCTTTTCTTGTTTTTGATTTTAGAGGAAAAGCTTTCAGTCTTTTACTGTTGAATATGATGTTAGCTGTGGGCTTCTCATACATGGCTTTTATTTTTGTCCATCCTTACTTTGTTTGAGTGTTTTTTTTTTTTAATCATAAAGTGTATTGAATTTTGCCAGATGCTTTTTCTATATTAATTTAGATCATCATTGTGATTTTTAGTCTTCATTTTGTTAATGTGGAGAATTACATTCATTTATTTTCTTATGCTGTACCATCCTTTCATTCCAGGTATAAATGCCAATTGGCCATTGACCCTTAATACCTGAGGCCTTTCTGGCTTACAACTTTGCTACCTTTTTGTTTCCTGGGGACTATGTGAGAATTTGTGGATCTCATTTCTGCTTATTCAGGTCATAATTTAGATAACATATTTTGTCAAATACTTTTTACTGCAATTATTGAGATTTCCATATACATATTTTTACCGTTAATATAGTGAATTATGTTGATTCATTTTCAAATGTTAAATAAGTCTTATGTTTCTGAGTTAAATACTACTTGTTCATGTAGTATGTACATATATATTATGTATTATCCTCCTTATATGTGTTATTTGAATTTATTTATTAAATACTACTAGTGATTTTTTTTTTTTTTTTTTTTTTTTTGAGATGGAGTCTTGCTCTGTCGCCTAGGCTGGAGTGCAGTGGCATGGTCTAGGCTCACTGCAACCTCCACCTCCTGGGTTCAAGTGGTTCTCCTGCCTCAGTCTCCTGAGCAGCTGGGACTACAGGTGTGTGCCACCTAATTTTTGTATTTTTAGTAGAGACAGGGTTTCACCATATTGACCAGGCTGGTCACAAACTCCTGACCTTGTGATCTACCTGCCTCGGACTCCCAAAGTGCTGGGATTACAGTCATGAGCCACTGCACTGAGCTGCTATTAGCAATTTTTGTATCTCTGATTTTGAGGGGCATTGGCCTATAGTTTATTTTTCTTTTAATATATTTGTCTGATTTTGGCATTAGGGTAATGCTGGCTTCATCAAATGAGTTGAGATGTATTTCTTTGTCTTCTATTTTCCAAGTTTGTTTATCACCTCTATTATTTCTTAAATGTTTGGTCAAATTTATTAGTAAAACCATCCAGGCCTGGAGTTTTGTTTACAGGTAGGTTTTAAATTACGAATTAAAAAATTTTTAGTAGATGTATAGCTATTTATTTGTTTACCTTTTTATGATATCAACTTTTATTTTACATTCAGTGGGGTACATGTACAAGTCTGTTATATGGGTATGTTGTGTGACACTGTGGTTTGGGATATGAATCATTCCATCACCCAGGTAGTGAGCATAGTACTCAATAAGTAGTTTTTCAGCCCTTCTCCTTCTCGCCCCCATCTAGTATTCCTCAGTGTTCTTATCTTTATGTCCAACATGTAGCTATTTATGATACATAATTCTTTTGATCGTTATTAGTTTAATGATCTTTGAAGGAATTTGTTCATTTAATCTAAATTAAAAATGTATTGACATAAAGATGTTTATAATATTTTATTATCATTCATTTGAAGCCTGTAGAATTTGCTTTGTAATTCCTTATATTGGCAATTTCTAGCCTCTCATTTTTTTCTTAATTCATCTAGCTATCGGTTGATCGATTTTATTAATATTTTCCTAGAAATGACTTTTCATTTAATTGATTTTCTATTTTTGGTCTGCTGTTTATTTCATTGAGTTTTTGCTTTATTATTTTTTTTACTTTTGCTTATGCAGGGTTTGATTGATATTTCTTTTTTCTAGTTTCATAAAGTAAAAGCTTAGATAATTGATTTAGACCTCTCTACTTTTCTAATGTAAGCATTTAATGCTACAAATTTCACTTAAAGCCCTGCTTTAGCTATGCCTACCAAATTTCAGTATACTGTTTTTATTTTTCTTTAATTCAAAAGACTTTAAAGTTTTCCTTGCAATTTTCACATCTGTTATTTAGGAGTATGTTGTTTAATTTGCAATTATTTTGAATTTCTGTGTATCTTTTTGTAATTGGTTTCTAGTTTCCATTGTGGTCAGAGAACATACTGTGTATAATTTTAATTCTTTGACAAATTTTGAGATTTGCTTTATGGCTCAAAATATATCCACATTAAAGTTCCACGTTTGTTCTGTCTTATTGGTTTGAGTGTTCTTAAATGTTAGTTTGTTTAAGCTGGTTGATAATGTTGTTCACATCTTCTGTTATTCTTGTTGTAATTGTGCATTTGTCTATTTTTCCTTTCAGTTCTATCAGTATTTTTTACATATATTTTGAAGTACTGTTACTGGGTTCATATTATTTTAAGATTGCTATATTTTATTAATAAATTGACTTAAAAATCCTTTTAAAATGTTCTTTATTACTGGTAATATTGTTTGTTCTGAAGTCCATTTTGTTTTATGTTAATAAAGCTACTCCAATTTTCTTTTCACAAATGTTATTATAAAATGCTGCCCTTTTATTTTTCTATCCTTTACTTTTAACTTATCTATGTCTTTACATTCTGTCTTGTAGAAGGAATATATTTTTGTCTTGTTTTTTCCTTCAGTCTGACAATTTCTTGTAACTGGAGTGTTTAGACCATTTACATTTAATATAATTACTAGTATGATTGGATTTAATTATTTTTTCTTGTCATTTGTGTTCTATTTGTCTCATTTGTTCATTATTTTAACTTTTTTTAACTGCTTTATTTTGGATAAAATAAATTTCTTTTTGGTCACTTCATTGCTACTGATATAGTTTTGTATGTTTGTCCCCTCCAAATGTCATGTTGAAATGTGACTCCCACTGTTGGAAGTGGGGCCTGGAGGAATGTGATTGGATCATAGGGGTAAATCCCTCCTGAATGGTTTAGCAAGATCCCCTTGGTGATAATGAGTTCTTGCTCAGTTGGTTCACATGAGATCTGGTTGTTTAAAAAAGCCTGGGACTTCCTCCTCTCTCTTGCTCCTCCTCTTACCATTTGATGTGCCAATTCTTCCTTCACTTTCTGCCATGATTATGAGCTTCCTAAGGCCCTCACCAGAGGTAGACGCTGGAGCCATCTTGTACAGCCTACAGAACTGTAAGCTAATTAAACCTCCTTTCTTTATAAACTATATACAACCTCTGTCATTCCTTTATAGCAATGGGAAAGTGGCCTAACACAGCTACCATAAGCTTATTAGCTATATCTTTTTGGCTTGTTTTGTGTGCATGAGTGTATGTGCAATTGCTCCAGAATGTTTTATTTATATATTTAGGTTTTTATACTCTATCTTTGAATAATACTTATTACTTCATTATAATGTAAAGAACATATGATTTTATTTATCCTTCCTATTCTTTGTGCCACTGTTGTCATATATCTTATTTTTGTCTGTTATTTTCCCCAGAAAATATTGTTACATTTTTATTTAAACAGAGATTTTTAAAGAGATTTAAAAATGTGAAAAAAATTCTTTTTCTTTACTCACATACTTATGAATTTTGATATTCTTTATTACTTAATAAATTCAAATGTCCACTTAGGTTGTCCTCCTTTTGCCCGAAGAACTTCTCTTAATGTCTTTTGTTAAGACTTTAGTTTTAAAAGAGATGAGGTTTGCTTTTTTGAGTCCTTCCTTCCTTCCTGTTGAGTATGGACTAAGTCAACAGATTTTCTTCCCCCAGACTTTAAAGATGTTATTCCATTTATCACAAGTTTCTGATGTAACATTGGATAGTATTCTTACCTTAGTACTTCCTTATGTAATGACTTTTTCTTTTATTGCTTTTAAGAATTTATATTGATCACTTTTTTTTGGCAGTTTGATAATGATGTGCCATTTGTATTTTTATGGGGGGTTTAACTTCTTACAATTTGTTGAATTTCTTGAATATGTGTGGCTCTAATATTTGTTATATTTTTGGCCTTAATGTCTTAAAATACTTTTTTTGTTCCTAACCCACATTCCTATTTTTCTGGACTCTAGTTACACAATATTAGTTTGCCATTTATTTTGTTTTTTTCCAGTTTTTTTTTCTCTGGGCACGTCATTTTGGATTGTTTCTGTGGTAGCCACCAGGCTGAGGTAGGACATGAGCCACCTTCAGTTCTTTAAGAAGCCATTAGAGAAGAAAGCTGCAGATACAGCAGCTTGCCTAGAATTAAGGCATTTAGTCTCAAAATTTCAAATATAAGAGAAAATTGTATTCCAAATACAAATACTATCTTTCCTTTTACACTCCTCAGCCTGGTTCCCTAAGTGTTACATCATCAAGATTCTCCTGTCAGTTCATATTTATTTCTCTTCATTCTTTAATACTAGAATCTCTTCCTAAGTCAAGCTAGTATTATCACTGTCCGATAACCATACCATACTCCTTCCTAGCTTTGTGTTTCCTATTCTCCTATATGCAATAGGAATGTGCTTCTTCTTTTTCCTTATTTCAAAATAATGAAATATTCCAGACATGAAAGATTGGAATAGACATTTCTGTAAGCCAAGTCCAACTCTATCAAATCCTTTCTTCAGATGGTTTTTTTAGGAAATAAAGCATCTATCTATCTATCTATCTATAATTTTTTTTCCCTGTGCCTCCTCTCTAGAGGTAAACATTATCTAAATCTCCAGTCATATTTTATATTATGTATGTTATAAATGTATATGTATATATTAGCATATATGCGTATGTATATCTAACACATATATGTATATATATAGTTATTATTTTATGTTATTTTAATAGTTTTTTGGGGGAAAATGTTGTTTTTGGTTGCATGGATAAGTTTAGTGGTAATTTCTAAGATTTTTGATGCACCCTTCACCTTAGCAGTTTATGCTGTACCCAATATATAATCTTTTATCCCTCACTCCCTCCCAACTTTCCCTTGTGTCCCCAAAGTCCATTATATCATTCTTATGCCTTTACATCCTCGTAGCTTAGCTCCTACTTGTAAGTGGGAACATGCAATTTTTAATTTGCCATTTCTGACTTACTTCACTTAGAATAATGACCTCCAACTCCATCCAAGTTGCTGCAAAGACCATTATTTCATTCCATTTTATGGCTGAGTAGTATTCTATGGTGTATATATATCATATTTTCTTTATTCACTTGTTGATTGACAGGCATTTAGGCTGGTTCCATATTTTTGCAATTGTGAATTGTGCTGCCATAAACATGCATGGACATGTGTCTTTTTCACATAATGACTTCTTTTCCTTTGGGTAGATTCCTAGTAGTGTGATTGCTGGATCAAGTGGTAGTTCTACTTTTACTTCTTTAAGAAAGATATGAACAGATACTTCTCAAAGGAAGACATTTATGCAGCCAAAACACATATGAAGAAAAGCTCATCATCACTGGTCATTATAGCAATCCATATCAAAATCACATTGAGATACCATCTCATGTCCCTTAGAATGGCAGTCATTAAAAATCAGGAGACAACAAGTATGGGAGAGGATGTAGAGAAATAGGAACACTTTTACACTGTTGGTGGGACTGTAAATTAGTTCAACCATTGTGGAAGACAATGTGATTCCTCAAGGATCTAGAACCAGAAAGACCATTTGACCCAGCAATCCCATTACTGGGTATATACCTAAAGGATTATAAATCATTCTATTATAAAAACACATGCACATATATGTTTATTGCAGCACTGTCCACAGTAGCAAAGACTTGGAACCAACCCAAATGCCCATCAATGATAGACTGGATAAAGGAAATGTGGCACATATATGCCATGGAATACTGTGCAGCTGTTAAAAAGGATGAGTTCATGTCCTTTGCAGGGACATGGATGAAGCTGGAAACTATCATTCTCAGCAAACTAACACAAGAACAGAAAACCAAGCACCATATGTTCTCACTCATAAGTGGGTGCTGAACAATGAGAACATGTGGATACAGGGAAGGGAACATCACACACCAGGGCCTGTCAGGGAGTTGGGGGGCTAGGGGAGGGATAGCAGGGGATGGGGGGATAGGGGAGGAATGGCATTAGGAGAAGTACCTAATGTAGATGATGGGGTGATGGATGCAGCAAACCACCATGGCACATGTATACCTATGTAACAAACCTGCATGTTCTACACATGTGTCCCAGAACTTAAAGTATAATAATAATAATAAAAGAAATCTTCATACTGTTTTCCATAGTCGTTGTACTAGTTTACATTACCAGAAGCAGTGTAAAAGAGTTCTCTTTTCACCACGTCTATGCTAACATCTATTATTTTTTGATTTTTAAATTATGGCCATTTTTGCAGGAGTAAGGTGGTAACTCATTGTGGTTTTAATTTGTATTTCCCTGATAATTACTGATGTTGAGCATTTTTTTTTCATAGGTTTGTTGGCTGTTTGTGTATCTTCTTTTGAGAATTGTCTCTTTATGTCCTTTGCCCACTCTTTGATGGGATTGTTTTTTTTTTTCTTGCTAATTTGTTTGAGTTCCTTGTAGATTCTGGATATTAGTTCTTTGATGCAGAGTTTGTGAATATTTTCTCCTACTCTGTGGGTTGTCTGTTTACTCTGCTGATTGTTTCTTTTGCTGTGCTGAAGCTTTGTAGTTTAATTAAATCCCATTTATTTATTTTTGGTTTTGTTGCATTTGCTTTTGGGTTCTTGGTCATGAAGTCTTTGCCTATGCTGATGTCTAGAAGGGTTTTTCTGATGTTGTCTTCTAGAATTTTTATGGTTTCGGGTCTTAGATTTTAATCTTTGATCCATCTTGATTTGATTTTTGTATAAGGTGAGAGACAAGGATCCAGTTTTACTCTTCTACATGTGGCTTGCTAGCTATCTCAGCACCATTTATTGACTAGGGTGTCCTTATATATGTATATGTATATGTATATATTTACATATATGTTATGTTAGTCTGTTTTCACACTGCTGATAAAGACATAACTGAGACTAGGAGGAAAAAGAGGTTTAATTGGACTTACAGTTCCTCATGGCTGGGGGGCCCTTAGAATCATGGAGGAAGGCTAAAGGCACTTCTTACATGGCGGCAGCAAGAGAAAATGAGGAAGAAGCAAAAGCAGAAACCCCTAATAGACCCATCAGATGTCATGAGACTTATTCATTGTCACAAGACTAGCATGAGAAAGACTTGGTCCCCACGATTCAATTACCTCCCCCTAGGTCCTTCCCACAACATGTGGGAATTCTTGGAAATACAATTCACGTTGAGATTTGGTGGGGACACAGCCAAACCAATCATATGTATAAATGCATATGTTTATATTAAAACATATATGTTTATGTATATGTATATATTATACATATATGTGTTTTGCCTTTTTTATACTTTATATAAATGATATACTATACATGTCACTCTGCACTTGCAGCATATTTATAAGACATATTTATGCTGAAATATAAAGATGTTATACATTGACTTTTAACTTCCACACAGTATTTTATTAATTTTATTGTATGAATATACTACAGTCTACTTATTACTTGTTGATAGACATTTTGTGTCTAACAAACAATGCTCCTACAAATATTTGTGTACCTTTTATAAAACTCATGTGCTTGTATTAAAATTTATCCAAGGTATATATCTAGAAGTAAAATTGGCATGAAAAAAGTATGCAGTATGCATATCTTTGAGGGCTATTGTCTGTATACATTATATGGCTATTGTATTAGTTTACACTTTCACCAGCAATTTATAAGATTCTCATTTTTCCATGTAGGCATACGTACATATATACATACATACATACACACATATAGACCCTTTGTAACTTACTTATCTAATAATAGTTAATGATATGTCTGAGCAATGCTGAAGGGGTCAACTATGGTTATGTCCTATTGTACTTAATAACCATTCTCCTATTGTAATATAATTACATCATTGTTTTCTTTTCCTGCAATCAACTTCTTTGCAATTATTTATTTAGAATAATGTTCAAATTGAAAATTATTGAGTCTAAGTTTGTGACTATTTTAAACTCTTAATAAGTCTTTCAAAAGGGTTGTACCAATATAACTATTTCAGAATCATGTATAATATTTCAATGTTTGATATTTCAATATATACATAGTTTATTGTTTTTATTAGCACTAATTGTATTGCTTTCAAGGTTAAACATTATAAATGTATCTGTTAATTAACAAAATCTCTTTGCTATTATATATTTTGGTCTATAATCTCATGGACCAAATGTTTATGTCTTCCCAAAATGTATATGTTAAAGTCCTAACCTCCTGATGTGACTATATTTAGGGATAAGGCCTTTATAGAGTAGTTAATGTTAAAGGATGTCATAGGGTAGGGCCCTGATCCAACAGGATTATTAGGCAAGATACCAGAGAGCATACACTCTCTCTCTCTGCCATATGAAAACACTGCCAGAAGACAGCCATCTTCAAGCCAGAAGGGAGCCCTCAGAGACCCCTCACCAGAACCTGACCATACTGACACGCTGATTTTAAACTTCCAGCCTCCAGAACTCTGAGAAAATAAATTTCCCTGCTTAAATCACCCAGCCTATAATGGTTTGTTATAGCAGCCTAAGTGGAATAAGACAGATTTTGGTACCAGAATGTGGGATATTGCTTTAGCAAATACTTAGATATGGGGAAGTGGCTTTGGAACTGGGTAATAGGTACAGACTGGGAGAGTTTTGAGGTGATGCTAGAAACATGTATGTTAAGAATGATTCTCGTGAGGTCTCAGTGGAAATAAGCAAGATATTAGAAACCAGAGGAGGCCAGGTGTGGTGGTTCGCTTTGTAATCCTTGCACTTTGGGAGGCTGAGGTGGGTGGATCACCTGAACTCAAGAGTTTGAGACCAGCCTGGGCAGCATGGTGAAACCCTGTCTTTACTAAAAATACAAAAAATTAGCTGAGTGTGGTGGTGCATGCCTGTAGTCTCAGCTACTTGGGAGGCTGAGGCAGAAGAATCATTTGAATCTGGGAGGCGGAGGTTGCAGTGAGCTAACTTCGCACCACTGCACCCAAGCCTGGGTGACAGAGTGAGACTGTATTTCAAAAACAAAGAAAAACAAAACAAAAGGTGATCCTTATAAAGTCGCAAAGAACTTGGTTGACTTGTGTTCTAGTGTTTGGCAGAAGGTACAACTTGCAAGTGATGATATTGGATTTTCAGCTGAGGAGATTTCTTAGCAAAGTGTTGAGAGGGCCTCTTGATTCCTCCTGAGTACTTACAGTAAAATGTGAAAGGAGAGAGATGAATTGAAAGAATTGTTAAGCAAAAAGGAACCAGTGCTTAAAGCATTAGAAAATTCTTAGCCCATCCATATTGCAAAAAATGAGGAAGCTTGTTCTGAAGAGAACACTAAAGGTGTGGCTGAGCAACCCTTTGATAAAGAGGTCAAAGGTGTGATTCATAAACTTAATTAGCTATGTCAGCAGAGACCAGGTATAGAGATGGGATTATCAGCAGAGATACTACCAGTTTGAACTAAAGGGGACAGAGAAAGTGGGACAGAATGAAGGAAGACTGTCAGATATCCTACCTTTTATATTATAGGAACATAGAGCTATTCTGCTGTGAGTGTGCACTATCCTCATGAAAAGAGGATCCCCAAAGGAGATTCAGAGATCATTAGTGCTGCCACTCACCACAGGCCCAGAGTGCAGAGGTTTAGGGTGCAAGGCTACTTCCACCTCAGTTTAAAAGGGCAGGACCAGGACCCATCAGAACCATGTAGATGGGGCAGAGAGACAAAAGGGGAGGGTCACTATCACCCCAGTAGGCCTGGAAGGCAGAGTATTGAATCAAAGAGGATTACAGGTATGCACCACCACTAAGATCTAAATAGAATTTGCATTGCTAGGTTTTGGACTTGTTTGGGACACGTCACTACTTCCCTCTGATTTCTTCCTTTGGAATGGAAAATTTATCCTATACCTGTCCACCATTGTATTTTGGAAGCACATAACTTGTTTAGTTTCACCAGTTTACTGCTGGAGAGGAATTTTGTCTCAGGATGAGACAAAATTTCTATGTTCTTATATGGTGCCTGGCTTATAGAAAGCAATTATACCTTGGGTCTGACCTGTATCTAATTTAGATGATATTTACTTGAGACTCTAGACTTTAGAATTGATGGTAGTTAAGACCTACTTAACTACCATCAATTGATGAGTTAAGACCTCTGGGACAATTAGAGTTAAATGAGTTTGTGTGTTTTTCAGGCAAGAAGGACATGAATTTTAGGGGGCCAGGTATGGAATATTATGGACTTGTTGTTTGTGTTCCCACTAGATTCACTGATTGAAGCCTTTACCACAAATGCCACTATATTGGAAATAGGGCCTTTATGGAAGTAATTAAGGTTAAATGAAGTCATAATAATAGGCCCTTGATCCAGTAGGAATAGTGTCCTTATAAGAGGCACCAGAGATCTGTCTTTCTCTTTCTCTTTCTATACCATATGAGGACACAGCAGGAAAGGCAGTTGTTTGCAACCCAGGAAGAGAGCCCTCAAAAGAACTTGACATACTGGCACTCTAATCTTGGACTTTCAGCCTCCAGAACTATGAGAAAATAAGTTGCTGTTGTTTAAGCTATCCAGTCGATGGAATTTTATGGTAGCTCAAGCTGACTAATAGAGTTTTCTTGTTCAAATGGCACTTTGCACATTCAAAATTGGTCTTAATATCAATTTAAAAAGCAGACATATTAAATTTTTAAAAAGTTGATTTGTCTTACATAAAATGTTAATACAAAATATAAAGTGTAATTATAACATAATGCATCTGATTTTAAAAACAAACATACATCAGAAATTACACAGCCTGAGTACAGTAAGCAGACTTCAATCTTGTGAGGTTAATTTAGCAATACTGCCTTGCTCAAAACTGTTTGGATTTACCTTAATTGTATTTTTTTTTAATATCATCAATATGGTGTTTGCATCTTTGCAGTGTGAATTTAAATTTTTGGAAATTCAAAAAGTATTTTTTGTTAAATTTGGTAAAAAGTTTAGTAGTAAGTATCAAAAATAGTTTCATCAAGAATATACTATGTAGCTACATATTTTCATTAGGACCTAATTCCTAGATAAATATTGCCCATTACACATTTCAAAGATTCTTCTAAATGCTTTAGGGATTGTACGTAATAATCCTTATTGAGTGTTTTATTTTGTGGTATGAATTTTATAAGAATGTCATTTATGTCAAAGAAATTGTCTTCAGCAGTGATTTTGACATGAACTTCTTAGAGTATAGGTTATTGGTATAAGTCTTCTCTTTTCTGTGCATGTGAAATTCATGGCATTATCTTCAGACTAATTTAAAAAAATTTTCTGGCCAGTCCAGTATCCTGTACTGTTTAAGAATGTTGGGGCTGAAGTCAGATTGCCTCAGTTCAAGTCCAGGCTTTCCTGTTTAACCAGCTCTGAGATCTTGGACAAGTTAACTAACTTCTGTTTGCAGGTTTCTTATCTGTAAAATGGGGTTAATAATAGGATTATTGTGAGATTATACCTGTAAACACTTAAAAATGAGGTAATACCTAAAAGTGGTAAAATTTCTATGTTCTTATATGGTGCCTGGCTTATAGAAAGCAATAAATATTAGCTATTATTACCATCATCATGTCATCATTCTCTGCTCATATCCAATCAGTTGCCATCTTTGTCAAGCACAGTGCTTTGTTCTTAGTTGGTATATTTGTTGATAAACCATTGAAAGAATGAAAACCTTTGTCAAAATTTTTTTCAGAATAAGTCTAATTCTTTGACTAAATTTAACTCTTTGGTCACCTTTCTTTCAATTATTTATTTGAATGCACTAAATATCATACCTTCAACATTGTCTGTCTTGCAATAAGGGGTTTTTAAACCTGACAGCATCAGAATCACATAGGTCCTGCCTCTGCACATGTTTATATTTAGCAGACCTGGGGCAGGGACCAGGCAGCTAGTTTTATTAAAAATTCTGTAGAGTTGATTCTGATACTCAAGGTAGGTTGAAGTATTATGAGAGTCTGTCTTATTTTCTTGATGAAATTTTTGGATCAGTTAAAAAAATTTTTTTTTGACCTAACTTTATCCCCTCCAGCTTCTTTTTATGGGTCATGTACTGTTTTGCAGATACATTTGTCGAAAATGTAAATGTATTCTAAAATTTTTACTCAACTTTTTTTTTTTAACTGTAAATTGTTTTTTGCTCTAAATTGTTTGCTTTGTAATGTGGGCTGTGTATGTGTGTGAGAGTGTGTGTGTTTCTTTAGCAACCATTCTGGCATAGTCTGGCCAGCATTTGGAGCTACATTCTTCCAGGTCAAAGCTTGTTTAAACTTGTCCTTGTTATGATCACTCCTTCACTACTTCTTCAAACCATGCATGAGAATCAGCCTCATTACTTTAAAGCAGCACCTCATATGCTCAGAATATTGTGTTACCCGATTGCAGGAAAATTATTTATCTACCCACCAAATTTTACTAAAAATTAGGAACTTGCCATAATATTGGGATGTTTTCCCGTGTTGGTACACAACTAATATATTAATTAATGAGAGTGAGTGAAGGAAAGTGAAGGTAGAAAGCTTTAAAGTTAAAAGTTAGAAATTACAGGTTTGAAGTATTAATGTTACACAGAGTTAGACTCTGAGTTTTTAATCCTCTCCAACCTATCATCTGTTTGACATTTAGCTGTTACATTTTATTATGACCCTTTTTTCCTTTTATAAAAGCATATTTATGCTGATATCATAAAAGATAAAATTTAGTTCTGGAAGCTCTCTGCAAATGTCATTAGACACTGGGCAATAAATGTAACCCAAATAACCTGATGTCAGGGAAAATAAAAGTCAAGGCAGCATTCTAATGATAATAGCTTTATAAAAGTGATGTCTGTTTAAGAAAAACAGAATTTTTTTGTTACATTTAAGTAGTGACTTGAAATTGGAAACATAGAAAGTAGGATTTGAAAAGGAAGTTGTTGCTTTAATTTTTTTTTCCCCTCTAAACATTTATTCTTAGAGTATCAAGAGAAAAGCTTTTGAGATGACTAATGGTGATAACATCTTGTATTTTATACCAATGCGTATTATCAATTGCATTAGTTTCCTAGTGTTTTGGCTTTTCTGAGAACTTCAATACACATTAGAAATGTTTTCTCTTCTTTCTCTTTCAATGTTCTTATTTTAAAAAATCTGTAATTATATTTTCTGTTTTGGAAATCTTTATATTGACTTTTTTTTTTAAGCAAATGACAAAAGATAAAAAGTAAAAGATAAAATGCAGGAAAAAAGGTTTTCTCCACTTAGTGGGTACATACTTTAGAGAGGAGATATTTCTGCATTTTGTAATGCTGATATTTCTTTGAAATGTATAGCATAGATTTTCAAACAATAGTCAATAGCAAAAACAGATTGGACACACTGTCTTATTTAGGAGATGTGGGCAGAGAGATAGAGTACATATTATGAAAAAAACCTATTTTCTCAGTTGAATTCCACTTGCATATTATTTCTCTGACAATTCTGTAAAAATGAAGGGATATTACTTTAGTGACTTTTGTTAAAGTTAGAAAGAAAACCATATTAGCATGCATATGGGATTAAATGTATCATTTATACCAGTATACGTTTTACTACTTCTTATTTTTAAAATATCCTGTCTTTTAGTAATTCATTCTTCTTTGAGTTGAGTGTATACTTGCTGAAACATAATTTCAGTGTACAAACAATGGGATGGAACATATAGAAGTATATTATTTTTCTATCTAAGATATAGTTTCCAGTGATAACATTTGGATCTTTTCTTATAGAGGTGCTTCTAGTTTTCTATTTTATGTCTATTTTATAGATATATAATATGGACTAGTTTGTGCTATTCTTTGGATCCATATATATTTGACCCATTTGTGATTTAACTTACTATGACAAGTTTTCAAAATTGACTTGAGTTGTTTATAGTCCTCCAGATCAGAGAATCTAAAAACTTAGTTTTTTAAAAAAATTGACTTAAAATCATTTTGAAGTCCATGTATTTCAGATTATACATAATAATTTGTATATGCTTACCAATAGACTTACCTGTTTTCAAATATGCAAATCAGCACAGACCAAAAGTAAAGACATTGCACCCGCTTCTTCCCATAATTTATCTTTGTGAAGTGACTGCTTGTTTTTGACACTTCTGTAAAATGTTAAAAGTTGAATGTGCCTCTCCCTTTTCTATAGCCTTTTTTATCTTTTCTATCACCTCTCTCTCCCTGTTGTAGGCTCAATGTAGAGGAGGGAGAGAGATTTACCCCAGCAGGAAGAATTCTTCTTTATTGCCCTTTTCACCACATTTGTAATGTTGTTTCTAAGAGAAATGCAATCTGACTTCATGTTAATTAATAAACATTTATTGAAGTAAAATTCACATGTAGTGTTAATTTTTAAAATAAAGATTTACACACCAAACACTGAGGGATGAATGGAACTGATTTATGCTTTAGAAAGACTGCTCTGGCTGTTTTGAGAGTAAAAGCAGGAAACCCAATCAGCACAGAATCTAGGCTTCAGCATGAGGTTCAGAGGTGGGAAATTGAGGTAGACCTTTTAAAATTAAAGTCCAGATACCATCTCTGTCTTATACTGGGAAAATTAAGTCTGTGAATAACTAGTACTGTCTGGGCATATCTATTAGGTAAGCATTGGGATAGCTGGAGGTAGTTTCTGTGCATGAAGCACCTGCCTTGAGATTATGACATCCAGATGCCTTAGCTGATCTGGGACAAAAATCTCTAGTTTGATTTTATGACATCCACTTGTCATTGCAGTAGAATTGAGGTCTGCAGTGGACTAAATGGATAGGTAGGGGTTCTGAAGTAGTTTGGACTCCACATTATAGATCTGCCCCTTTTGCAAATGTTTGCCAGTTCATCTGAACAAGTCAAAGTTCTGCTCAAGAGTGCAGAGTAGTATCTCAGCACCTCCATGGATTCTGAAAGGTGAATTTAAATGCTATAGGCTTTTACAGCATAATTTACCTCAAAGTTTTTGTATGTATGTATTATAGATTCCAATTCATAAGCATTAGGAAATTTCTGTGTATATCTAAGCGTCTATCAGTTGTCTACCCATGTCTGTCATATCCATTTTCTGTGATCCCTTGCCACTAGGGGAAAATAATGTTAATATTCATATTAATAGTTGAACCCCTTTGTGCCCAGATTAGCAGGAATTCCAGTGTTTCTCTGGGATTCTCCCTTTTGAAGTTTCTTGGTGTCCTTCCCCATTAACACACCTCAGTGGGGACCATCTCATTGCATTAGTGAAGCTGTACTAACAGCTGTAATTGCTCTAAAGGGAAGAGGGCAGGAACTCCATCACATTCTGCCCTAAATGATCCTTGGCTCTGCATGGCAGAGGTATGAGATGGGCAGCCTTAAAAATCTGTCACACTCTTTCCCCAGAGCATTAACTGCTTTTTTCCTTTATGTTTACCAAACTAACAAGGACCACTCAAGAGCTTCTTTTTGGAAGGAAAAAGGCCTGATTTAAAAGGAGACCTGCTGCCTCCATTTTTAGGCAGAGAAGTAGCTGACAAGTTTTAAGTGATGACTAAAAAATGATTTAAAATTTTGATTAACTGGAGATTTTGTAACCACATATACACATGGCATACACATCTATATTATGAATGTGTCTCTTATCTACACATACACAAGTCATAACCTCTAATTATATTAGTAGTATTCAACAGAAATTTCTTACTTTTAAAATTTATTTATGAATTATTTATTTATTTTATTTTTAGAGAACTGAGTCTCACTATGTTGCCCAGGCAGGCCTCAAACTCCTGGGCTCAAGGTGTCCTCCTGCCTCAGCCTTCCAAGCTGCTGAGACTACAGGTGTGAGCCACTGCACTTCTAAGAAATTTCTATTTTTAGTTGTTCAGACATTTGAATTTGCTTTGGATAAGTTTAATTTTTAAAATGTGGACTTCTCACCCACTTTGGACATAGATTTGATGAGATAACTCACTTGTATTTACGTATATACATCAGTTTAATATGTAACTGTTAAAATGTCCTGGTTAGATTTATATGACATGAATATTTAAAAATATTAAACATATAAAAATATTAATTTGCATCTTCATATTTAATTATGGAAGTGTTTATAATAATTTTCTTATGGTAAATTATTGAAGGTAAGAAGCATGAATTACCCTAAATTAGCATATATTTGAAATTTATCTGTATTATAGAACAAATAATCCTTTCTCTTCACAACGAAACTTGTATTAGTGAACTAAAATGATAAAAACACATTTCTGTTATCTTATTTGTAACCTGTAATTTCTAAAGACCAATTTAAGGTATATTGTCCCTACAAATGACATTAAATTAGACCTCAGTCGTCTGTTTCCTGTCACTTCCTATTATTTTGTACTTGTTCATCAATCCTTGGGGGAAATCAGAGCCTGTTTCACTCTTTCTAATCTGCATAATGTTCAGTGAGGTCTTGGTCAGGAGGTGCCTCCCCTCCCCCACCACACTGAGGATTTTACCTATCTCAGGCCCACTTAAAATTCCTCCAGATCCTGCCGCTATGCAGTAGAGTGAATTTGACTCTTAAAAAATACTTTTTAAATAAAATTCTACTGTTATTTTAAATGTTTAAATCTACTTTCACATTATGCATTTTGAAATGTAGTCTTTTAAAAATTGTTGTTCATAATTTTATGCCTTATCAACTAAAGTTTCATACAGGTAAAGTGTTAAACCTTGTTCCAGGATTTTCACCTTGGTAAATAAAGACTGTAATTTGTAATAGTCTGGGGGATTTTATATGCACACATTTCTAATTATGGAGACTTACTGTTTGCAACAGTACAACAGAAAGAATGAAGGCACCATGTGGTCACCTATGTACCTTATTTTGATAAAGAAACTTCTTTTTCACAATGAAATAATGTTTTTACCCATCTTTTTTAAATGTAGCAATTGGCTGGGCGCGGTGGCTCACACCTGTAATCCTAGCACTCTGGGAGGCCGAGGCAGGCGGATTACCTGAGGTCGGGAGTTCAAGACCAGCCTGACCAACATGGTGAAACCCCGTCTTTAAAAAAAATTAAAAAAAAAATTGTCCTATAAATGAATGAACGATCTTTTGTAAAATTACAGAAATTTGTGAAGTGTAAAATGAAGGTCTCCCCCCACCAAAACTATTCCCCAAAGATAATTGCTGTTAATAACATTTTCTAGGCATATTCATATATATGTGTGTAGATACATGTACATATGTACATACTCAACAATATAAATTAATACTTCTTTTTCTCTAATATGACTGACACATACTCCCTTTTTTTAAACAAGTAATAGTCTGTAGTATTAGTAATATTCTTGTTTTATTATCTACTGTGTCACGGACCTCTTTACATGTCAGTACGTAGAAGGTGACCACTTTTAATGCCTGTGTTAGGCTTTGGGGATTTAATACTCCTACTTTAGATGTTAAACAAATTGATAAATAGACTCAGGAACCAGGGGAAGAATTAAAATTCAGCCTCTACTTTACTAATGATAAGGCTAAATTTGAGACGAGCATTTGACATGAGGCTAAAATAGCCCCTGAATTGATATTATCCACCCAGACTGGGTGAAGTGAATGAAGAGCTGCATGCCTTTCTTGGAGGACATCAAACCACTGCCCTGGTAGAGAAAGAGTAGCAAGCCAACCAGAGAGAGAAAGAAAGGAGAGGCAGAAGTAGAGAAGGGGAGAGAGAGGAAAGAGAGAGAGAGAGAGAGAGAGAAAGAGAGACTAAGAGAGAGAGAGACAGAAGACTGGGCTTTATACAGATGATGATCTTACACGGTTGCACCAATGCACATGTCCATGTCTTGATCATCGAATAAGGAAGAGCAAGTGAGGGGCAGAGAGAAGGAGGAAAGCTCTTCCTGGAAGGACAGAGGCATCCAGAAGAGTTTCCTCTTCACATAGTACAGGTTTACCACATCTTACATAATAGTTATATGTAACTACTGATGGACATTTAGATTTCTTCCAATTTCTATTATAATGAGCATTGCTGCCCTGCAGTTAACGTTCTTGTACACAGAGTTTTGCATATTTCTGCTAGTAATACTGAATATGAACTCCTAGAATTAGAATTATTGGAAAGAAAACATTTAATTTTTCCCCAGATATTTCCTAATAGCTAAAAAGAAATTTGAGCCTACATTGTATCCAAAGATGAATTAATGTGCCATTTTCTTGCATCTTCACTTTTAATCACCTGTGTTAGCCTGATAGTTTTTTTTTTTAAATCTCATTTAAAAAATCTGTTAATTATTAGTGAAGTTAAATATATTTCTGTAGGTTTATTGTTCACTTATATTTTTTAATAATTCACCCATTCATGTCTTTGCCCAGTTAGCTATGTTCATTTTTCTTACTGAACTGAAAACATTCCTTATGGGGTAAGTGTGTTTAAATTACCAGTTATATAAAAATGTAATACATTTCTCCCTAAGTTTGTCCTTTGACTTATACATTTTGATATATAGCAGTTAAATTTCTACTTAATCACCTCTGCCACTTTAAAAAAAAAAAGCTTCTTGGTTTTTTTAATCAGGAAAAACAAAATTTCACAAAATTTTCACATTGTAAAGTATATTTTTCCTCTAGTATATTTATTTTTTACAGTAAAATTTTTCATTCATATAGAATTTATGTCTGTGGTTGTGTTGGGAGTATAAAAGTTTATATCACTACTATAAAAATTAATTCATTTATTTACATTATAAAACTTTAGAAGGTATTACCTAACTATACTTAAATATTTTTTTAAAGCTCAATAAATTAACCAGGAGGTTGAGATATTCTATGACACCTTATATGGAACTTAAGCTATAACTGCTTATGGACGCTATATTATGTATTCCTGTAGCAGAAAATACCAAAAGAAAAACTGCACCATTGACAGCTTATGTACAGGAGGCCTTAAAAATACTGAACATGATTATTCCATTTGGATATTTTCTGATTAAAGAACAAATATGTAGGCATGTCTGTAAGTAATTAACTCATGTAAACTCGATTCAGGAAGCATGTTTGATTCATCTCATACTGAAATTAGCTCTCAAATCCCTAGGCCTCACAACTTAAAACAGTGCAGGTCGGATGGGGTGATAAGGCAAATAATTGAAAAACAATTCAGGTAGTAGGAATGTGGATAGTAGTCACTCATTTTGAGGATGCAATTGTGCAATTGTGAATAATAAATATTTGTTTCTGAGAAATACATATGGTCTTAAATAGAAAATTGAGTGCATCCTAGTCAGTTGAAACATCATATGTGCTTTATTGTCATAATAATTATTACATATTGGTAGATTTTATGGTTAGGATAGTTTGAATAATGTAATGTGAGAAATACAGTCTAGCTCTGATCCCCAAGCTCAGTTTGACTGCTAAAGATGGAGTCTTGAATATGCTCATGGAGTTATGGTGGATGATCATCTATCGATGAGAGCAATCCCTTTGTCTCAAGTTTAAAAGTCATAAATATTTTCTGAGGTAGTCCGTAGATCAAGCAAGTAAGTTTGGTCTCTTGCAAAATAGGCTTCTTGAGAATTTACGAAACTTCCTTGCCAAGATAGAGAAATAATAGATTCCAGGGGGATAGAGATATTTATCCATTCATGGATTCAGGGAGGCAGTAGAATCCAGAGGTTAACGGTAGGGATCAAATCCCTACTCTGCCTCTTACCACACGAATGTGAGTAAGATATCCTCTTTGTGCTTCAAGGTTTTATTTATTGAATGAAGATATCTTAGGGTTAGTATTAATGAATTAATATATGCAAATGTCTGGGAATAGTGCTTGGCTCATTCTTAACTCCACAATAAGAGCTCAGTAAATGCTAGCTATAAATGCCATTAGTCATTCAATCAACAGACTTTCCTTTAGTACCTACTTTGGGACTCACACAGGAGTATAGTACCTCACTGGAATGGGGAACAATTGGTAGTCAGTTACATAGAGTGTCTTCAGCCATGTAAAGGGTTCTGCTGTGAAAGAACCACCTTCTCTTTGCTTTGGAGGGCACTGGCTTGCTTCACTCAAGAAAAACAGAGAAAACCAGAAAGTTCTGGCAGCCTGAGGAACTGGCACACCAAATTCTTTCATATACTTGAAGGATGATTAATTTCTGGTAAGAACTATATGGGCATGGGTGTGGGGAGAAATTAAGATTTATCAAATACCTCCCATGTAGCAGATACTGGTAGACATTTATATTTGCTCATTCAATTAATAATGAAATGAAAGGAGGAAGAAATGACTGTACTTGTTGCAAGGCTAACCCCATTTGTTTGTTTTCTCTGGTCCCACATCATCTCATTGTGTCTGGCGGACTGACCATCCTTCTTTCTTGTACTTTCCTTTATCTCTCTCTGTGTATTGGCCTCTCTCTCGTTCATGCTTATTCCTTTATCCTTGCTTGAAGAAGTCTTTCTACAATTCTTCTATTCTCTTGACATACCTTTCCAGCATTCCTCTCTGTTGCTAAACAACTCGGAAGAGGAGTTTTTTTCTCTACCTTATATTTCTTACTACTCAGTCATTGCTCAACCCCTTAAATGACTTTTGCCTCAATCAGACTCTGCAGACTCTGTCTCAATCAGCTCTGCCTGAAATCTGCTATGCAGTAACTGCCCCTCTGAGATATGTCAACCATATTGTAGATGTTCCAGAACTTTTTATTTCATTTAGTGTTGTAAACCTATAAAAGAGGAGAGAAGCTGCAGCTCAGGGAGCTCAGTGAATGAGGCTGTAGCTCCCCCAGGCCGAATAAAAAGCCACTTCCTTCCTCAGTTCCGTGTTAGAGACGTTTGTTCCCTGCTGCTCCTGCTTCAGGATTACAGACGTGAGCCACCGCACCTGGTCACAAATATTCATTTTTCATATCAACTTTTAACTTACTGGTTTTAGTATCCATTGATGATTCTTTTTATCCATTTGCCTTGAAGATGAGGTAAGTATTTATTTTTAAAATTCTGTTAAAGTCATCTAAAATTCATCTGTCCCAGGAATGTTCATGGTCACTGGGGACAGTGATAGGAGGGTAAGATGCAGCTTTTATGTTTTTTATTTTTAATTTTTATGGGTACATAGTAGGTATATATATATATTTATGAAGTAAGTTTCAGCTTTTGAGATAGAAGTAGGGTTGCCAGATAAATTATAGAGCAGCCAGTTAAATTTGAAATTCAGATAAACAGCAAATAATTTTTAACATAACCATGTCTCTAGTATTTCATGGGATATACTTATATTGAATATTATTCATTGTTTCTTTAAAATTCAAATGTTTAAATAAAATTCAAATTTAAAAATGCATCTTACATTTTTATTTGCAAATCTGACAACTCTAGATTGCTAAGGCTAAGAGGGCTAAGGTGAATGTTAGTGATTGGAAATACCTGTGTATAACTTTACCAGGGTAAATTGTTAATAGATTTTAAAATACCATTGGAACTTATGTGATGGAATTAATATTGGCTTTGACTCAAGAAATCTGTAAGATCTATTTCTACTCTTAATTGGTCAAAAAAATAAGAATTGTGCTTAAAAGAAGCAGACAAGCTGGTCGCCGTGGCTCACACCTGTAATCCCTGCACTTTGGGAGGCTGAGGCAGGCGGATCACCTGAGGTCAGGAGTTCGAGATCAGCCTGACCAACATGGAGAAACCTTGTCTCTACTAAAAATGCAAAATTAGCTGTGTGTGGTGGCATATGCCTGTAATCCCAGCTACTTGGGAGTCTGAGGCAGGATAATTGCTTGAACCTGGGAGGCGGAGGTTGCAGTGAGCCGAGATCATGCCATTGCACTCTAGCCTGGGCAATAAGAGCGAAACTCCATCTCAAAAAAAAAAAAAAAAAATGGAAGCAGACAAAGTGCCTTTCTTTTTTTGTGATCCAATAACATTAACTCTGGAAGTATCACCCCAGCAGTACTGTTAATTATTATCTTAGATAGCCAGACCTAACTCTTAAATATGTTTACAACATGCTTATTTAATAGGCAACATTATGTCATATTCTAGGCCAAGGGTCTGTAATTCTTTTCTGGAAAGGCTTAGATAGTAATATTTTAGGCTTTATGTACCATAAAGTCTCTGTTACAACTACTAATCTCTGTTATAACTACTAAGCTCCTTGTTGTACCATACAAGGAGCCATAGACAATATGTAAATAAAACTTTATTTACAAAAACAGGCAACAAGCTGGATTAGGACTGTAGGTTGTAGTTTGTTCAGGCCTCTTCTAGACAAGCAAACAATAATGTGATTATCTTATATATTGTGACCTAGGATTCCTCCAGCACAAAGGTTTCACAGTGTGACTGAGGGATTTGCTGAATTAAGAGAAAACTCTTATAGATAGGAAGGTACCTATGGTGATACTCCATTGGCTCAGAATCCAAAGCCTACTGAGAGTGGTGTCAATGCCTACTCTTCTTTATACAGAGTGGAAATGGCATGACTGAATTTGAAGGGTCTGCAACAAAGGAGAGAAAAGTTAGGTTCTCTTAACTTTTTATTAAGCCATTTGCCATTTGAGTTTTTTGTTTTTTTGTTTTGTTTTGTTTTTGAGACAGAGTCTTACTGTGTTGCCCAGGCTGGAGTGCAGTGGCACAATCTCGGCTCACTGCAACCTCCATCTCCCGGGTTCAAGAGATTCTCCTGCCTCAGCCTCCTGAGCAGCTGGGATTACAGGTGCCTGCCACCATGCCCAGCTAATTTTTGTATTTTTGTATAGATGGGGTTTCACCATGTTGGCCAGGCAGGTCTTGAACTCCTGACCTCAAGTAATCCATGGGCCTTGGCCTCCCAAAGTGCTGGAATTACAAGCGTGAGTCACTGTGCCTGGCTACCATTTGGTTTGTTTTGATAAAAGTTTTCAATCTATTCAGATCCCATTTAATATGGGATATTGTGATACTGGAACTCCTATCTAGGAATATGGTGTGTATATTTCTATATATTTTTTTAGGCCATCTTTTTTTTTCCTTAAATAATATTTTGTTACTTTATATACAAAGGGCTTGCATATCTTATGTTATTGTTATCCTTGGCACCACCTTATATTTGGGGTGTTGTATTTTTTCTACCTTCTTGAATACATAAATTAGTTATTTTAAGTCATTCTTAATGCTATTAAGCATTTCTAAAGCTATACACTTCCCTCTAAGTAAAACTTTATTCATCAACCAAATCTGGCATGTACTACCAATGGTATGCCGAGGTTGGCTTATAGTACTCATAGAGCCAATTATGTGCATCTCTTCCCAACACCACATTCAAGTCATATACCTTGAAATTGGACGTGGTAGGAGCAATTGCACCACAGAAATTGGCAAACACTAAAAATGGAATTTAAAAATTATGAGTACATTTCCAGTTGCTTATTAATGTTATATGAGAAGGCCATACTTTTCTAATGTTACTATTAGTCCTTGTAGATGCTCTTGTTTGTAGAATTTGTATTATTTGTACACAAGGAGAATTTTAAAAGCTTTCTGACTGACATTTTCTTTTTTCTTTTTGTTTTGTTGTGTTGGGTCAATATTCCAGTGTAATGTTGAGTAGAAGCACTGATAGTGATCTCTTATCTTTAATAAAATCATTGCTTCTAAAATTTTACTGTTCAAAATCATGTTTTCTCTAGGGTTTTGATAGCTAACTTTTGTATTTTTCTTATCATTGGGAAAAAGATATATAAATGATCAATTCCTTATAGATTTATAAAAACTATCCTATAAAACTATTGGGACAGGTATCTTTTGTGGAAGGAGACATCAACTCTCCCACACTCCTGGATTGTACATGTGAGAACACCGAACATGTTCCCATGGCATCTTCCACCTCAGCATCAACAGAGAAGCCTCTGGGTAGGAGTGAGAAGCCTAGGTTAGGCCCAGAGATGATGCCGTATCAGGTCATGACAATGGATGACATAGGGAATCTAGAGCAGCCATTATGTAGGTGTCTCAGTCTGTAACCAGTGGCTGCAAACTATCCATGTGACCTCAGAAACAGAGCAAGCCTCTGCTCCAGCTTCTCTGGTCAGAATGCAAGTGCTCAGTTCTAGGGGGTGAGTGGGATACTATAGCTTTCTCACTATTTGTAATTGATTCTTTTTAGTATCCACTTGCTCCAGGTTCATTTTTGCCTTTTTATTATTTTCTTTATGAATAATTTGTTTATCTCTTATAGCATACTAGAATGCTTATTTCATCTAGATTAATTCATCTTTTATTGTTCAACATTTTTTGGCTGTCTTTCATGACATTTTATTTTTTTATCTGCTTTGGCATTTTGGTTTGCAGGCTCATTGAAATGAAAATTTTGCTTATTTTTTCTTTCCTCCTTTCCTCTGTGCTCACCTTTCACTGTCCAGAAGTTTTTTAATTGCTTTCCCTGCCTCCCAGCGAGTCCAGAACCCAGCCTTTCAATACATGTTGGAATTTTTAATCAACAAAGTCATATATTCTATTTCCTTCCACCACCCTCCATCCATCCCCTCAGCTTTCCATAAAGTCATCTTTCCCAACAGTGGGTTAGCTGCTGGTTTTTGTTTTCTTGTTTTTTCCTAGCCTCTTTCCTGGAAAATGCCTTCACTGAACCTCTGCATATGTGGAACAGAGGAACCAAACTCTCAACAGACTCTATCTGTTTCCGTGCTTTGGAACCAGTAGTCCAAGAACTTCAATCCTTTCTTCTCTCTTATGTTGATTATCTTGGTTCTGAGCCTGGCCATGTCCTTTTGATATTCTTTTTTGATTTTATCCCATTGTTATAAATTTGGAGGAGTACCAAGTTGTCTTGGGTAAAATTGTGTAACTTTATTGTTTGTTTGTTTGAGACAGGGCCTTGCTCTGTTGTCTAGGCTGGAGTGCAATGGCACAATCTTGGCTCACTGCAACCTCCACCTCCTGGGCTCAAGTGATCCTCCCACCTCAGCCTCCTAAGTAGCAGGGACCACAAGCAAATGCCACCACAGTTAACTGATTCTTGCAGGTTTTTTTTTTTTTGGTAGAGATGAGGTTTTGCCATGTTGCCCAGGCTGATCTCCAACACCTGGACTCAAGCAATCCACCTGCCTCTGCCTCCCAAAGTGCTGGGATTAGAGGTGTGAGCCATTGCACCTGGCATAAAATTGTATAGCTTTAAAGTTCAGTCATTTATAAAAATTAAAAGAGAATGGCTAGTATTGAGAGAACCACAGTGTCCATCATGCCAGACTGGTGACTGGAGTGGAGACCTGTGCTGCCGGGTACCTGGGTGCATAGTCTGTGTGTCTTGTATTTTTTCATGGCGCATGATTCAAACCACTTTTGAGATTTTTGACATTGCAATGCACTATGGAGGAAGATGAAAAATTCACATTGTATACCCTTGCCTGTATCAAACTGAAGCAAACTGGAAATATAAACTTGGTTTATTTAAAAGCAAATACCATTTTATACTTTTAAAGCACACAAGAAAAAAAAAACCCAAGCAGCATAAAAATAGATACGCTAGCTCTCACACATCTTGTGTATTGATGGTGAGCTACAGTCTTTTAAGGATTTAAAATGAGTGGCTTGTCTAATTTGGTCTCTTCATTTTCACTTCTTTCCTCCCAAGTGTCTTATTTTTACCCCACTGTCATGTATCATACTTTTAAACCCCTGTCCAACTCTTGCAAATTTCGCAATCTTATTTTTCTTAATGTAGCCAGCCCCTTTCTGATTTAACACTTCATCTTGTATTTTATTGTCTTTTTTTTTCTCTCTCTTTCCCTGTCTTGTATTTTAGTTTGGGTACCACTTATTAATATATTTTTATTTAGTGGCTGACTATTTTAGAAATGAAAAATGGGGAAGAAAAAGGGTACTGGGTGAAAATGACACATGTCAAGAGACTTTAAGAAGCTATTCTGAGTACAGGTGTAATTGTGTATATTGTGACAT
Organism: Ateles fusciceps; assembly: GCA_036589455.1. Lineage (NCBI taxonomy): Eukaryota > Metazoa > Chordata > Mammalia > Primates > Atelidae > Ateles > Ateles fusciceps. The sequence goes on along the minus strand of JAZHEH010000681.1, from coordinate 1,797,337 downwards.
TTTCTTCCTGATATGAATATCACACTTTTCTAGGCTTGCTATCTTTAAGTACAGTCAATACTTTTAAAGAATATTCAAGCTATATTTGAGCATGAATATTTTGTTATATGACAAATGTTCAACTCTATAAAATGGCCACAAAGTAAAAGTATACAGGTGATACATATTTATTAATAATAATTTTAATTTTAATTTAATAATATTAAATATATTACATATTTTATGCCCTTCTCTTACTTAAGGAGTATTTAAGGAAACATAAAATAATAGATACAAACAAACCATTGAGGTAAGCTAGTAAGTCACATTCATTCATTATCCATTGGTCATTTAATAAATACCCTCTAAGTTCAGGGATGTAACAATAAAGATGATTGGCCTGGTCCTTGTCCATAAGAAGGTTTAAGTCTAATGGAGTGGACTGACAATCATCTGATATTGTGAAGTGTGGAACGTGCTCTAAGAGAGGATAAGTAGCAAGAGCCAATTAGAGAAGATTTGGGGGCTATAAGGTTTTTTTTTCTCCTAAGAGCAAGTAATACTCAATTTGCTAGTGGTCATATATTTCTGGAATACTTGGGAGCTTGACATGTCATAAAAATGTGAATATGCAAAGTTTTAAATAATTACATATCATTATAATAACAAAACCCCATCAATATAGGTTGGCTATTAGTAACCAATGATAGAATGCTCTCAATAAATTTTACTGATTTTAATGAACTTGTTACCTTATTTCTAGAAATAACATGAAATATAAAAATTACTAAAGCGTCTATTTAAACAAAGTTAACAGAAATTTGTTCTTTTTAAAAATAATATTCTTTTTAATATGAAAATTAGATATTTGCTTGAATAGATAAATAAAATATCTAACCTTATTAATTTTTACTTTAATTATAGATCTAACAATTGACTTGTGTTCCTTTTTAACTTGTTGACTTTCTGATCATTGTGACAAAGAGGAGAATTTTTTCCTTACTCAAAATTTATATCATTGCCACCATAGCACTTCTTCCTGGTTTTTCAAAAATCCTTTTACTTTTTCTTTTAAAATTGCTAAATATATTTTGTAATGCTTGTCACACATTAATGTCAGTGAATCTAAGCTATGTTTAAGTTATCCACTGGCATCTAGTAATTATCCAGAATCATGAAATGCAAGGCAGTATCTTCTGATGTGTAAAATTTCAATCCTGAAGATAATTCCTTAATTTAAAACACATCTTTAGACAGTTTTAATTTAAAGTTTCTTTGTATTGTAAATTACAGATACTTTCCTTAATTAAAATTCCCCTTTTTGATCAAAGTTTACTAGAGTCCTGAATCTCCAAACATATTATAAATTATTAGAAAGATTGCATAAGTATTACCAGGACAAGTTTCAAGTCACTTTTTAAAAGCCTTTTAATTTTCTAAGCATATATAAGCATTTTCTTCATATGAAACTACCAGATTCCTTATAAACATTGATCAACTATATATCTGTGATCAACTCTATATAAAAGTAGTCATTCAGACCAGATTATTTCATATGGCATTTGCTTTAGTATTTTTCAAAAACATGTATTTCTCCTACATGATGAAAGAACATTGAATTACTATTTTGTTATGAGAACTTTATAACTAAATTTTATTTTCAATCCTGTTTTGGACTAGCATTAAAAAACCAAAACACCCAAACCTGAGAGTGGTGTTGGTATCAGACAAAAGTATGTGAATTTTGATACCTTTTCATCACTTGTACACTAGGACTTCTATTTTTTAAATGATATCCTGCCAGCTTTTTCACAATCCATTAATTCCTGGATCAACATCAGAAGGAATGTCAGAGCAGAGTGAAATTCTTGTAAGACACAGATGTCAGGATCAAAAGTCAGAGACAGTCTCTGAGCAGCAGGGAAGCAAGCTTGTTAGACTTTAATCGGAACAATTAGTATCTGCCATGTGACAGTCTTGATGCCCTGCCTTATATTTCTGTTAAGTCCCAGGCATGCTGAAAACACAAAGTCTTTTCCCAAGTTTGATGGAAAATTTCACAAGCTTTTGTACTTACTATGTTTGGCCAGGATCCTTAAGTTTTGTTGATCCTCTCCAAATTTCCTTAAATGGTAAATTGTTGATGCACTTACTAAACTAGGGTCCAGCTTATTATAGAAGCAAATTTTTATCTTTTCTGAGTGCATGTAATACAAAGTGATGTGCTTTCTGGATGTTTGTGATTGTTAGTACTCAAGAGGCTTTTGCAGGGGTTTTATATCTCACAGACAGAGAGCTTTCATGGTTTCATCCCAAATTGCTCCAGTGGATGCTCAATAAATGTGAATCATTGATGAAGTAATTAAAATTGGATGTTGGGATTTGAAAGAATTTCTTTGAAATCAGCTATTATATTTTGCTTGTGTCTCCACTAGACCAAAATAACCTCCTCTGAATAAAAATAAAAGCAATCAAGTTGTTTTATTGACAACTACATGTTGTTAATAAATTAATTTATGTTTCTTCCTGTAGTAAGTTGTTTTGATTTTTTTTCACTCATTTGTTTTGTAGAAAATTTAAAATGATTTTTTTATTCAGAGATCAGCTTTGAGGGGCAACCTCAAGAATCAAGAACTATAAGTTAAAAAACATTTCTGGTGACAAAGATGGTCTTTTAAGGTGTGAACAGTAATGAAAATATTTGAGAAGGCCAAGACACCAAAATTATCCCTATTGTGATAGAATTAATCAGTTCACTATTGGTAGAAAGGGGTCACTCTAATTGACTGATGATAAGCCAAAAATCTTGGAAGAGGATACGAATGCACAAATAGAGGAAGAAAGTAAAGAGAAGGCACGCCGGGCGCGGTGGCTCACGCCTGTAATCCCAGCAATTTGGGAGGCCGAGGCGAGCGGATCACGAGGTCAAGAGATCGAGACCATTCTGGCCAACATGGTGAAACCCCGTCTCTATTAAACATAAAAAAAAATTAGCTGGGTGTGGTGGCGCACGCCTGTAGTCCCAGCTATTGGGGAGGCTGAGGCAGGAGAATTGCTTGAACCCGGGAGGCGAAGGTTGCAGTGAGCCGAGGTCACTCCACTGCACTCCAGCCTGGCGCCTGGTGACGGAGTGAGACTCTGTTTCAAAAAAAAAAAAGAAAAAAAAAAAGAGGAGGCCAAGAACATGATTGTAGAAATAAGGGCAGGAATTTTAAGTAGTGACAAGACTAGCAAGTAGTGGCGCTTTAGTGGCAGAGGTTGAGCTCCCTGCTATATCCATGAGTTCCCCAAATAATAATATTATATTTTGATGTGGCCTGCTGATATTTCCATGTTATTGAGAGTGCGAAAAAAGGTATCTTTAGAATTCATATTTTTATTTTTATAATATTAAGTAAAAATATATACTTGCTAGCGAAAAATTGCCTTCAACACAAATCCCTTCAAGACAAGTTCCATGATCACTAAAGTTGTTGTCATAGAACATTTTTCTATGTAGAATTCTGGATCTAACATTGAGACAATGGTAGAGTTTAATGAAACACTCGCTAAAATTGCAGTTGTAGGGTGAATGATTACTAACTCCATGACAACCTTTTACATATATACTTTAGCAGCAGAGGCAGATTACTGAATAGTTTTGCAGTGTGGAGAATAATAACCTATGCCTCTCAGTAATAGCTAAGGGTCTTTTTTTTATTTACAAATATATTTATTTACAATTATATTTAGTTTTGTTGATGGTTTGTTTAAGAGATTTTTAAAAAAATTTTTTTACTTTATTGTACTCTAGATTCTGGGGTACATTGCAGATCATGCAGGATTGTTGCATAGGTATATACATGGTAAGATGGTTTACTGCCTCCATCCCCCCCATCACCTATATTTGGCATTTCTCCCCATGTTATCCCCTCCACACCAGGGTCTTATTAATGTTCATTTTCATGGTGATGATGTCAAAAAGGATCACAACTGTATACTTCATAAAATACTGCACTTGTATCAAGCAGTTATCATAGCAACAGTGATGTAGATAGATGATTCCATGTTAGAGGTGATGAAATAAGCTCAAAATACTAAAGTAAGGTATTCAAGGTGACTTGACCAGTAAGTGTTGTGGTCGTTATTGAACTCCATACTCTTTTCATTACATCATCATTTCCCAAAATGGTTTTTGAGAGAAAAGGAGCAATATAGACTTTGGAAGATATACATTAGGTATAATTATAATGTAAAAGTTTGGAGGCACATTAAGCTATAAGCATCAGTTAACTGGAGAGTCCAAGTACTCAACTCCCTCTTTACTCCAGTGGTAATGGATCGCAGACATTACTTGAAGAAGGATTTAGTTTGCATGGTGGTTGAGAGTACAGATACTCAAATTGGAAAAATCTGCATCTGACAACTGGCGCAGACATGATCTTCAGGTATTCACTTAATGTCTGTAAGCCTGTTTCTAAGAGGTAAGAATAAAAATGGCTACCTTGTGTAGCTGTTTTAGAATTAAATAAAATAATTAATAAAGCAATGAATTATCTATTATAGTTTACATTTAGTCATTGTAATTATCATTATTGCTATACTTATTAACAAGTATTTTTTTAGCATTTGCAGAAAGGAATTAGGATATTAGTATATCCAGTTATACAAAGAAATATTGAACACTTTCAATATGTTTTCTTTAAGAGACTCAATAGTTGTGATCTTAAGGAAATATATTTTATGGACTTTTTTTTTTACATTGAATGTATAGTGCTTTCTGAAAAATTGTCTTGAAACAAGGATATTTTCAAAATACTTACACTTCACTAAGATAGTTTCCTTTATTGCATATCACTACATCAGTTTCCTTTATTCCACCCTGTGACATAAGAATGTATCTATTTGATCCTGTCCCTATTCCTGACATAGAGTTCCTAAAATCCTTGTAATTTCCTGAGCAATAGGGGTAATAGGAGCATCTTTTCTTAGTCTTAATATTTGCCATTAGTCCCAGGTTCCTGAAACAGGAGTTTCTAAAATCCTTAAAATCTTTAGAGTGAGAAGAATATTTTTTGTATGCTAATGAGACGACTTATGACTGGGGTCCCTGGATGAGGGCTGGCTACCAAAAAGGCCAAGGCATGACAGGAGGATTGGAACTTTCAACTTTATCCGTTGACCTTTGGGGAAAAGTTGGAGATTGACTTCACCAAGGGCCAATAGATCCAACATGTTTATGTAAAGACTCCTCTGTAAAAACCCTAAATGATGGGTTCGGAGTGATTTTGGGTTGGTGAACACATCAAGGTGCTGAGAGGGTGGTTCATGGGGAAAGGGTATAGAAATTTTGCATCACTCTCATACCTGGCCCTATACATGTCTTCCATTTGGCTGTTCCTGAGTTGTAGCCTTTATAATAAACTGGTAATAGTAAACAAATGATTTTTTTCTGAGTTCAGTGAGTCATTATAGCAAATTGCTGAACCTGAGGAGGGGGTCATGGGAACCCTAGGTTTGTAGCCAAGTCAGACAGAAGTGTGGGTAACCTGGGGATCCACTACTTGTGATTGGTGGCAGAATTTGGGGGGTGGATAGTCTTGTGCAACTAAACCCTTAATCTGTGGTGTCTGTGCTAACTCCAGGAAGTTAGTATCAGAATTGAATTAAATTGTAGGATACCCATTTGGTGTCCAGCGACTTGGAGGATTGGTTGGTGTATGGAAAATCACCACGTGTTTGCTGTCAGAAGTGTGTGAGTGTAGAGAAACAGTGTTTTTCCCTTTTTACCCTCATCATCATTTGTTGTAGGAAAGATGAAGGTGAATGGAATAAGATGGGAAGAAGAAATGTGTGATTTAGGGAAGCTTCCATCCAACAGGGAGGGGAAGTAGAGAGCTCTGTAGGCTCTTGAGGTAGTCTAGGGTGGAAGAGAGAATAAAAAGCAGACTCAAGAATCACGACAGGGCCTTGATGTTAAGATCTTGGATGAAAGGAGGGGAACAAGGAGGAATTAATTTTTTTAAGCTTAGTATCCTTATCTGAAACTTCAGTGTTGTGAGAGTCAAATAATATATGTGAAAATTACCTAGGTACTCAGTAAATAATTATTTATTCTCAATATTTATTTTCAATAACACTTATTATTGAGAATTAACTATTATCCAGGAACTATTAGGGACTAGGTACAGGAAGGTAAAAGAAACAAAAACATTTATGGTGCCAGCTTTTATGAAGCTAATAAACTAGTAGGGGAAGTCACTATACAAATAAACACATATAAATATATATTAGAAACGCTGATAAGTGTTATGAAGCTAAAGAATTAGACAGTATGAAAGAAAAACCAAGGGGTACTAACTTAGGTTGTGAAATCTTTTTAAAGAAGTAACCTTTGATTTGAGGCTTGACGGATGAGCGAGGAGTAAGGAAAGAAGGATCTTGATTAGAAAGCCAAATTATATCTCTCAGTACAACTTCCGTTGCCAAAAAATTCCACTGAACTCCCAGGATGAAATCTCACATTTAGGAAGAGGAGCTACTGTCAAATACAATGATTCATGGTCTCCTGAAGAAAACCTTAATCACTAGAATAATTGCATTTTAGCTCTTAAAGGGTTGTTAGAGACCATTTAGTCATTCTCGATCAATTTCTAGAAGAGAAAAGGCAGTGAAATTTTTCTCAAAGATTTCACAGTTGTTAGTGGAAAAACCAGGAGTAGCCTCTGTAACTTCCAACCCACTCTAACTGAAGTCTCCTCTTCACTATATCACAATTCCTACTCCCTCCCTCCTTTAGGGTTTCTTGTAGGAGACTGCTAGCTTTGACTTCTTTCACCTTAGAAACACATGTGTGTTGCAACTCTCATCTAAGCACCTGACTAGAAAGTAAGGCATGAGGAAGGCTGTGAAAGCCCTGGACAGTTTAAAGTGTAGTGACTTTCTTCTTATTCTCAAAGTGTACAGTATGGTAAGGGGGCAGATAGATGCCTGGAGGGGAAAAGACTCAACAAGCTGCAGGGTGGGATTTTTTTTTAATCTTGTTCTAGTGGTGGCTGCTGCAGTTTAATTAGGGAACACATGATACTCAGTAAATATCTGTGGAAATATTCTGGAATTAACATTGGAACATTTATCAAAAGCCTTAACATTGTAAGTTTTGACATACCAATTAAACATTTGGGGATTTGTTTTAAGAAAATGATAAGAAATGAAGTAGATGTTATATGCAAAAATGTCCATCACAGTATTATTTACATTGTCAAAAAGAATGAAATAAATGACCATCAATAAGGAAAAGATTAAGTAACTTATGGTACGTGCATTAGATGGAATTGTGGAGACATTAAAATGATGACTATAGAGCTATTTTAATAATACAAAGAAGGCTCACAATATAAAAGTAATAAGAGTTATGGAAGAGAAGAAAAATATGGTCTTAGTTATGTAAAAATATGTTTTTATGTATAAAGGGAAATACATGATATTTTTTTCTCTAAGTTGTGGAATAATAGGTAACTTTTATATTTTCTGTCTTTTCCATATTTTCTAAATTTTTCAAAATGAGTATGTAATCTGAAAAAGTCTGAAAAAATAACTCTATAACAGTTATTTAAATAAATTCATATTGGTTGAGTTAATATCATCAGAAACTCTGGTATAGAGAACTTACAGACAAATGTGGGGTCAGTGAATCCCCTACCTATTACACATGTGTTTATAATGCACCCATGTGGCACAACAAGAAGTAATCTTGTCAACATTAAACACTGAATCAGAGGCAAGGGCTTGTGATATGCTGAAAAAACTTACCTATTATGATATAATCAAACTTTAGTTTTGAGTGCTCTTTGTAGCCAAATGACTGCAGTGGTGCTGGGGCTAAAACATTCAATGTATTTATTTCCTTATTATTCTCATTGATTTTGTGAAGGATGGACCTTGTAGATTTTCCCATTAATATTAAGGTCAAAAGCTAGTCAAAGCAGGCCCGAATCTGAACTCTCTCCACTTCAGTTCCACTGTCAGCTGCCATTGACTTGCTACATGTGTTAAGAATTGAGATGAATACTTGCTCAAAGTATTTTCTTTTGTCCTGGACCATAAACTTAGGCAAAACATTTTGACTGATAAGACTTTGGTAGAATCAAGTAAGCAACTCTCTGTGAGTCAACATGGTTGACAGATTAAAGAGTTCTCTTGATTTGTTCTTAAGGGCTAGTGAGTGGCTTTTCAATGTCTGGTGTGATAGTCCTCTCTGTAGGAGGGAAGGCCATCAGAGGGCAATGGAGCATTTGCCTGGTGACTTGTGTGCCATCTATTATTTTTCCAAGTGAAAGAAGTCAGTCACTCTGTTTATGTTTATTGGGCACTTGCTTTCTGAAAACCCTGTGCAATAACTATTCAGAGAAAAAAAAATCAAGAAAACAGAAGTGGGACCAAGAGTGTTTCACATTTTTAATTTTTTTCAGATTTTTGAATACTTAGATTGTACTTACAGATTGAGCATCGCTAATCTGAAAACCCAAGATATGAAATACTCCGATGAGCATTTCCTTTGGGGATCATGTTGGTGCTCAAAGAGTTTCAAATTTAGGAGCATTTTAGATTTCAAATTTTCAGATTAGGAATGCTCAAACTGTAGTTTAGTTGAAATATTAGTATTAGTCAGGGTTCTTCAGTGAAACAGAACTGATAGCATATATATAGAGATATATGAGAGGATTGATTTATTATGGGAATTGGCTTATGTTAATATGGAGGTAAATAAGTCCCATGATATACCATCTGCAAACTAGAGAACCAGGAAAGCCAGTAATGTAATTCAGTCTAGTCCAAAGCAGAGCCAATGGTATATAACTCTCAGTCTAAGACTGAAGGCCTGAGAACTTAGGGCCACTTGTTTAAGTTCCAGGGTCCAAAGTCTTGAGAACCTGGAGTTCTAATGTCTGAGGGCAGGAGAAGTTGGAAGTCCCAGCTCCAGAAAAGAGAACAAATTCACCTTTTTTACACTTTTTGTTCTATCCAGGCTCTCAAGGAGTTGTATGATACTCACGTACATTGATGAGTACCTATTTTCTTTACTCAGTCTGCTGATTTAAATGCAAATCTCTTCCTGAAACTATCTTAGATAAACCCAGAAATAATGTCTTAGCAGCTGTCTGGGCATCCCTTAGCCCATTCAAGTGGACACATAAAAACTAACCGTAACAGTCCTATAGATGAATCATTCAATATGCGGCAACAATTGCTATAGCATAGGGTCTGAACAAGGTACTATGGTAGTACAGAGAAGGGAATGACACATTTTCCCTATGTGTGTGTATGTGTATATGTGTATGTATACATATCATCAGAGAAGGCTTGCTAGAAGATATGATGTTTAAACTAAATTGTGAATCATGACTAGGCCTTAGGGAAAGTGGGAGGGAACTCTGGGCAGAGGGATCAACTTTTGTCAAAGAGCAGTGGCTTCATAGAGCAGTGGTGCATATAGGGACTTCTAAATACTGCATTGACACAGTTGGATCACAGAGTTCAATGGAGAGGAATGGTGGGACACACAGTTGGAAAGGCAGCCAACATCAGGTCAATAGGTCCTTGGTATCATGCAAAGAGATTTTTCCTTGAAGGGTTTTATTTAGAAAACGATGGGATTAGATTTGAAATTTTAGGAAAAACAATATTGTCAATACAGGAGTGGATAAGTCAGTGTGGGCTAATGTTGGAAGCCGAAAGAACAGTTAGAATGCTGTGGCAATAATCCAAGTGAAAACTGATGGGGTCCCAATGGTGTGAGTGAGGATTAAGAGATAGGAAAAGATTCGAGAGATTTTGGTGAGTCACAGATGGTGGGACTTAGTGATTAGCTGGATACTGAAAGAGAAGGCATGGCTCTTTGGTTTCTGGTTTGTGTGATAAGATTGTGCCATTTATCTATGTAGGGAAGCCTATCTGCTTACTGAGGTCCTACCATGTGCTGGACATGCCAAGAGATACAATGAAGTTTACAATATAGCCTCTGCTTATCCGTAATACACACTGATTTACAATAATGTGCACTGGAGAGGTGGAATAGAGTATAAGAGGCATGTTAGATAAAGGAAATTGTATATGGCTAAGCAAAGGTAGATAGATGGAAATGAATATGGTGAATTCTCAATACTGTGAGAAGGCCTACTGGACTGGAGCAAAACCTTCAGCCTTTCCATTTTTTATCTTTTCACCTCTTTGTTTCTGTTGAAACCTAACCCTCCATGGGCATCACTCTTTTTCTCATGACCTTTATTTGAATTTGTTCTTTTATTAATTTCCCACCTTTACCACTCACACTCATGATTTAATGAGAACTGATTGACACCTACAGTCTATCCATTGATCTTGTACCATTATCAATCAACACAATTTCCCTTTTAGAGTTCATACTGCTCATCTCTACCACCCTTTCCATACCTTTTGATATTGTCTATGGACCTCAAGGACTCTCTTCCATCTTCCTTGATAATATTTGCTGCAAGGTTTTATATATATGGCATAAGCCAAATCATGCTAAAGGGAATACGACTAGAAGTATTATTATGAAGGGAAAAAAATTGAAAGACAAATGATAGACCAAAATTTTCAACACATAGATAAAGGCCTAATTTATGAACATAGTAGGCTTTCTGTATTCATGGGTTCCACATCCATGGAGTCAACCAAACTTGGATCAAAAATTTTCAGAAAAAAAATGGATGGTTGCATTTGTACTGAACATGTACAGATCTTTTTCTTGTCACTGTTCCCCAAACAACACAACATAACTGATAACAATCAGTTCCTAGAATAGTGCCTGATTATAGCAACTGTTTACATAGCATTTACAGTGAATTAGGCGTAAGTTATCTAGAGATGATTTAATGTATATGGGAGGATGTGCATAGGTTATATGCAAGTGCTGTGCAATTATAATATCAAGTATTATTACTATAAATGGGTTACTCAGTCTTTATTAATGCTTCCTTCTTTACTTGAAATAGCTAGTAAAAATAAAATGGGGCATTATTTGGAGAAGGGATGGGTTCCTATCACTTTGTGTTAGTGATGAATGATTAGTGATTAGACTATGAATCCTCAGCTGTGTAAACAATGAAACAAATATTGTTGGATTTTTTTTAACCAACTCTGTGAAGGTTAGTAACTGCACCCTTTGATTTCCTGACTAGTGTTGGACTTCAATTTGCTTAAAAAGCATCAGCTTTATTTTGTCCTGCTATGTGAAGTCTATGGTCAAAGAATCCAGATAGTTTATTTGATTTCTCTTTGGTTTTCTAACATAGAAACACTTGTCAGTGTATATTTTTAACCTTAAAGGATCATTTTTCATGATGTTCCAATTAAGTTTTTTTTTTTTTTTTTTCAGGAGGTTGGGACTATGAGCTTCTAGTGACTCCTTCTTGTTCTTGCCAATAATTTCCAGTCATTGATCTTGCCAGTGCTTTCCAATTTATGAATCAGTCAAACATATTTTTTTGAGAGCAGCTGTATGCTAGGTATTATGCTAGGTATCTTACTAGGGCTTGGCAACATAGCAGTCAACAGGATGGATTTAGTCCCATTAAATCTCCAGTTACCTTTGCTGTCAAATTGGCACACACTGATGGCATTAGATACTGTACTGTTGTGGTCTTCTTATTCATTCAACAAGTATTTACTAAGTGCCTACTATGTGTCAGGTACTGTTCACAGCCCTAGTGAACAAGACAGATAAAGTATGCACAAACAAGTTCCAAACTTTTACATTCTGTGTACGTATGTTGAAGTGTGGGGGTCTAGGGGCCAGTGAGGCTGGAGTTATAAGATAGTCATATAAACAAAGAGGTAAAAAGAAAATAACAGGAAGTGAATGAAAATAGTATCACTATTTTACCCTGGGCTCTCTAGAAAACAGAGCCTGAGATAAAATCTTGCGTGATAATGCTTTACTAGGGGCGCTGTAACAGGGAAGCAAGAGTGAGGGAAAAATGGGAGAGGCAGAGGAAGGAAAGCCGATTCAAAGAGATGCATTAGCAAACTGGCCACAGATCTGCCACAGATATAGTTGCATGCTAGTCTTGAAGGATGTTTTCAGAGAGGCTGTATGAAGCTGGTCCATCTCAGAATGCCATGGAAGGGTGGGGTAACAAAGCTGAGAAATTGACCTGCTGCTTCTTTGCCATCTCCCAGTCTTCCACAGGATTCAAACTGCTTTGCAAGTCCCTCCAAGCAGCCTCTGGTGAAGCCAGATTCAACCCACTAGGCAGGCCTGGTGGAAATTGCTTATTATTTGGCACTGTGGGGCTTTTTGGCCTCTGAGGGCTGCAGTGGTGGCTGTGGTCAGGGCTTTATGACTGGATAAACTACTATGAGTGGCCACTGAGGCTATTCCGGAAAGAAAGCAAGGCTATAGGACCCAAGGTGGCAAGGGACAGAGGTAGGTGGGCCTCATGGGTCTGTGGTGGGACACAAACTGGATTCAGGACAATTAAGTTATACAGTGGGTGAGCGGCTGATCAAGGAGGCCCTCTCTGAGAAAGTGGCAATTCAGCTAAAACCTGAAGGATAAAGATAGTCTAGTCAAGTTGCAGGAATAGGAAACAGCTAGGGCAAAAGACCCCAAATAGAATGAGTTAGGAGAGTTTGTGGAGGAACAAGCAGAGTATGGCTAAGTGAGTGTTGGAGAGAGTGGAGGGGCTGAGTTCTGAGAAATAAGTGAGGGCCAGGTCATATGAAGTCCGTAGGCCAGCTTGAGGAGTTTGAATTTTATTGTAAGTGTAGTGGAAAGCCTTTGAGCACCTTAAATAAAGGAGTTAAATGAGCTGATGTATATTTCAGGAAGGTCTCCCTGGCTCTTCTGGGGAGAATGGATGGAGGAGTGGAAGCAGGGAAAGCAGTGAGGACGTATTTGAGAGCATCATCTAAGTGAGAAAATGAAGGGCATATTAGCACCCGATTGCTATATTCATAGTTGTATTTTGGCTTAACATGTTTGATATACTTATTTAAATGACCAGTGAGTCTGATGCTTGTCCCTTGAAACTTCAGGTTCAGTGTATTGACAGGCTCAGATTATCTACTAAAAGTTCTAAGCTATTCCTAGGTGATCCATTTTTTAAAGCACCTGATTTTTTGTATGGCAACTCTAGCCTTCAGTCTGTAATTCTAGCAAAACTCCTTTCCCTTTGGCAACCAACAAAACTCGATGTGAATATAACTTTGTGATTGGCATCCAAATCTTAAAGAAAGGCAGAAAACCAGGTTTTGACATATTGTTTTATTTTATTTTCCACACAATTGACTGCCCTGACAGTGAGTCTAAAATCTTCTTGCAGGTTGCTGAGCAGAGTTTTGGAAGCTAAAGTTGGTGGTGAATGAGCAAAAAAATTAAAAAATGGGAGTATTTCTCCACTAATTCTAACTATATGTCTTTCCCTTTTTTCTGCTAATCTTTATTATTTTTTACATATTAAATATTTATTTACTCTTTAAAAGGACACATTGCAATTGTACATATTTATAGGGACAATTTTTTTTTTTTAATAATTTAAGTTCTGGGATACATGTGCGGAACGTCTAGGTTTGTTACATAGGTATATACGTGCTGTGGTGGTTTGCTACATTCATCAACCCATCACCTACATTAGGTATTTCTACTAATGCTATCCCTCCCCTATCTCCCCACCACCTGATAGGCCCAGGTGTGTGATGTTCCCCTGCCTATGTCCATGTGTTCTCATTGTTCAACTCCCACTTATGAGTGAGAACATGTGGTGTCTGGTTTTCTGTTTTTGTGTCAGTTTGCTGAGAATGATGGTTTCCAGCTTCATCCATGTCCCTGCAAAGGACATGAACTCATCCTTTTTTATGGCTGCATAGGATTCCATGGTGTATATGTACCACATTTTCTTATCCAGTCTATCATTGATGGGCATTTGGGTTGGTTCCAAGTCTTTGCTATTGTGAACAGTGCTGCAATAAACATACACGTACATGTGTCTTTATAGTAGAATGATTTATAATCCTTTGGGTATATACCCAGTAATGGGATTGCTGGGCTAAATTGTATTTCTGGTTCTAGATTCTTGAGGAATTGTCACACTGTATTCCACAATGGTTGAACTAATTTACAGTCCCACTAACAGTGTAAAAGTGTTCCTATTTCTCCACATCACCTCCAGCATCTGTTGTTTCCTGACTTTTTAATGATCGCTGTTCTAACTGGCGTGAGATGGTATCTCAATATGGTTTTGATTTGCATTTCCCTAATGACCAGTGATGATGAGCTTTTTTTCATATGTTTTTTGGCTGCATAAATGTCTTCTTTTGAGAAGTATCTGTTCACATCCCTTGCCCACTTTTTGATGGGATTGGTTTTTTTCTTGTAAATTTGTTTAAGTTCTTTGTAGTTCTTTGTAGGATATTAGCCATTCGTCAGGTGGATAGATTGCAAAAATTTTCTCCCATTCTGTAGGTTGCCTGTTCACTCTGATGATAGTTTCTTTTGCTGTGCAAAAGCTCTTTAGTTTAATTAGATCCCATTTGTCTATTTTGGCTTTTGTTGCCATTGCTTTTGGTGTTTTAGTCATGAAGTCTTTGCCCATGCTTATGTCCTGAGTGGTATTGCCTAGGTTTTCTTCTAGGGTTTTTTTGGTTTTAGGTCTTACATTTAAATCTTTAATCCATCTTGAGTAAATTTTTTGTATCAGGTGTAAAGAAGGGGTCCAGTTTCAGTTTTCTGCCTATGGCTAACCAGTTTTCCCAACACCATTTATTAAATAGAGAATTCTTTTCCCATTGCTTGTTTTTGTTAGATTTGTCAAAGATCAGATAGTTGTAGATGTGTGGCATTACTTCTGAGGCCTCTGTTCTGTTCCATTGGTCTATATATCTGTTTTGGTACCACCATGCTGTTTTGGTTACTGTAGCCTTGTAATATAGTTTGAAGTCAGGTAGTGTGATATCTCCAGCCTTGGTCTTTTTGCTTAGGATTGTTTTGGCTATACGGGCTGTTTTATGGTTCCATATGAAATTTAAAATAGGCTTTTCTAATTCTGTGAATAAAGTCAATGGTAGCTTGATGGGGGATAGCATTGAATCTTTAAATTACTTTGGGCAGTATGTCATTTTCACAATATTGATTCTTCATGTCTATGAGTATGGAATGTTTTTCCATTTGTTTGTGTCCTCTCTTATTTCCTTGTGCAGTGGTTTGTAGTTCTCCTTAAAGGTCCTTCACATCCTTGTAAGTTGTATTCCGAGGTATTTTATTATCTTTGTAGCAATTGAATGGGAGTTTACTCATGATTTGGCTTTCTGTTTGGCTATTATTGGTGTATAGGAATGCTTATGATTTTTGCATGTTGATTTTGTATCCTGAGACTTTGCTGAAGTTGCTTTTAGTTTAAGGGGATTTTGGGCGGAGACAATGGGGTTTTCTAAATCTAAAATCATGTCATCTGCAAACAGAGTCAAATTTGACTTCCTCTCCTTCTATTTGAATACCCTTTCTTTTTTTTCTTTCTCTTGCCTGATTGCCCTGGCCATAACTTCCAATACTGTGTTGAAAAGAAGTGGAGAGTGAGGTCATCCTTATCTTGTGCCAGTTTTCAAAGGGAATGCTTCCCACTTCTGCCCATTCAGTACAATATTGGCTGTGGGTTTGTCATAAATAGCTCTTACTATTGTGAGATATGTTCCGTCAATACCTAGTTTATTGGGGTGATGAATTTTATCAAAGGCCTTTTCTGCATCTGTTGTGATAATCATGTGGCTTTTATCATTGATTCTGTTTATGTGATTGATTACATTCATTGATTTGCGTATGTTGAACCAACCTTGCATCCCAAGGATGAAGCCAACTTGATCATGGTGAGTAAGCTTTTGGATATGCTGCTGGAATCAGTTTACCAGTATTTTATTGAGGATTTTCACATCGATGTTCATCTGGAGTATTGGTCTGAAAATTTTTTTTTGTTGTTTTGTCTGACAGGTTTTGGTATCAGTATGATGCTGACCTCATAAAATGAGTTAGGGAGAGTTCTTTTTTTATTGTTTGGAATAGTTTCAGGAGAATGGTACTAGCTCCTCTTGGTACCTCTGGTAGAATTCCACTGTGAATTCATCTGGTTCTGGGCTTTTTTTGGTTGGTAGGGTATTAATTACTGCCTCAATTTCAGAACTTGTTATTGCTCTATTTAGGGATTTGACTTCTTCCTTGTTTAGTCTTGGGAGGGTGTATGTGTCCAGGAATTTATCCATTTCTTCTAGATTTTCTAGCTTATTTGCATAGAGGTGTTTATAGTATTCTCTGATGGTAATTAGTATGTCTGTGGGATCAGTGGTGGTATCCACTTTACCGTTTTTTATTGTGTCTATTTGATTCTTTTTTCTTTTCTTCTTCATTAATCTGGCTAGCAGTCTATCTATTTTATTCATCTTTTCAAAAAAAACAGCTCCTGGATTCATTGATTTTTTGATGAGGTTTTGTGCTTCTATCTCCTTCAGTTCTGCTCTGATCTTAGTTATTTCTTGTCTTCTGCTAGCTTTTGAATTTGTTTGCTCTTGCTTCTCTAGTTCTTTTAATTGTGATGTTAGCATGTTGATTTTAGATCTTTCCTGCTTTCTCCTGTGGGCATTTAGTGCTATAAATTTCCCTTTAAAGACTGCTTTAGCTGTGTCCCAGAGATTCTGGTACATTGCATCTTTGTTTTCATTGGTTTTAAAGAACTTATTTATTTCTGCCTTAATTTTGTTATTTACCCAGTAGTCATTTAGGAGCAAGTTTGTTTAATTTCCATGTATTTGTGCAGTTTTGAGTGAGTTTCTTAATTCTGACTTCTAATTTTATTGCACTGTGGTCTGAAAGTCTGTTTGTTATGATTTCCATTCTTTTGCATTTGATGGGGAGTGGTGGTGAATCTAACAATTAAGGGTCTTGGGGTTGCTCTCTTGAGGAATATCTTTGTGCTGTTCTCTGTATTTCCTGAATTTGGATGTTGGCCTGTCTTGCTAGGTTGGGGGAAGTTCTCCCTGATAATGTCCTGAAGAGTATTTTCCAACTTGGTTCCATTTACCCTGTCAATTTCAGGTACACCAATCAAACATAGGTTTGGTGTTTTCACATAGTCCCATATTTTTTGGAGGCTTTATTCATTTATTTTCATTCTTTTTCTCTAATCTTGTCTTCATACTTTATTTCCTTAAGTTGATATTCAATCTCTAATATCCTTTTTTCCACTTGATCAATTCAGCTATTGATACTTGTGTATGCTTCATGAAGTTCTTGTGCTATGTTTTCTAGCTCCATCAGGTCATTTATGTTCTTCTCTAAACTGGTGATTTTAGTTCACAATTCCTCTAACCTTTTTTCACGGTTCTTAGCTTCCTTGTATTGGGTTAGAACATGCTCCTTTAACTTGGAGGAGTTTGTTATTTCCCACCTTTTGAAACCTACTTCTGTCAATTAGTCAAACTCATTCTCCATCCAGTTTGTTCCCTTGCTGGTGAGAAGTTGTGATCCTGTAGAGGAGAAGAGGCATTCTGGTTTTTGGAATTTTTAGCCGTTTTGCACAGTTTTTCCTCATCTTCGTGGATTTATCTACCTTTGGTCTTTGATGTTAGTGATCTTCAGATGCGGTTTTTGTGTGTACATCCTTTTTGTTGATGTTGATGCTATTCCTTTCTGTTTGTTAGTATTCCTTCTAACAGTCAGGCCCCTCTGCAGCAGGTCTGCTGGAGTTAGCTGAATGTCCACTCCAGACCATGTTTGCCTGGGTAGCATCAGCAGAGGCTTCAGAACAGCAAAGATTGCTGCCTGTTCCTTCCTCGGGAAGTTTGTCCCAGAGGAGCACCCACCAGATGCCAGCTGGAGCTCTCCTTTATGAGATGTCTGTCAATCCCTGCTAGGAGGCTTCTCCCCATCAGGAGGCATGGGGTCAGGGACCCACTTGAGGAGGCAGTCTGTCCCTTAGCAGAGCTTGAGCACTGTGATGGAAGATCTGCTGCTCTCTTCAGAGCTGGCAGGCAGGAATGTTTAAGTCTGCTGAAGCTGTGCCCATAGCTGCCCCTTCCCCCAGGTGCTCTGTCCTGGGGAGATAGGAATTTTGTCTATAAGCCCCTGACTGGGGCTGCTGCCTTTCTTTCAGAGATGCCCTGCCCAGAGAGGAGGAATCTAGAGAGGCAGTCTGGCTACTGTAGCTTTGCAGTGCTGGGGTAGGCTCCACCAAATTTGAACTTCCCACAGGCTTTGTTTACACTGTGAGGGAAAAACCACCTACTCAAGCCTCAGTAATGGCAGACTTCCCTTCCCCTACCAAGCTTGAGCATCTCAGATAGACTTTAGACTGTTGTACTGGGAGCGAGAATTTCAAGGCAGTGGATCTTAGCTTGCTGGACTCTGTAGGGGTGGGATACACTGAGATAGACCACTTGGCTCCCTGGCTTCAGCCCCCCTTTCCAGGGGAGTGAACTGTTCTGTCTTGCTGGCATTCCAGTTGCTTCTGGGTACGAAAAAAACAAAACAAAAACTGCGGCTAGCTTGGTGTGTGCCCAAATGGCCACCCAGTTTTGTGCTTGAAACCCAGGGTCCTGTTGATGTAGGTACCTGAGGGAATCTCCTGGTCTTCAGGTTGCAAAGACCATGGGAAAAGTGTAGTATCAGGGCCAGAATGCACTGTAGTATCAGGGCCAGAATGCACTGTTCCTCATGGCACAGTCCCTCAAGGCTTCCTTTGGCTAGGGGAAGGAGTTGCTTGACCTCTTGTACTTTTAGGGTAAGGTGACATCGCATGCTACTTCAGCTCACTCTCCATGGCTGCACCCACTGTCTAACCAGTCCCGTGAGATAAGCCAGGTACTTCAGATTCGAAATGCAGAAATCACCAGCCTTTTGCGTTGATCTTGCTGGGAGCTGCAGACCAGAGTTGTTCCTATTCAGCTATCTTGCCAGCCCTCCAATTTGATGTTTTGATACATATCTATGTTATATAATGGTTTAATCAGGGTAGTTTGATTATTAATCTATTATGTCATACATTTATTATTTCTTTGTGATGAGAATATTCAACAACCTGTCTTCTAGCTATTTTGTAATATACAATATTTTGCTGTTAACCATAGTTAACTCTACTGTGCAGTAGAATATTTGTATTTATTTATTCTACCTAATTGTAACTTTGTACCTATTGGCCAACCTCTCCATCTTCCTCTCGTCCATTACCCACTGAAGTATGTTCCTTCAGTGTCTAGTTTGTTGGGAGTTTTTTTTTTTATCATGAAGGGATGTTGAATTTTACCAAATGCTTTTTCTATGTCTGTTGAGATGATCATATGGTTTTGTCCTTCATTCTGTTGATTTGTTGTTATCATGTGTATTGATTTGCATATGTTGAGACCATCCTTGCATTCTTGGGATAAATTCTACCTGATTATGATGTGTTATCTTTTCAATGTGCCGTTGGATTTGGCTTACTAATATCTCGTTGAGAATTTTTGTGTCTATGTTTATCAGAGATATTGGTCTGTAGTTTTCATTTTTGTTGTGTCTTTGTCTGGTTTTGAAACCAGGGTAATGCTGGCCTCATAAAATAAGATTGGAAATATTTTCTCCTTTTCAATTTTCTGGAAGAGTTTGAGAATTAGTATTAGTTCTTTAAATATTTTGTAGAATTCAGCAGTGAGGCCATCCAGTACTGGGATTTTCTTTGGTAACTACTGTTCTACTCTTTTTGATATCACCTTAAGTAAAAAAGATCCCACATAGGAGTGAGATCATATGGTATTTGTCATTCTGTGACTGGCTTATTTCACTTTACAAGATGTCTAGGTTCATTCACATTGTCACGAATTACAGCATTTCTTTCTTTTTAAAGGTTGAATAATATTCTATTGTGTATGCATACTACATTTTCTTTATTTATGTATCTGTTGTTGGACACTTAGGTTGATTTTGTATTTTGGCTATTATGAATAGTGCTACAATAAACATGGGAGTGCAGATATCTCTTGGACATAGTGATTTCATTCTCTTTGGATATATATCCAATAATGGGATCACTGGATCATATGGTAATTCTATGTTTAATATTTTGAGGAACCTTCATAGTGTTTTCCATAATGGCTGTACTAGTAGTTTTTAATCCCCACCAACAGTATGTAGGTGTTCCCTTTCTCCACATCCCAACTAACACTTGTTTTCTTTTTTCCTTTTGGTAATGGTCATTCTAACCAGAGGCAGGTGGTATATATCACTGTGGGTTTGGTTTGCATTTCCCTGATGATTAGTGGTGTTGAGCATTTCTTTTTCATATACCTGTCAGCCATTTTTATATTCTCTGTTGAGAAATAGTTACTAGGGCCTTTTGCTCATTTAAAAAATTGGGTTGGCTGGGTGCGGTGGCTCATGCCTGTAATTCCAGCACTTTGGGAGGCTGAGGTGGGCAGATCACAAGGTCAGGAGTTCAAGACCAGCCTGACCAATGAGGCAAAACCCCATCTCTACAAAAAAAATAGCTGAGTGTGGTGGTAGGTGCCTGTAATCCTAGCTGCTTGGGAGGCTGAGGCAAGAGACTTGCTTGAACCTGGGAGGCGGAGGTTGCAGTGAGCCGAGATTGCACCACTGCACTCCAGCCTGGGTGACAGAGCAAGACTTCATCTGAAAAAAAAAAAAAGTTTTGGTTTTCTAAAAATTTTTTTATTGTTGAGTTGTTTAAGTTCTTTTTATGTTCTTGATTTTAACCCCTTGTCAGATGTATAGTATAAAAATATTTTCTTTTATTCTATAGGTTGTCTTTTCATTTTGTTAATAGTTTCCTTTGCTGTTCAAAAGCTTTTTAGTTTGATGTAAACCTATTTGTTTATTTTTACTTGTTGTCTGTGCTTTTGAGGTCTTATTTTAAAAACTTTTTGCAGAGCCCCATGTAATGAAACATTTCCTCTTTGTTTTCTTCTAGTAGTTTCAGGCTTTACATTTATGTTTTTAATCTATTTGAGTTGATTTTTATATATGTTGAGAGGCAGGGTCTAGTCTCATTCTTCTGCATGTGAATATTCGATTTACTCAGTACCATTTATTGAGGAGATTGTCTTTTTTACAATGTCTATTCTTGGCAACACATTCAAAAATCAGTTGGCTGTGGGTGCATGAATTTATTTCTGGGCTCTCTACTCTGTTTCATTGGTCTATGAGTCTGTTTTCATGTCAGGACCATGCTATTTTAGTACTATAGCTTTATAGTATATTTTTTAGTGAGGAAATGTGATGCTTCCAGAAGCTGTATAATTTTTGCACAGGATTGCGTTGGCTACTTGGAGTCTTTCGTGGTTTTATGTGAATTTTAAAATTGTATTTTCTATTTCTGTGTAGAATGTCATTGGTATATTGATAGGCATTGCAACATGTAGATTGCTTTGTGCAGCATGGACATTTAAACAACATTAATTATTCCAATCCATTAATACAGAACATCTTTCCATTTATTTGTGTCCTTTTCAATTTCTTTTGTTAAAGTTTTATAAGTTGCAGTGTAAAGATCTTTCACATTCTTGGTTATTTATAGATAGCTTTTTTGAAATAGCTATTGTAAGTGAAATTATTTCCTTGATTTCTTTTTCAGATAGTTCACTATTACCATGTAGAAATGCTACGAATTTTTAATGTTGATTTTGTATTCTGAAACTTTACTGATTTTGTTTATTCTAACTGTGTGTTGGTGGGGTCTTTATGGATTTCTGTATATATGATCATGTCAGGGTGGGCATGGTGGCTCACACCTGTAATCCCAGAACTTTGGGAGGCTGAGGCAGATGAATCACCAGGTCAGGAGTTTGAGACCAGTCTGGCCAACATGGTGAAACCCTGTTTCTACTAAAAATACAAAAAAATTAGCAGGGTGTGGTGGTGTGCACCTGTAGTCCCAGCTACTTGGGAGACTGAGGCAGGAGAATCACGTGAACCCAGAAGGCAGAAGTCACGCCATTGCACTCCAGCCCAGGTGACAGTGCGAGACTCCATCTCAAAAAACAAAAACAAAAACAAAAAAAACATTATATCACATGCAAACAGGGACAATTTAATTTTTCTCCTTTCTCATTTGAATTACTTTTATTTCTTTCTCTAACATGATTTCTCTGCCTAGGATTTCCAGTACTATGTTGAATAGCATTGGTGAAAGTGGGCATCCTTGGTTTATTCCTAATTAGAGTAAAAGCTTTCAGCTTTTCATTGTTCTGTATAATATTAGCTATGAGTTTTTAATATATGGGCTTTATTATGTTCCTTGAATGCCTATTTTTTTTTTCTGATGAAGGGATGTTGAATTTTACCAAATGTTTTTTTCTATGTCTATTGAGATGATCATGTGGTTTTGTCCTTCATTCTGTTGATGTGTTGTTATCACATTTATTAATTTGCATATGTTGAGACATCCTTGCATTCCTGAGATAAATCCCACTTCATTACAATGTGTTATTTTTTCAGTGTGCTGTTGGATTTGGCTAATATATTGTCGAGAAATTTTGTGTCTATTTTATCAGAGATACTGGCCTGTAGTTTTCCTTTTTTTGTGTGTGTCTTTGTCTTGTTTTGGAACCAGGGTAATGCTGGCCTCATAAAATGAGTTTGGAAATATTTTCTCTTCTTCAATTTTCTGGAAGAATTTGAGAATTGATATTAGTTCTTTAAATGTTTGATAGAATTCAGCAGTGAGACTATCCAGTCCTGGCATTTTCTTTGGTGGAAGACTTTTTAATACTGATTCCATTTCCTCAACTGTTACTGGTCTGTTCAGATTTTCTGTCTCTTCATAATTTAATTGTGATGGTTAGTACTGAGTGTCAACTTGATTGGATTGAAAGATACAAACTATTGATCCTGGGTGTATCTGTGAGGGTGCTGCCAAGGAGATTAACATTAGAGTCTGTTGGCTGGGAAAGGCAGACCCATCTTTAATCTGGATTTTTTAGTGAGGAAATGTGATGGGCACAATCTAATCAGCTGCCAGTCCAGCAAGGTTATAAGCAGGCAGAAAAATGTGAAAAGACAGACTGGCCTAGCCTCCCCAGCCTACATCCTCCAGTGTACATCGTTCTCTCACACTGGCTGCTTCCTCCCTTTAACATCAGACTCTGAGTTCTTCGGTTTTGGGACTCAGACTGGCTCTCCTTGCTTCTCAGCCTGCAGACAGCCTGTTGTAGGATCTTGCAATCATGTGAGTTAATAATTAATAAACTTCCATATATATGTATATATAATCAGTTTTTTTCCCTCTAGAGAATCCTAATACATTAATATTGATAGGTTTTATATGTCTAGGAATTTATCTATTTCTTTTATCTAATCAAATTTGCTGGCATATATAGTTGTTTGTATTAGTCTCTTGTGATCCTTTGTATTTCTGTGATATCAGTTGTAATTTCTCTTTTTCATCTCTGATTTTATTTGTCTTCTCTCTTTTTTTATTAGTCTAGTGAAAGTCTTGTCAGTTTGGTTTATCTCTTAAAAAACTCACTTTTAAAAATCTTTTGAATAGATTTTTGATATGTTTTGTTTATATCTGCTCTCAGCTTTTATTTTTTCCTTTCTTCTAATAATTTAATAGTTAGTTTGTTCTTGTTCTTCTGGTTATTTGAGGTACATTATTAGGTTGTTTATTAGAAATCTTTCTTTTTGTGACATAGCCATTTATTGCTATAAATGCTTAAAACCTCTGTTTTAGAAATGCTTTTATTGTGTTCCATAGGGGGGACATTGTTTAATTTCCATGTATTCATAAGTTTCTTGTTGATTTCTGGTTTTATAACATTGTAGTTAGAAAAGATACTTGATATGATCTCTGTATTCTTAAATTTGTTAAGACTTGTTTTGTGGCCTAACATGTGATTTGGTCTGGAGAATGTTTCATGTGCCATCCAGACAAATGTATATTCTGCAGCTGTTGTATGAAATGTTTTGTAAATGTCTGTTTGGTGCATTTCATCTCTGTTGCAGTTTAAGTCTGATGTCACTTTGTTGGTTTTTTGTCGATTATCAATGATGTGTTGATTACATTGCAGTGTGTTAATGTTCCCTACTATTATTGCATTGTACTTTGTCTCTCCTTTTAGATCTAGTAATGTTTGCTCTATATATGTGGGTGCTTCAGTGTTGGGTGTATTTATAATTGTTGTATCTTCTTGTTCAATTGATCCCTTTATTATATTGTAATCTTCTTTGACTCTTTTTACAATTTTTGACTTAAAATCTATCTTATCTGGTATAAGAATATCTACACTTGCTTGCTTTTGGTTTCCATCTGCATGGAATATTATTTCCCATCCCTTTACTTTCAGTCTATATTTGTCTTTAACAGTGAGGCGAGTCTCGTTTAGGCAGCATAGAGTTGAATCTTGTTTCTTTACTCATTTCAGCACTCTATATGTTTTAGTTGGAGAATTTAACCCATTTATATTAAAGATTATTATTGATAGATAAGGACTTACTCCTAAATTTTTAAAAATTGTTTTCTGATTGTTTTGTAAACTTTTGTTATTTATTTCTTTCTTGTTCCCCACCCCTCCACTTCATCTCAGTCTTAAAATTATTTCTTCAAAAACACCTTTTTTTTTTAACCTCTGTGATTTGGTAGTTTTCTGTGGTGCTAAGCTTTTTTGTTTCCTACTTTCTTGTTTGCACATCTGCTATAATTTTTTCCTTTGTCATTATCATGGGGCTAACATAAAGAGTCTTGTAGCTAATAACAGATTGTTTAAAACTGAAAGCAAATCACCTTTGGTCTCATAAAAATACTCTAGACTCCCTCTCCTCCCAACAATTTATGTTTTTGTTGCCTTAATTTATTTTTTAATGTATTATATGTTCCTGAGCCATTAATTGTACCTGTTATTATTTTTTAACATTTTCACTTTAAACCTTCATGCTAGATGATTAGGATTAGGAGACTTACATAGCACCATTGCATTACTGGAGTATTATTAGTTTGATTTATGAATTTACCTCCACTAGTAATTTTTATACTTTCACATGTTTTCATGACAGTAATTATTGTTCTTTAGTTTCCAGTTGTAGCATTCCCCTTAAGTATTTCTTGTAAGTACAGTCTAGTGGTGATGAATTCCCTCAGTGTTTGGCTGTCTTGGAAGTTCTTTATTTCCCCTTCATTTCTTAAGGATAGCTTTGTGGATATAGTTTTTGGCTGTTTTTTTTTCTTTCAGCACTTCAAATATATTATTCCATTCGTTCCTGGATTGAAAGATTTCTGCTGAGAAGTCTGCTAATAGTCTAACGGAGATTTCCTTATATGTGACTTGGTGCTTTTTTCTTGCCACTTTTAGAATTCTCTCCTTGTCTTTGATGTTTGATGGTTTGATTATAATGTGCCTTACAGAGGATCTTTTTGGGTGGAATATAATTGGGAATCTTTGGGTTTCCTGAATCTAGTTGTTCATATCTCTCTTAATCACTTGACATATTTTCAGCTATTACTTTGCTACATAGATTTTCTGTGCCTTTCTCCATATTTTCCCCCCGTTATTTTTATATTGTGAATGTTTCTTTGTTTAGTGATGTTCTATAAATCTCAAATGCTTTGTTCATTTTTTTATTCTTAATTTTTTTTCTCAGACTGAGTTATTTTAAAAGACCTGTCTTCATTTTCAGAAATTATTTATTCTGCTTGATCTAGCCTGTTATTGAAAGTCTCAATTATATTATTTATTTCATTCATTGAATTCTTAATCTTCAAGATTTCACTTTGGATCTTTTTCATGATATCTATTTCTTGAATTTCTCACCCACATCATGAATTGTTTTTGTAATTTTATTGAATTGTTTGTGTTCTGCTGTATCTTGCTCAGTTTCCTTAAGATCATTATTTAGATTTTCTTTTTAGGCATTTTATAAATGTCCTTTACTTTGTGATCTGTCAATGAAGACTGATTACATTCCTTTGGGGGTATAATATTTCTTTGCTTGTTCATGTATCTTGTGTCCCCACATTGATACCTGTGCATCTAGTAAAATAGTTGTCTTTTCCAATTTTATGGAGGATCTTTGTAAGGAGACACGTTTTCCTGTAGTTAGGTGTCAGTTGGGTATGGCACATTGACTTTGGTTCTGGGTAGACTCAGTAGCATAGTCTCCATGCAGTTTCTTCAGTTGCAATCCTTGTCAACAATATCTGTGATTGCTTTAGTGGCCTAGTCTGTGAGAGTTTGTGATGGCAGTGGTGCAGTTTTGCAGAGGTGCTCAACTGATTGTCAAGCTGGGCACATATGGGCATGGAGGCTGATAGGATGTCTGGAGGGCTCTCTGGAGAAGTGGTGGTTCCTGTTGAGACTGCCATTGGCTGGGCACAGGCATGCATAAACATGGCTGGCTAAGCGGCCCTGTGATGGTCTTTCCAGAAAAATAAGAATGCTTCAAGGACTAACAGTTGGGTCAAATATGAACACATGTATGCTTGGTACATTGGCCAGCTGTGTAGTGGGTGTATGTGTGGGTGAAGCAGCCTGCCAGCTTTTAGCATCTGCCCTGTTATACAGGTCCCCCCTGCTTTTGAGGGGGATGGTGTGCCACATGGGTTCAGATGCTAGGGTCTTGGCCCTTTCATCTGGCCTAGGCTTTGGGCAATCAGGGTTATGGTGCTGCAGGCACCTGTTTGAACATGATAGAATGAAGGCAGGGACTCAGGAATGGAGAGACTCAGTTGCTACTGGTCCCCCAGGGATGGAATACCCTAGCAGTGGGCCTGGTTTCAAGATGGCACCAAGCCATAGGTTATGGGGGTGGAAAGTGCTTAAATGGGCTCCTAGTCTGAGGCAATGCAGCTACACAAATTCCTTGCCTCTCCAAGCTAGATTTGGGGCCTGTGAATACTGGGGGAATTCTACTGTAGCAAGGATTACTTGACATTTTGTGGTAATGGGATCTGCTGGTGATCTCAACCTTACTCTTTTTCCCATAAAAAGAAGCTTCCCTTGACTCTAAGCCAATACTAGTGATGGAGATGGTGGGGAAGAGGCGGGATGCCTTATTTCCCTTTCTATGGTGCTATCCTGGGCTTTTTTGCTCTATAAGAGTTTTACTGCTCTACTGGTGCTCTATAGTGTATTTTCCAGTTATTGTAGTCAAAATATAGTTTTCATTAATTGTTTTATTTTATTGGTTCCTTTTTGTGGGGGGTACAAGTGCTAGATAACTCTAGTTGGCCATCTTGCTGATATCACTCCTTTCTTTCTTTCTCTTTTTTTTTTTTTTTTTTTTTTGGTGGATTCTCCCTCTGTTGTCCAGGCTGGAGTGCAGTGGCGTGATCTTGGCTCATTGCAACCTCTGCCTCCTGGGTTCAAGTGATTCTCCTGTCTCAGCCTCATGAGTAGCCGGGATTATAGACACACGCCGCCATACCCAGCTAAATTTTGTACTTTTAGCAGAGACAGAGTTTCACCATGTTGGCCAGACTGGTGTCAAACTGCTGACCTCAAGTGATCTGCCCACTTCAACCTCCCAAAGTGCTGGGATTACAGGTGTGAGTAACTGTGCCTGGCCCTCAGGCCTTTCACTATACATCTTAATTGTGAATTCTGCTTGATTGTTTATTTGCTTCATAGAGACTTAATTAATCAGGGTTTTAGATTATAATACACAAAATCCAACTGGCTACCTTGAGACAAAATAAAACAAAAATATTATTGGAGTGATAGAGAACAGATGATTAAAGAACAGGCTTGGAAATGGGCAGAAACCAGGGGGCAATGGAGGATAATAACCCTCTTTTATATCTTTGGGTTACTCACTTCAGATGGTAAGTCCAGGTAGAGCACCTGATGGGCTGAGTCTTACTCATGTGTTTGTATCCTGTGCTCCCAGGGAAGGATCTCCCTACCCCCTTGGTTTTCAAGGAGGGAGATAAAGCACTATCCTTCACCAATATTGCATTCATTGGGGAATTCTAAAATTAAAAGGCAGTTTGGATATTGGATAATTTTAAAAAGAAGATAAAGAAAAAAGAAAAATATTCACTATAGAAACCACTGTGTTCTCAGCACCTGGGTTCGTACTTGGATTTCATTGATAACCAATGACATTTATTAAGAAAATGAATGAATTTTGTTATAAATTCAAAGGCAGCTGCTATTGTGGTATTTCTCTGCCTTGGTAAAATGGCCTAGTTTCTTTAGCCACAAAGCACAAATCTGAGTATGATTTCATTCACCACATACAATAGCTATAAAGGTCTATGATCTTTAACAATAGTTAAAATTTGATAATTTTAGCTATCAAATGGCTGTATTGGAACTCTAAAAAAATGTTCTCTCCAGGCAGTTTTTGGAAACACCCAAAGGCAAGAATTCTTGAGAATTTCTTCTGCAGTGGGATTATTGTGTATTTCTTATGAGTCAAAAGGCTCTTTCACTCAAGAAATTCATAACTTTTGTGGCTATGTGCTAATAATTTCAGAGCTCTCTACTGACATAGCACAGGAAATCACATTTTTGAAGAATAAAACTTTGCATATCTATTAAAAAAATTAACATTTGTGAAATTTTGAAATAAATGTCATTCAAATAAGAGGGCCACCTAATGACATTTCGAGGTATGTTTATGTCACAAGATCCTTGGGATGTCACTTCACCAGCTGGAAACCTCTGTGGCTAGTGATGCCTTTGGTTGAGTTTTGCTCGGGCCCACTGGGCTCACTGGGCCCACTCAGCCTGGCAGGCTGAGCCTGGCCTGTTCTACTGGCCTGGATCCCATGCTTGCCAAGGGTGAGTAGAGCAGTGAAGGGTGTGTGAGCGAGCAAGTGTGGGGTCTGACCACTGCGCACAGCCAGGAACACTGGCTGTGGCTGGGCGGGTGGCTCCAGGCACTGGCACAGATGCCAGCTTCCTGCGAGGCTGTGGCTGGACCAAGCATCCTGCAAGCAGCTTCCATGGCTGGCAATGGGGAATGCAGTGGCACCCAGAAGCTTGGAGGTGTCAGGAACTGCAGAGCCCCAAAGAGGGTGTCACAGCCCTGGTTCAGGAAGCTCCTAGGTCTGGGCTCCTTGAAGAGCCTCAGCTCTTCTCTCCTTTTATTTCTCCTTGTTGACTGCAATGTGGTATGCGAGGGGCATGTTTCAGCCCTGTTTGTGTTGCACCTCTTTTAGCCCTGCCATTTGGTGCGTCCAAATTCTTGTCCTGTGTCCAAGAAGGATGAGGTACAAGGACAAGTTGAGGGTGAGCAAGATGAAGAGGAGCTTTATTGACCAATAGAACAGGTCAGAGGAGACTTGCATCAGTAGCTCCTCTCCACAACCAGGGTGTCCTGATGAGTGTTCAGCTCTCAGCAGAGAAGAGACCCTGGAGTGGGTAGTTCCTCTCCACAGTTGGTTGTCCCAGTGTCTTCTCAAGTCTGGCCGAGTCCTGGTTTTTTGTGGACTTCAGAGGTGCAGAAGTACATGCTGAGTCATCCATGAGTGGCTATAGGCAGGCCTGGAAAAATCACAAATTTCTACTCCAGTCCATGAGCCTGGCGTCCTGTATCCCAGGCTTTAGGCTTTCCCTGAGCCTGAAGATAGAGCTTCACCAGGGACCCACCCCTTTCCACCCAGGAGCCTGTTTGCCTCCTGCTGCTATACATGGCGCCCACGCTGTTCATGCCAAGGGGCACCTGCAGGCCAGCACTGAGCTGCCCTCAGCATGCCCCTTGGCCCCCGTCTTGTGCTTGTTAGTGCCCAAGGTCTAGAGGAGGCCAAGGCAGCAGGGGTCTGGCACGTCAGCATTGCCCTCAGCATGTACACACCCAGCCAGGTTGTGACAATGCCTGGGCTCAGCCTCAACTCTGCTCTGAGATCAGAGCTGGGAGAGGCCAGGCAGTGAATAGGCACCTCCAAGCCTGCAGGTTTGGGTGGGGCCTTCTCAGGCCTCCAAGAGTGCAGAGATGCCTGAGTCCACAGCTGTAGCTGGGTGGCTGCAGTTTCTCCTGGGATAGTGGGGCTCCTTCCTGCTCCTGGTTCCCAAGAGCACAGGGATGCCAGAGTCTGCAGCTGCAGCTGGGTGGCTGCAGCTGTGTTGGGAAGTGCAAGGCTCCTGCCCTGACAACTCAGAAGGGAGCAGGGCTTCCACTCATTCCTGACTCCCACCAGCTCTTTGAAGGATCAGACTACCCCAGCCACACCTCCCTGACTGCAGCTGGCATCATGGCACTCTCATCATTTAGACAGCGCATGAATGAGATCCTTTATAGAATATGCACATTCTAACTCGATGAAAACTTGGCCACATTTTATTTTTTGGGTTCCCAAAAAGATGTCTAAAGTGTGTGTGTGTGTGTGTGTGTGTGTGTGTGTGTGTGTGTGGTGTAAGTGTGTAAAGAGGAGCATGGGGAAATCTTGTAGAATTGATTGTAGTAAGTTTATATTTTGAACAAGGTTTATGGCAGTTGTTGAGAAGTGAGGCTATTGCAGATATCTAGTCAAACCTGTTTCCTGTAACCTAAATTTTTGTTTACTTTTATCCATTTACTTTAGTGGTCTACCATTCTCCAATTAAAATGATGCCTAAGGGTGAATTGGAAACTCTCTGATTTATACAATCTAAAGATAAAATAGCTTTAATTCAATGAAATGGAGAGTGTTACTGAAATAAGTGTTGAAGAGCTTGAAATTCCTTTTTGGATACTGCATTGCAGTAAGAAAAAAAAATCAACTTTCAGTTTTATATTTTCATCTTAAAATGTGAAACTCTTTTTCAATCAAATGCAATGTAAATAATATCCCTAATTATACCATACCAGTGTGAATGGGTCTCAGGTGATGTAATGTCATACACTGAATTAATTGTTGGCCTACTCTAAATTCTTCCTCACTTTATCTTTGTGTTTTCCTTAGCAGAGTAAATTTACTTCCTGTCATTTTTATTTTAAAACAAAAAGATTTTAATACATGTAAAATTATATTGTAATATCAATATGATTTTCAAAGTAAATCAGGCAATCTATCCTTCAGGCATTGATACATAATCCTCACGGCTATCTATTTTTCCCTTTGAGAACTGACTGGTGTAGTAATTGTATTCATTCCTTCTAAGGTCTCTTTCAGTTCTTGTGAATCTATGACTCTATTTATACGTGCATCATTTCTTTGAATTTTATCACCTTTATTCTTAGAGTGTGTGACAAGGAGAGTCCTTCTTGTAACTACAGTTGATCCTTAAACATGGGTTTGAACTGCATGAGTTCACTTATATGCAGATTTTCTTTTGCCTCTCCACTCCTAAGTTAACAAGACCAGCCTCTCATCTTCCTCCTCCTCCTCAGCTTACAAACAGGAAGATGAGGATGAAGACCTTTATGATGATCCATGTCCACTGAATAAATAGTAACTGTATTTTCTCCTTCTTATGATTTTCTTAATATCATTTTTTTCTCTAGCTTACATTATTGTAAGAATACAGTATATAATACATAAAACAAAAATATGAGTTAATCAACTTTATATTACTGATAAGGCTTCTGGTCAAGAGTAGGCTATTAGTAAATTTTAGGGGAGTAAAAAATTATATGAGAATTTTTGACTGCATGGGGTGTTGGTGCCCCGGCCCCCATGTTGTTTGAGGGTCAACTGTACTACTTTATAGACCTTCTTTATATTGATGTCAGTAATAAGGCAATAATAGAGATGGAAAACATTTTCAACTTAATCTCATCAATTTAAAAATAAATGGCTTTTTCAGAAATGTCTCTCATTCTCTTAAAAATTAACATATGACCCCTAGTGTCTATACATATATTTAAATAATCTTAGAATTCTTACACTAAAGGTGATAATTACTTTTTTCAAAATATATTAAGAAAGAAAAAATCTGGTTGATAGATATTAGAAGGCATCATCTTGGATCTGAAGTTTAGATAATAGGGAAACATATAATTTTTAAAAATTATGATTAAGAAGCATAATACAGATTGATAATTAAATTGTGTATAGGCATATCCAAGCTGTTTTATACCTTTTACATGATGGAAATCTGTCACTCTGACCATCAGCTTTTTCATTCAATTAGTTGTTTTCTCTTCTATCAATTTCTCTTTCTTAATGTATTATATCAAGTAAAATATGCCAAATGAATTTCTCACAGAAGAATAACTCTTTTGAGAGATCATGAGTCTTTCAACCATATCTTTCTAGAATGATTATTTGAAGTGTCTATAAGCTTACCTTGATGAGCTACAATTTGTCAGTACTATATACATGAAACTTGTTTGAATGAAAGAAAACTTTTCCTAAAACAACCTTTAATTTAAGCTTGATCAAGTAGTTACTGATTCTCTTTGCCAATATATTAGGCTGTCTGCATTCCAGACATTGTAAAATTATAGTAGAAAGTCCCTGGTGATTGGGTAGGCCATAAATGACTCCTGGCCTCTAAGCTGTAAATAATTAATCATTAAGGAAATAATGATTGTTCTCTTCTAGGATGGAGTATTTGATTTCCAGTTCAAGACACTTCAAAGCTTTCTTGTCTTCTGCCACTGTGACTGGTAGGGATGTTGGCTTCTCCATCAGTTTGGGTCTTTGAGTGAGTGAAGAGATATGGTGTATCCAGTCAACCTATAATAGACATGTAGTTTGAGATACAGAAATCTTAGTTGTTAAAATCCAAAGACTGACAAATTGAAGCACATGGGCCAAATCCAGCCTGTAGCCTGTTTTTGTAAATAAACTTTTAAAGAAACATAGCCACATTTTTTTTTAACGTATTGTTTATGGCTGCCTTTGTGCTACAACACCAGAATTGAGTAGTTGCAACAGAAACTATGGCCAGCAAAATTGAAAACATGTGTTATCTGGTCCTTCAAGGAAAATGCCTACCTTCTGTTCCAATACTGGATCCTGTGGTCTGTTCTGATAGGTTCTACTATGAAGATTCTGGTGTAGAACTGTTACATCAAAACGCTGATTTTCCTATCCTGTCTTATCGAAGCCCAGATATTGATCCCAACAGCCTCTTGCACCCAAACAAAGAATAAACATATAGTAGGCAATAGACATCTTTGATGCTGAGGAACATTTGCCTTTACAGTATTTGGTATGATGCTGTGATTGAGGTGGCTAGATAAAACATCAGATTACAGAATGTGAAAGGCAAATCCGTTTTTGTTCTTATCCTCAAGTGAACAGAATTTAAGGTATTTTATTTGAGGAATATCAATATTCTTTTAAAAATAAGATGTAGGTTTTGCCAAAAGGGTTGGAAAACAGAAGGCTCAAGGGGTTCTAACTAAATTTTGAAACAATAATTAATGTGGTCATTATTACCTACCCCATACTTCTCTCTCACCCCTACTAAGTCTTTCACATCAATATGAACTCTTTAAATAGATCCAGCAGGTCTAGTTTTGGGAATTATAGCTTTGAGGAAAGAAGAAACTGGAAATAACCCAAAAGACAAAAGGCAACTTTTTTTTTTGGTCTGCTGACTTGGACCCAAGAAGAGTAGGTGGATAGTCCAGAATGATGTTGGCATACGTTGTGTGTGATGTAGAACCTGTCCTAGCTCAGCCTAAGCTAGGCCTTTGGTACCTTTCATCTGGACTATTGCAGTTGCTCCTAGGTGGTGTCCCAGTTTCCCTTATCTGTAGCCAAACTTTGTGCATTCTACTTTCTAAAGCACCTAACTATAACCACCTAACTATACCACAAGCTCGTGAGGGCAGAATTCGTAATTCTCTCAGCATCTATTACAGTGTCTTGCAAATAATAAATATGTCTTGAATGAATGAATGAATGAATGAACAACTCAACTACTCTTTTCGTGTGGCTAATGGCAAAGAGGGAAATGAGAACAAAGAGGTAGCATGTATGAGTCATTGTCTGGTCTAGTTCTGTGTCTACATTTCAGGCCATAGAACCTGAGGGAAGAGCCTTGCTCTGAGTAGGTGCTTAATTTTATTTGAACTGCCACTTAATATCTTTATATTCTTTCACTTATTAAACTAATCTGAATCTATATCCCCCAGTTTCCCCACAGTCATAAAACTGATCATTTTATTCGTTTTCAAAAATTTTATTCTATGTTCTGTGATATATGTACAGAACATGCAGGTTTGTTACATAGTTATATGTGTGCCATGGTGGTTTGCTGTACCTATTAACCCATCATCTAGGTTTCCTCCCCTCACCCCTCCCCCAAATCCCAATGGGCCCTAGTGTGTTATTTCCCTCCCTGTATCCATGTGTTCTCATTATTCAACTCCCACTTAAGAGTAAGAACATGTGGTGTTTGGTTTTCTGTCCCTGTGTTAGTTTGCTGACAATGATGGCTTCCAGCTTCATCTACGTCCCTGCAAAGGATGTGCTCTCATTCCTTTTTATGGCTGCATAGTATTCCATGGTATGTATGTACCAGATTGTCTTTACCAGTCTATCATTTGTGGGCATTGGGTTGGTTCCATGTCTTTGCTATTGCAAATATTGCTGATGTTTTATTCTTCTTTTAATACTCAATCTTATTTCCTTTATCTAATAAACAATAATTAACCAAATTAAATAAAAAATACACAATTAGCATTTATTAAATGCTGATTATATAACAGGCAGTATGTTAATTCACACACACACACTCACACTCACATTTACTCCTTATAACAACCTATGAGTAGGTACTATTATTATTTCTATCTCACAAGTGAGAAAACTGAGGCAGAGTGATATGGAGAGATTCCATTAAGTTATAGTGCCACATAGCTGGTGGGTGAAGGAGCTGGGCTCTTTTAAGAAAGATTGACACAGTCAGTCTTTCTTAAAACCTTCTCTCCCAATTTGTAGAAAACTGCTTCCTCAAGTCACAGAAGTTACTTGTCCCCCATTTTTTTTATACTGCATCATTTGTTTTAACATATCAGTAAATGTGTGTTTAAGCATCAAGCATTATGCTAAGGGCAGAAATATACCAGAGACCTATAAAACCACGTTCCTTTTTTTTTTTTTTTTTTTTTTTTGAGATGGAGTTTCACTCTTGTTGCCCAGGCTGGAGTGCAGTGGCGCGATCTTGGCTCACTGCAAACTCTGCCTCCTGAGTTCAAGTGATTCTTCTGCCTCAGCCTCCCAAGTAGCTGGGATTACAAGCACCTGCCACCACTACTGGCTAATTTTTGTATTTTTAGTAGAGATGGGGTTTCGCCACATTGGCCAGGCTTGTTTCAAACTCCTGACCTCAGGTGATCCACCTGTCTCAGCCTCCCAAAGTGCTGAGATTACAGGTGTGAGCCACTGTGCCCGGCCTGTTCCTTATCCTTAAGGGTCCTGCAATTTACTTAGCCACAGAAAATATACAAATATTAAATAATTACTGGAAAACGTCATCTATATTGAGTGTTAAATTGGGCAGTACAGACAAATCATAAATTTATAGATTGTTAGAGTCAAAGGAAGGAACTTTTGAGGTCAGCTAGGTCATTGCACTTGTTTTACAGTTGAACAGCTTGGCAGCATATAGTGAGGTGCTAATTGTGTGATACCAAAAAAAAAAAATATATATATATATATATATAACAACCAAAGGAGCTTAAAGAGATTGAGGGGGGTGGGGTTAAATGCATCAAATGGGGTTAAAAGAAAGGGAGACCAGTGTTGATGGTTGTCATCAAAGCATGATTCACAAAGGAGGTGGGACTTGATTTCAAACTCAAAAGATGAATAAGTTATATTAGAGAGAGGTTGTTTTTAGGTGTGTACATGCATGTGTGTATGTGTATGAGTGCACACACACCCAGGGCATTGCTTAACACTGTGAAGTGACTGAAGCATAAGATTTATACTGTCTGCTTGTTCACCATTGTATCGTCAGCATTGATGGCTGTTGGTGGGTTGACATTTCAAAAGATATGGGGGCCTGAGTGTCACCCATATTAGTTGAATCAGATTCTTCAGGAGTTGGCTAGAGGCATCAGTATTTTTTCAGAGCTCTCCAGATGTTTCTAATGAGAAGACAGGAATGAGAACTATGAAAAAGACACTGAGTATAGTGTCTCTATGATGTTACCATTTAGTAGAAAAATAAGATATACAAGAATAAAATAAGTGTGATCAGGAGTCTATGGTCAGCACTCTATAGAAAGAGTGGTGTAATGAAATAGAAGAATTAGATTATATGAGATAGATGGGTGAGAAGAGGGGAAAGACCATTTAAAAAGCAATTATAGTAATTATGGATTAGGAGGCTGAAGTCTGGCCTAGGGTGGTTTTCTGGAATAGTGAAAAGAAAGGTGTAATCTGAGAATTTTCCTAAAGGCTTGCTGCTAGTAAAATCTAAAGGGTAAGAGAAAAAGGAGCTGATGAAATTAAATGGCAAATACCTGACAAATGAAAGGTTGCTTTATTAAACTTTTTAAGGGTGATGTTTGGTGTATAAAAAGCACATTTACTGAACAGGTAGTGTTTAAGTTTTAACAAGTCAATGTTTAGAATTGATGAACTTATGGTGATTTTGAAATCTCATATTGACTTGTGGTGAGAGTATTTTCTGTTGACATATTTGCTTGGACATACAACAAATTTTCTTAGATTTGTGCTTAAACAAATTTGTGTCTCCTTTTCCAAGCCTCTTCTCACCATGAATGGAATGAAATATAGTTGCATAATAGTTCCACCTAAATTAATGACATATATTTTATGGGTTGTATTAGTATTAGATTTGACTACAGTATTACAGACAACCTACCTAACTGTGGCTTTAATTGGTAGATGAGAAGTCTAGAGAACTAATTGCTGGCATTAGTTTAGGGAACCAAGAATATCAGAGCTATAGTTTCAGATTCTCTGGGTTTCCTCTCATGGTTCAAGGACAACTACTGGAACTCTAACAATCATGTATATTCCAAACAGTAAGAAGAAAAAAGCACGGTAGGGCATAAAGAGCTTTCCTGGAAGTCTTGTGGTTCGCATTTATAGCTCATTAGTCATTTCTATTTGCAAAAAAGGTTGGGAAATTCACTGATTCAAGTAGGCACATTACATAAGGTTCCGTTCGTGAGAAAGTCACACAGGCAAATAATATTCTGCTCTTTCTCTCTCTCTTCTCTCCCCTTCCCTTTTCTTTTGAAAAAAGAAGACCCACATATGTCATATATACTTCACTCACTTCTAGTTACTTAGGTCAGCATATTTCTCTCCAACTCTTATACTGAGGCTGTTTCAAGCATTTGTAATACACTTGATTTTTTTTGTCATGCTTTGCCTTACATCCTGAAATTTCCCCCAACCTTTTAAATATTTTTGTTTTTAAATTTGCATATATTAAGGCGCATTCCCTCTGCTGTAAAGTTTTATGGATTCTTATATCTATTTAGCCTCCAATTTATTTGTGTATTTCAGTTTGTTTCACAGCATTGAAATGACTGGTTCATGCATAAAATAATTGCAAATAGTAATTGTTTTTAAATAGCTTTCTTACAATTTCACAATACTCATCAATACAATAAATCGAGAAACTTGAGAGAGAAATAAGGGGAAAATTTTGCTTCAAAGTTGAATTGCTAATCATATAGAACAAGCGATGAAATTTTTAGTCATGAATATTAACATTAGACAAGAAAAAAAAATGCTAGAACTTACAAAAAGCAATGAAATTACCCGTATTTACATACTGGTAGCTAAACACAACGCAGTAGATACTAAATTGATTCTAGTCAAATAGGAAATTAATAGGTTAAACACAGAAACTGCATTTATTGGTGCTATATCATACGATACAGGTTAGGCTGTTTATTTAATAGGTTTTACTATGTGCATTTTTGACCATGGTAAGCACATGAGCTGTGTTAATTCTCTGAATTTTATCTGGCATTGAACTGAGCAGGGTACATGAATTAAAAAAATCAAGGTTGTTATAGAGATTTTTACATGCAGAACCCAAATTATTTTAAAGGTCACTCCAGCATTACAACCTCCTAATCAAAGAAATTCAAATCTGTGCACACTACACATGAAAGACAAAGGGATAATTCCCTTAATATAAAGAGTTTCTACAAATCAACAAGAAAATTACTAATAATCTAATAGAAAATGATCAAGGACATGTAGAAAATGTTCTAAAAAATTACATTAAAAAAATGGCTTCCAGGCCAGGCGCACTGGCTCATGCCTGTAATCCCAGCACTTTGGGAGACCAGGAGTTCAAGATCAGCCTGAGTAACATAGTGAGACTCTGTCTCTACAAAAATAAAAGAACTAGCTGAACATGTGCCTGTATTCCCAGCTGCTCAAGAAGCTGAGGTGAGAGGAGTGCTTGAGCCCCGGAGTTCGAGGTTGCAGTGAGGTATGATTATGCCACTGCACTCCAGTCTAGATGAAAGAGCAAGACCATGTCTCTTTTTTTAAAAAAGTCTTTCAAACATATAAAAAGATATTCAATATCATGTATAGTATGAGAAATGCAAAATATAGCTCAATGAAATTCCTTATGTATTACAATGTTTACCTAATACATTGACAAAAATTAAAAACATCTATAATATACTGTGTCATCAATGGGTTAGGTAAACAGGCACTCTTATGTACTGTTGTTTTGGGAAGGCAACCTATAACTATCTGATTATTTTTCAGTTAACAATTAGGCAATTTGTTCTTGCCCAAGGCTATGTGGTATATAGCCTATTTGCTCCTAGGCTACAAACCTGTACTGCATATTACTATACTGAATACTGTAGGCAATTGTAACATAATGGTAAGTATTTTTGTACCTAAACTGAGAAAAGGTATAGTAAAAACATAGCAGAAAAGGTTTAAAATGGCACAGCAGCACAGGGCACTTACTGCGAATAGCACTTACAGGACTGGAAGTTGCTCTAGGTAAGTCAGTGAGGGAGTGGTGAGTAAATGTGAATACCTAGGGTATTACTAAACACTACTGTGGTCTTTATAAACACTTTTCACTTAGGCTACACTAAATTTATTAAAACAATTCTCTATCTTCAATAATAAACCTTAGCTTCTGTAGTTTTTTTACTTTATAAACTTTTTAATTTAAAAAAGCTTTTGACTGGTTTGTAATAACACAGCTTACAGCACAAATTGTACAGCTGTATAAAAATATTGTCTTTGTATCCTTCTATAAACTTTTTTTAATTTTTACTTTTTACTTTTTAAACTCTTTTTGTTATTTAAAAAAAAAAAAAGAACTGACACAAACACACGCATTAGCCTGAGCCTATTCGTGGTCAGGATGATCAATAACACTGTCTTCCACCTCCACACCTTGTCCCACTAGAAGGTCTTCAGAGGCAGTAACGTGAATCTCCTATTTTAATGCTATCTCCTATCATAATGATGCTTTCTTCTGGAATACCTCCTGAAAAACCTGCCAGAAGTTTTCAGGAGTTGTCACTCTTTTAAGAAATATGTCCCTGGTGGGTTTGCTTGGTTTGTTTCTTTTTTTCATCATGGATTTGCTAGGATGTCACAAGGAGATAGGAGCTTGTCAACTCCATCATAGTCTCATGGGACCACCATTTTACATGTGGTCTGTTGTTGATCAAAATGTTGGTATATAGGCATGACTGTACTTCAGATTTTGGGCTAAAACCTCAAATAATTATCATATTTATAGGATTTGATGATTTTTCCTTTGCCCTTTCTCAGAAAGGTTTCTCTTCCTTAGCTGCTTTGACCCACCACTGCATTCCTAAAATGATAGTGATCCAGTATGTTACTTTATATTATTTACAGATAGAAGCAAGATTGGATAAAATAACTCTTTGTTATTTAAAAACACAGTTTTAAATAGGACTATCTAAGAAAAGGACTATCTGAAATAGAAGTGAAAGAATTTGTCTTGAAATACTGTTGCTCACAAATAAGAAAGCTTAAAAACCTGCGAAATGTTAGGAGAATT